>JAAIIK010000075.1:663291-674020 GCA_014706435.1 Silurus glanis
CACACACACACACACACACACCCTAGAGAATTTAATTGCCAGGGATTTGTGTGATTTGTCCTTAAAGTGTCCATGAGCAGTATAATGTGGCATAAAGTGACACTGTGCTGTGCAAGTCCAGAGTTAAATTGACAGTCCAGAGTTAAGGTGTCGTATAAATAGTGCAGAAATTGTGTGCAGAAAGAATTGTTCAGTGAAGGAAAAGTGAGAGGGAGAGAGAAGCCTGGGTGCTAGTTCCTGAGTGTCTCCTGGTTTAAACTCTGAATGTCCTGTGGGAAGAAGCTCCTCCTCATTCTCTCTGTGTTTGCTTTCAAGAAGCGGAAGCGCACAATCTTCCTGGCCCTGGTCCGGCATCACGGGCTGTAGATGTCCTGCAGGTCTGGGAGCTCGGTGCGGATGGTATGTTCAGCTTACCGCACCACCCTCTGGAGGGCTTGTCTGTCCTGCAATGTGCTGTTCTTGAATCAGGAAGTGATGCTATCCGCCAGACCGCTCTCAATGATGCAAGTGTAAAAAGTCCTTATCACCTGAGAGGGTAGTTTGAAGTCCCTTAAGCGTCTCAGATGGTACAGACGCTGCCGGGGCTTCTTCACCAGGGTGTTGATGTGACAGGACCAAGACAGGTCCTGTGTGATGTGAACACCTAGGTACCAGAAACTAGTCCACAACTATCAACTCCCTAGTCTTGTGGACTTTCAGAAGAAGATTGTTCTCCTGGCAATATCTCTCCTATAATCTCCTGTAGGTAGGCTGTCTTGTCGTTGTTGGAGATCAGGCCCTCCACAACAGTGTCATCAGCAAACTTAATGATGGTGGTGGAGTTAATAATAATAACTCTGTAGTAGCTTAGTGGAGCAACAAGAGACCTGAACATCTACAAATGCAAGCAATTCATTCTGTCAAGTAACAACCTTGAAAAGTAAATAAAACAACCAATGACACAGTCGCAACTTAAAAATATCATAATCAAGACATGGCCAAGCCAGGAGTCTTAGACAGTGGTGATCGGTATGCATAATATATTGTAATTTGTGAAAAATCTAACAATTTACAGTACATAATTTACAAAAAAAATGTACACACTCTGTTTCAGTGTAATGGCGATTAAAAAGAGAAAGATATGAGCTAAATTAGGCTTTGAAACACTGAAAATATAGAAAAAAACGTGTTCTAAACCGAGTCAACTAAACTCTGTTGACGGCTGGTGAGAGTAAGGCATCTCACAAGGCAGGAAATGCGTACATCCTGTCAGCCTCCTAATGAATCGTATTGGATATGTCGCTATGTTTGCCAGCCGCACGAAAATGACAATATTTGTGCAAATTTGTTGTATTGATATCATCATCGTAAGTTTGAAAAATCATAAGTCCTACATAACTTTGAGACTGTTTGTATTTGTTGAATACGGTTTGCCTTAAGTGCCTCTATGAAGGAGTCACAACTGATTTTTCTTTTAAGCAATATAGCACCATCTAGGCCTTTATGAATATGCAGTTCACCTATAACTGCAACAAGGCAATGTTTGTGCAGCTTATACACACTAGCATCCACTAGCAGAGGCATTTAACATCAACTATATGATGGACACCTAACGCATATGAAATTAAATGTGACCAAAGAGCACATATTACATTTGGACTATTGACATAGTTTGAAGATGCAAATTATTAAAGTTTGTTAAAAATGTTACGTGTATAAATGGTAGAAATGTAGTTTCTCCATAGGGTTGCTAGGTAACTCTTTGTGATTATTTAGTTACTGTGATTAATCACAGAATTCAGCGATGGCTTCAAAATCGATCATTTTCAATAGAAATGCATCATGCATGTCTTACTGAACGGAGACTCCAGGGAATATGCAGGACTCTGGTTATATGTCACAGCTGGTTTGAGAATGTCTGTAGGACCCGCCGGAAAAGCTGAAACTGGAAAAATCTTGGATGACCTTCTCAATATGTTGAGACTTCAACACTCATTTAGTAAAAATGGATGAATAACAATACAGTTCAGTATTTCATGTGTTCAGTATTTATTACACATTTGATACCAGAAGCATTTGAAATGGCAGTGAAAAGCTGTTTCTAATCAACTGAACACACACTCATGAGCAGACGTGATGTGTCTCTCTACTTTTAATTGGTGTTATAGTCTACTCACTACTGGGAGTCTCTTTGAGGCCCGTGCTTGCCATGCTTAACACTGAACATGCAAATGAGTTCATTTTGATTTTAAATTTAAATTTTTAATCACGCCCACACATGTATAATAGTCCTTTGAAAATAATTGCACAGAAAGTGCAAACAGTATCCAATGTGTGCTTATGATGCAGTTTCCATTACAGTTATGCATACAATTTACATAGCATGAAAATAAATGAACTTAGATAAAAAAAAAATAAAAAAAATTGGCAGATTTCCACAAGCTTTTGTTTCAAGCAAACATTGTAAATCAATACTTTGTTTCCCTAAATTACTGTAGTTACTCAATTGCTAAATTAACAGGCAAAAACATGACCGCTGAGCAGGTGAAAATATATTAAATATATCCAAACTGACCTAGTATTTTCCAGCGGCGGGCTCTCAGGGCTAGCAAGACCTTTTCTGCTGGCCTAAACTCAGAATCACTGACTTACATTTTAATATTGACCATTAAGATGATTTCCAATAACTTATTCTCCTCATTTCACAGCGTTTCTATCTCTTGTGCTGCTTCCTGTAGTGACATGGAGTTTTCATTTAATCATATTTGGTACTTTGATGCTTTAAACCAATCAGATTTCGAGTTGGCGGCACTGGGACATCTAGCAAGTGTACAAAAATGCTGCCTTTTTCTTGTCCTTTCACGCACTAGTCAGAGCTCACAAACTATATCTGTAGCAAACTGCATAAGCTCAAATATATTTGTTTGGATCTATTAGCTGTTTTTTTTTTTTTCATTCCACAATGGCTGAGAGAGGAGTAGAAATTGATTTGGTCACAGATATACTTACAAGGATGTTTACAAGATGGACTTTTCAAGAACAGCTGGACATTGTGAGAACTGGCAAGCCAAAACAGTTCAGTTTAATATGGATGCTTCTGTTAGAGATGATGCATGCTGGCGAGGCAGCTGTGACTGCAGTGAAAGGAGACTTGTTGAATTGTGTTTATTGAGTCTCTTGTTTTAGCAATGGCATTTATTCTCACTGCTTGAGATACTTGTCTGTGATGCAGCACTCTGTTATACTGAGTTTCTGTATAATATTAGTGGTTTCTATACAGTAGCTGTGTTGTCATAATGATGGTATTAAGCCGTGGGTTGATTCAGGTAGGACACCACTGAATGCCTAGGTGTAAAATGCATGGCCTGCCACTGGTATTTTCTATTATAAGATTACCATTAACTAAATATAAAATTAAAATTTAAACCTATTTCTAGACTTTTGTTAACGAATTTTAGCTTATAATTGTGCTATTGACAGATTTTGTATTTTTTGCTTGTTTTAAGAAAAAAAGAAATTACCTGCCATCAGAGAAAAATTAAATATTAGTGTAAAATTTGTGTATGGCAATCTTTTAACATGAAATGCTCAATAAATGATTTTGCATATAGTTGATTTATCATCGAAATAATTTTTTTATTTTTTTTTTTAGCTAGGCCTGATAACACACAGTAACACTTTCCAGCTCGGAAGTGTAAAGTCAAACATGTACAGAATGTGCTGAAATTAATTACCAGTGCCGTTTGAGGACTTCGTTAGTCATTTAAAGGTCACTTATCAGCCATTAGAAAGGAAGAATCTGCTCCAGTCAATTCTTTACATTTCAGAAAGGACTTTTAAATTATTCTGATCATGCATGGCTGATTATTTCCCTGCTTTGTCATAGTGTGGTAATTACTCAGTACATATTCATGAATAAATACTCCAAGATGATTCAATCCTTTCTCCTGTTTTTCATTATTTATTCATTGGATGCCATTTCATTTATAGGCTATTTACTGCAATCTAATGCATAAACAAGAGAACTGAAACCATGACCCTTTTTGTTTTGTTGGGGCTCAAAGTTTTGTAATAAAGTAATTTGCAGCTCCCGTGTGGATAAACAATATAAAATATGGTTTTAACAATATCATAACAATTATTACATTTAACTGGGGTGTGTGCTTGACATCTGCCATAATGTATTTCAGAAAATACAGTACAATATATTAAAAAAGACAAACACTATACATGTTTGATTGTTTTTTACTCTCAACAACTGTATAAAATGTAGAGATAGATACCCTGAAGTACGAAACAAAACACAAAGTTAAGCATGCTCTACAAAGCTATTGCATTTACATTTATTCACTTGGCTGATGCTTTCATGTGAAAAAAATTCCGATTTAAACCAACAGATGTTAAAGGAGTCAAAGATAATCCAAGTATTTATAAGAAAAGATTTTGATCAACTGAACAGAAACAAGTAGAAAATAGCAAATGGAAATTTAGAATATAATCCAGAGGCTTCCTAATTCAATCAACTTGCTATAATACTATTAAGCCTATTTCAAGCCATTTGCAATCACTTTAAACAATCTCTGGCACAACTTGCTGACATATATATATATATATATATATATATATATATATATATATATATATATGTATATATATAATATTTTATATAATGTATTAAGAATATTATAGAATATATTTAGAGTAATATATTAAGAAATATGGAATATCAAAACTACAAGCTTGGAATGAAAAACATTGAATAATGCTGAAAATAGTAACAATGTTACCATATTGAATATTTTTGCATTGTTGTAGGAAACACACAGGAAGCTGGAAGTGGCTTGATACAGAGCTTGGCCTTTTTTCCTTCATCCTGATGTTCACATATTCTTCACATAACTACAAAGGGTTCCTCTGGGTCCTTTATTTTCTCTACTAAGTGTACATACCAATGCTCTATAAAGTGCAGCTTTGCTTCTGCATTACTCTGCAGTTGTTGTGTATATTAAAGAGTCAACATCTAAACATGTGTCGCACACATGCAATGATGTCACTTGTGCTTATTCAGTGTGCAATCACATTGTGTTGTCTATATTAAAATTTGTTTTGCCCTGTGCAACATTAAATCATGTCAACAAAGGATGCTTTATTTTAGAGTGATGAGTCATTGAGCAAGGGCATCTCAATTGGCAAATAGGATTCATTCTGGCCTCGTTTCCTTGCCTTGCAGACTCTCCTTGAGGGAGGAGCCAAGAAGTAAGGACTGGAAATGATGAGGTGCAATTAAACCAATGAGAAGCACACGGCTGAAATGAATGTAAAGCACTCTCGCTTTCACTCTCTCTCCATCTGTGTATATGTGTGTGTGTGTGTGTGTTTGTGTGTGGAAAGAATTATGTATCCTATGACCTGTAGGTGAGCGTAGGTGAAGGTCATCATATAACATTCTCCATGTTTATCCATTTGTTGTTCCCAAAATGAGAGCATCACACTATTAAAATCTGACAATAATATCATAAGGATTTTTTTGACACAATGAGACTGTGACTTTAAATAGACTAGATGTTGGTCTAATGTGTTTTCACAAATCTGTGCTGGTCTACAATAAACCATATGTCATTTAAGTTAATTTTATTCTATCATTATATCAATAAAGTTAAAGGGTCTCAAAGGAATGACTGCTTAGTCAATCAAAGTTACAAAAATAAGGGTCCAGGGTCCAGGGTTTCATCCTAAGCTGTGTTCCCCTGGGTGCATTCCCACATCATGACTTTGTGTTCATGAAGCTATAAATAAATAAATAAATAAATAAATAAATAAATAAATAAATAAATAAAATAAACAGTACAGTGAGAGTAATCTGCAGCTATATTAATTTTAAGAATTCGATAGGCCTACTTTTTATGCCTTTGCCAACAGTGATTGTGAAGTGAAGAACAGTGAAGTGATTCTACAGCACAAATGAGTGACAAACTTGTGATACTGCCACGATTGATTGGAATCTGCTGGACCATAACACAACTGAAAATTTTGAAAAGAGAAAGGGCTTTCTGTTATTTCACTGGGGACTACAACTGACAAAATGTGTTACTGCTATGTAATTCTTCATTAGCAGGTTTCACATTTAGCTGATCCTGTAACCATGTCCCTTTCCAACCTTTATAACTAGGGTGGAAAATTATTTATAATTTTATCTGAAGAATATGTTGATTTATTTTAATTTTGAAATTAATCATAGATGTATCTCCTTGAATATCGTCTATAAATGCACATGCGGTGGAGTTGACGCTAGCTTCTGAAATGGAAGGAAGCACTGCAGGGATGCAGTGAGTGTGGCCTGGAGACGCAGCGTCTCGTTCCCCTCAGGGAAACAGGGTTACATACGTAACCTAGAGACGTTGCCTTTGTTAATGACGCAATGAAGCTAATGAGCTGCATCAACAATGCTTTGGGAACAAGAGTCTTATCCCGTCAGACTGACCAGTCCCTGCCTAGTGTAGATGGGCACAGCTAGGCTGGAGGACAGAGGAGCCAGGAGTGGCCCTGCGGTCAAGACTACAGAACCTGACAAAGGTCAGTGGTCCACACCACTGACCTTTGTCAGTGGTGTGGACAGTGGTGTGGACCAGCCCACAGCGTTACAAATGTCTTGGAGAGAAGCTCCAGTGGACCAGACCTTAGAGGCTGCCACACTCTGAGTGGAGTGAGCTCTGACCCTGAAAGGTGTGGGGAGAAAACAGGACTCATAAGAGGATGAGATAGCATCCACAATCCACCTGCCGAGGGTCTGATTGTTCGCAGGGAGCTCCTTTCCATAGGGGCTGTCAGGGTCTCTGGGCCGAAGCCCTCTTATTGAAGATGACGGTCCTCAGATCCATCCACTCTTTGGGCTTCGGCCTAGACCTGAATTCAGAGTGGTGATGCTTTGTTTCTGGTCTTCACAGTGCCTGCTTGGCCATCCAGAAGGAAAGCTCTGTCCCTGTCAGGGATCTCAGGCTATCAGGGCTGACATGGACCGGCCAACGGTCCTGGAGATCTCCTTTGTGTCCCTGAGAGCTAGGTCAGTAGCACATAGCACAAGCCCCCGAACTATCCCCCTTATCCAACTCCCTTAGCAGATCAGCCTGGTACGCATGCAACCAAAGCCGACGTTGTCTGCAGAGGTTTGGCACCCGGGGAGAGATAGCCAGCTAGCGCCTCTTTAACCTGGGACATCGCCCCACAACCGCAATCTTTTAGAGCCACTACATTAGAGTAGAGGGAGTGTCAGTGGGTTCGCAGGCATCCATCCCCTTCCTCAGGTAAGCTACACATAAGCTTTGTGTATTCGTCCGTAATAAAGCGAAGGCAAGGAGGAACACACAGCCTGAAAGACTGCTTGCCTTCCATATATGTATTTTTGACTTACTGTCTTACCGATACTCTACCTGAGTTTTCCAGAGACACACAGAAAGCGCTTCCTGAACAAACAGAATCTAGCGTCGGCTCCACTTATTGTGCGTTCATAGCTACCTGGTTTTGACGTCACCCCGCTGGTGACGTCGCACCTTTCCATCTGACAAATTTCACACACGATTCAGAGCGTGGACACAGGGAGGCGTTCCCAAGGCGGTGTTGACGCAGCTCGAGTTCCTGAAACTTATATTTCTATTTTGGGGGATAGTAGGGGGCATGAATGTTTATTCAGGAACTTTCAAATACATGATAAGTGAACACTTAGGTACTGGTATTGGCAATAAAACTGTGCTGCCCACTTGAATTGAGTCTTATAAACATCACTCGCTAAAATGAGTCTGACACATTTAAATGAATGTATTATACTGTTTCAATTAGACTCAGTTGAACCAGCAACCTTACAAAGCCTCAGCCTTAGTGTTGGGTCTAATAAAGTCTGATAATATTGGCACGGTGACACTCGTTCTGTATTTTGTCACTCGAAATAGATTACATCTGGTTTAACTTCCTGCTTATTAATTATTCAATCTCGCCTTAAGCCGGACTTAAATCCTGAACGCCATAACATACGGTAACCTTTTCAACAAGGCCTGGAATAGAAGCACTATTTTTAGGTCCTTCTCTTTGTTATTGACTTTAGGGCAAATTATTGCCTTGTAATCCCATCTCCAACTTCCACAGTCAGCTTTGACTACATCATGAGATTAGCACCAGTGTGACAGTGTAATTAGACTGCTCTCATTGGATATGAGAACATGAACCCTGGCACTTGAATTACAATAATTGGGCAAGTTGCCATTCTGCAAAGGATGATTTTATTTCTCTATTGTGGGACACACACATGGCTTTTATCACAGACTATAGCAATATTACATATATGTTAATATTTTAAGTCCATATATAATGATGTATTCACTGTGATTTGATTGCATGTGTTGATGTACAGTATTTCCCTCTGAAATAGGAAGTCAGACTGACAGTAGAGCACCATAACAACTCTTACTTACTTTTTTTGATGGCACAGATGCTGTATAAAGACAGCTCTTTCTGTGCTCTGTCTGTAGAAGAAGTACATTTAAAACAATTGAGCTGCATGTTGGGAAAATAGACTAAAAATATTCCTGTGTCCTCGTGTAAGCCATTTCAATAAAAACAACAATAACAAAGCGGCACTGCATTTCATATACAGTATGTAACCTGGTCATGTTATACACCTGAATGCGAATAGTTAGAACAGGGCTATTTACCTGTAAAGTCGTCAAAACTACACTGACATCATTTTGTAGGACTCGCAATAAATTGTGGATAACATAAGAAAGACCGGGAAAGTTACGGAACAAGATGGCTATGTCTCGGGAATAGGCAGGTTGGAAATTTCATCTAATAACTTTATTAGTTAATAAATCATCATAAATGACTGTCAGATTTCTTTAAAGAGTTTTTAGCAGAGCTAGATAAACTCATATGAATAAGTTCAGAGAACGATGGTGTTGGATTGTCAGATTTCAATTGATATCGCTAGTGTAATGACATTGCAATTAGCATGATTAAAAGTTATGCAATTATTTTCTAAATGCAATGTTTTTGCTTTGCACGATGTTCAATGTTATAGAAATCATATGTGGTAAGAATCAAGCAAATGTGCAATGTTTTAATGAGCTGTTTTGTGCTACATAGCTATGTACATAAAATCCTGGTGAGGAAGATACACGTGTGGACATTAGCACGTGGGGGAGGAGTGAGTGACTTAATGTTTTCTTTTGTTTATGTGATTTAGAATGTATATGGATTTGCCAGATGTGTGTGGTGTATTGATGAATGTTTGTAATTTTTCTTTTGTTAGTATCCCCACTACTATGTTGTATATATATATATATATATATATATATATATATATATATATATATATATATATATACACACATACATACTGTGTTTTACTGTATGATTTCGTACTGTTTCGTTTACGTGTGTAGAGTAGTGCATTGTGCACCGTTTTGCACTACAGTTTCTTATACCATTTTCCATATCGTTTGGAATGTGGCAATATTTTGCATTGCATCAGCTTGCACTGTACTGATTTTAGTCATCTGTTGGAGAACAGATGTTGTCAATTTCTGTTTTATTTTTAATTCTTTGTTTTCTCTCAAAATCCAAAATCCCATGTTGGGAATCTATCAGAGAAATAAAACCCGAAAAAGTAATTTTGTTTGTTTTGTGTGTATAATTTCTCTACCCAAAAACATGTATAAAACTTTTCCATTTTGAAAACAAAATTTAAGCTGTAAATACAAGTTCTAGCATTTAATACCTTGGACCTCACTGAATGTGTAATGTTTGTGTTTCATTGTCAATCTCTATTACATTACAACTGTGTTTAGTTTCTTCTTCGTGTGTGTGTGTGTGTGTGTGTGTGTGTGTGTGTGTGTGTGAAAACAACTTATTTTTTCCCCCTCAGACTTAAATTGCATAGCTGAGGTCACTTACCCTAATGTGTATCATTACTTTGGTGGTATACCGTGCATGTACAGAAAAGCATTGAAAGATCAGATGATTGCTTTATATCCCATCTTAAAGCAATGCTGTAAATATTTGTCTTATATTTCATTGCAGTATTGTGTAGCTAGAGCAAATTGAACTCTGTAAAATTCACTCAGCATGGTTTATTGCTAGAAGGAAGGGAAAATTGCAAGCAGACATGATACATGTGTAGCTGGGTGAGCTAGCTAGGTAATTAGTTAACTTCCTTGTTTGGCAAATGAATGTATTACAAAGTTTAGTATTCACTCATTTAGAATAGCCCATGCAGTTTTGCAATAGCCTCAGGATTTCAATGTCTCTGATTATCAGATTAGATAAGCTTTGTATTTGTGTGGAACAATATATAAGGGGAAGCTTAAATGCTTCATTCATCTCTGACCTGAGGGATAATCCGACAACAGAGCAACATGGTCCTGATAGTTATTCTGAAATCTTGTCCTTGAATCAACCTACCTGAGTAATATTTATTCATATATTTTTGTTTCAATGTTATTTAACAGGTATGTACTAGGAAAAACATCTTCTTGCATCTGGACTTGGGTATGTTTATTTGAAATGATCTTAAATTTGAAATGTTTTCAATGTATCAACCCCAACCACTTGTCTTAATCAAAGTATGAGGGGAAAAATACATATTGTTCAGTCAAAATATATAGAACAAAATGGGACTCAATGATATATCTTGAGATTTCTGCTGATATATATATATATATATATAGATAAAGACAAATAGATAGATATATATATATATATA
>JAAIIK010000075.1:701947-712411 GCA_014706435.1 Silurus glanis
TGTGTGTGTGTGTGTGTGTGTGCGTGTGGTCAAATCATTGTAGAGATTTAAAAAGTCTTTACAAGTAAAGATTTGTAATAAAATAGTGAATGAATAGGCAGTAAATCAGGATTAAGCACACTGAAAAAAGTCATGAAAATAAAATTACTTTAAAGAAATATAAAAAAAACTAATTTGAATTAAAAATACATACTAAAAAAACATTTGGTTAGTCACAGTATTTAGCACATTTCTGACCGTGTTCACAGATAATTTGACTTTGTTAAGTTTTTTTTTTCCCTTTATATCGCTACAGTGCTGCATCTTTTCCAATCAATTCATGGCCTGAGGAACAAGAACTACATTTTTTACTTCATGATTAAATTAATATGTATCTGTTTTTGCCATCATATTATTTATGTGAGAGTTTTAATGAACTAGAATAGCCTGAAAACCTGCAGGTAAATTTACATTAGTATTTGTCACCTATTTTAGAAATGAATTTAGCAATTAAACTTCATATTAAAAAGGTGCAGACAACGACCAGCAGCACTCCATGATTTGTGTTTAATTTGTCGGTTTCTGCAAAATGTGTTTGCCTACAACTGTAAGGCAAATAAACAACATTATTTAAATAATAAATATATAATATAAGAATTGATAAATAAACACCACTGAGCAGAGGTGGCAAAAGTACACACATGCTTCACTCAAGTAGAAGTACAGAAACTCATTATTTAAAAGACTCTTGTAAAAGTTGAAGTACTGACCACACTTTTTCACTCACGTTAAAGTAAAGACGTTTGGGCTCTGATACTGTACTTAAGTAAAAAGTAGCAATTACTACTACCTGTTTTAGTGTCACACTGGTAACTGGACCTCACATCATATTAATATATTAATACAAAAGAATTTCAAATTTTGTTACCTAATGAATGTATGCAGGCTGAACATCCACCATAGAGAACACAAGCAGCGGAACGATGATAATAACCAGGTGATCAGGAATGTCTCCGTTCTCCCTCTATCTCATGAATGTCTCATCCAGATTAGCCCCATACTTATTGTTGCCTTCTGCCTTTCAATTCTGTTTTGGTTGATCAGAAATTGAATTGTCTTAGAATTATGCCTCATTTGATGGAATAAGGTAGATTCAACTTGTTGGTAAAAACAAATCTGGAAACACAGTTACCACACCAAAGCATTTCACTGCACGTCGTACCCTGTATGTATGTGTATGTGACAAATAAAATTGATTTGATTTGATTTGACCTCAAGCATCGTTGAGATTTCTAAGAAATTTGACGGTTTTTGCCGTTAAGACATTCTTACACACCCCATCTCAAGTCTATGTTATAAATCAGAAAATTTTAATTTTTGAGCTAGTAACAAAGGCTTGAGAAAATAATATGCAGTTTTATGAGAGAGAGAAAGAGAGAAAGAACAAGAGAATGTGATTGCAGTAATGAGACTAAAGAACTAATAAAACCGTAATTAAATAAATAATTAATCTGGCTCCTTGGAATTGTAGACCAGTTTTATTTACTGTGAGAGCTGAGTGCTGTAAATTTTCCATTATTTACCAGCAAACATGTGGGGCCACTGCAGGCAATCGACTGTTGTCCCTGATGGGTAAACCACAAGGGGTCTGTGTGGGCTTTTTGTAGGCTTGCCCAAAGAAATCCCACATAGGGCTGTTAAAGGGCAACACTGCTGTTGGCTCTGTGTGGGCTAACCCATATGGGGTGGAATTAGGAATTACTGCCTTGACAACAATGACGTGATGGGCCCAAATGGGCAGTTTAACTTGCTTAACTAACCCTAACCCTTAGTGTGTATTAACTGAAAAATATACGCACTTCTAAGTACATCTGTCAACCGATTAGTCTCAGATATTTAACATTGCTGTCATGCTATATAGTTGGAATTGAAGATCTTAAGTGCTATGTATAGCCTGCTATAGAGCTCTGACCTCAACACTATTGAACATCTGGAATGAATTGGAATGCTGACAGCACCTTAGGCCTCCTCACCTACTAATGCAATTGTAGCTGAATGAGCACAATCGTCCACGACCACACTAAAGTCTGGTGAAAGATAACCTGTATGAGCTTGGCTTTAAAATTGTTTTTGCTCGTTCTCTGTGCCACATGCTTTTGCATATTCTCGATTGTGAAAAGATTGTGTCATCCATGCATGCTAACTTCCATGCCAGCTAGTTCAAACTTTTATTTGTCATACAAGTATTTATGAATAAAATCAAATAGCTTCTATGTGAAAAATTCACTTGGCCCACATCTCCTAACTACTCCACCCCTGCAGCTTAATTTAGTGTTCAGCAGTACAGTATTATAGTAATATTGCAGTGAAATGTATTTTTAAATTCAAGTTTATTTGCATAGCACTTTATTTATGACCACAAAACAGTTTTAGAGAAATGAATATATTAATAGATTTTAATTTTTTTTTAATTTTGTCTAAGTATTATGATTATTATTACATAGTTTAATCTTTTAAGTATTAATCTGATTATTAGCAGAATTAAGTTACCGATACTTTTACAAAATGAAACAGCTCATGTACAAATTTTGTGCTTGTACAAGCAGATGTCCAAAAATCTGGATATAATGTTTAAATAATTTTTCTCATAATTAAAAAGCACAACTGAGAAGAATGTTAAAACAAGCTTACACTCACTGTTATGACATGGATAATATTCTAATATAATTAGATTTTCCTTAAGGTTAATCACTGACTGTTTCTCGGACTGTCTTTTTTTAGCTCAGTTTGTCGAGTCAATCTGTGTATCTGTCGATGTGGTCTACTCCGAGCAACTCTTCCATCTGTGTGCTGCCAAATCCTAAGATCTAAGCTCTGTAATATAATTAAGATGGTTGAAGAAGGATAATTGTTTTGTACATATGCAACATCATTTAAATGAAGAAATAAGCATATGGTGCTAGAAGGGTTGTGAAAGCTTTTCAGTGTGGGTGAGAGAACAAGCAACATTGAAATATATAAGAAAAAAGGATTCATTACAGAACATTATTGGCATCCTTTCTTTAAAAATAATATGCATAGTCAGTAATATTTTGATCTGAATTATTGTCTTATATTGCATTAATATATAATGCAATTTTTCATTGTATAAAGGGTATCCAATTAAGTGTATTGTTATGGTATTGAGGTAGGCATTTCTTAATCTTTATTTGAATTTTCTTTTTTAAAAACATTGTCAATTATAGCATAAGTTTTTTTTTTTGTGGAAAAGATAAGAAATGTGTGTGCAAGTGCCTGTGTGTCTTACTCCTAATGTTCCTGGCAAATATTGTGGATACTCAGGATAGAGCACTTGCCGAAGCTGACTAGAGTAATAACGTCTCTAGGTTATGTATGTAACCCTAGTTCCCTGAGGGAACGAGACGCTGCGTCGGAACGCTTTGGGAACACGACTGCATTGTCCATGCTCTGAGTAATGAGTCAAAATTGAAGATAGACTGTCACCAGTGGGGTGACATCATGACAAGGGAGTATAAAGCGCACCTGGAGAGAAGACTGCTTCAGCTTCTGTAACCGTGAAAGAATCGCTGAAGGGGCGCCAGAGGTGTGGCTAGAGACGCAGTGTCTCGTTCCCTCAGGGAACTAGAGTTACATATGTAACCTAGAGACGTATCCTATCAGGAACTCAAGCTGCGTAGGAATGCTCTGGGAACGAGAGTCCAGTAACACCACACCGACCAGTCTCTGACTAGTGTGAATGAGCACAACTAAGTCGAAGGACAGAAGTGCCAGGAGTGGCAAAGAGGTCACAGTTGTAAAAACCTGGCAAAGGTGAGCGGGGTGGACCACCCCGCAGCGTCACAGAGGTCTTGGAGGGACACTCCAGAGGACCAAGCCTTAGAGGCTGCCACACTCCGGGTCGAGTGAGCTCTGACCCCAAATGGAGCGGGGAGACCAGAGAAGAAGACGCGATAGTGTCAATAACCCACCTGCTGAGCGTCTTCTTATGAGCATGAAGGCCTCTCCTGGGATCGCCGTAGGAGATGAAAAGTTGTTCCGACTTTTTCCAGAGACTCGTACGGTGGACGTAACAGTCCAGCACTCGAATAAAGGAGGGTTGAATGCCTGGAGCCTGACAGGTCGTCGGACGACGAGCGCACCTTGTTAACCTGCTCTAGGGTGCAGGAAGGCACTGGTCATGCCTGGAGTAAACTCCAGGAAAGAGAGGGCCACAGAGAGGGCCTGTAAATCACCTACTCACCTCAGAGAGCAGATGGCCAGCAAGAAAGCGGTCTTGATAGACAAGTGCCTCCACGACCAAGCCTCGAAGGGGGGGCTGGGATAGAGCCTCCAACACTACGTCCAGGTCCCAACCAGGCACTCTGGGATGCACCGGAGGCCTCAGCCTCCAGGTGCCACGGAGAAAACGCATCAGGAATGGGTCTCTGCCCAGTGAATGCCCGGACACAGGGGCGTGATACGCCGAAAGGGCGGAGGCGTAGACTTTAATGGTGGACGGAGCTCTGCTCCACCTCAGCAAGAGCAGGATCGGAACTGTAAGGAGTGGGGGCGTTCTCCTCAAAGAGGAGCAGCCGCATAGGCATGCGAGTGCAGTGCTGGCAATCGGCTATCTCGAGAGCTGAAATCGCATGCTCCGCTCCCAAACAAATCACACACACGCTGTGTGTATCCCTTCCCGAAATGAAACGTTTTCTCGGATGCCTTCATTCTTTTGACAAAACAGACAGACAGACATTAAATTTCACACAGAGTGCTTCATGAATGAACATAAGCTGAAGCAGTCTTCTCTCCAGGTGCGCTTTAAACTCCCTGGTCGTGACGTCACCCCGCCGGTGACAGCCTGTCTTTAATTTTGACTGATTAGACTCATTACTCAGAGCATGGACAACGCAGTCGCGTTCCCAAAGCGTTTCCGACGCAGCTCGAGATCCTGAAAGGGAACCATGGTTTAAGACTGCTTAGGGAACAAGAGTACCATGGTTTAAGTTGTCATAATTCTGCCATTAAAATAACTAACTAAATAAATAAAATGTAATCTTTGAAAAAAAATATACCTATTTGAATGTAAACTGTTTTTACATTTTTACATGTAAAATTTCTCACTTGTTTGACTTTTTGTGTTTATGTTATACAAAATGTTGATTTCACAGCTTATTTATTTGTTTGATCCAGGCTGGAATCACCATTAGGTCTCATGGTGCAAGGACCAATTTTTGAGAGAGAGAGAGAAAGAGAGAGAGAGAGAGAGAGAGAGAGAGAGAGGGATAGATAGATAGATAGATAGATAGATAGATAGATAGATAGATAGATAGATAGATGCATATAAAAGAGAAAAAAACATCTACACTACTCCTATTCTTCCTAAGTGAAACCCAACCTGAGAGGTGAAGGAAAGTCACATTTACAAGGTGAACACCTTATTTCCATAGGACATGAATAGATTAGTCTCCGGTTTGTCAATAACGACATGGCGCTTCATTAGGAAGTGACTGAGTAAGTGTTTTGGGATCATCAGTCATACATATGGAAACAAAATGCTAAAGAACTGTCTCACTTTCACTGGATTCAACAAAGTGATTGCTGCTTGGTAAATAAAAACAATACGAGGTTATGCTTTTATATAGTCAAAAAAGAAAAGAAAAATGGTGTTTCCCTGTAGACTCCACATTTTTGTCTTCTGGTCCACAGATTTATTTTTTTCATTGTAGAGGTGTGTGGTATTATTTCTTTAAATCCTTTAATCCCTCAGCAGTCTTTAATCCCCTCAGGAATTCAGAGCAATCGCTCTGCCTATACAGCGGACACAATTGCCCAACCCAGCATGTATTTCCAACTTAGTTGGTTAAAGCAAATTAGTAATATGACCACAGCAGCCCTAATGATGATAAAACAACTACTGAAGATGAATGAATGAAAGCAGTAAATAGGTTAATGTTAATGAACAGGGTCGTTCTTTGTATTTCTTTTTGAACAATCCTCTTCTAAATGCCAGCAAGACAAAATGGCTGATTGTAGAATTCAGCACAAAGCTACCAGCCACTTAATTAAGATTGGAGACAGATTGGAGAGAGAGGACAGATTTTGGTACCCTGGATTTAATATGATGCAAGACCTGTCATGGTTCTGTCACATCAACAACCTAGTGAAGTAGCTCTGTCCGTGTCTGTTCTATCATAGAGGCTTAGAGATTTTAAACTGCCTTCTAAGATGTTCAGGAACCTTTACACCAGCAGTACTGTGAGCACCCTGACTGGAAATATCACAGCCTGGAAAAGGCACCAAGCAGGACAGGCAGGTCCTCAAGAAGGTGGTGAGATAAGCCAAAGGTTTCATCCGCACTAAACTCCCTGACCTGCAGTCTGTCTATCTAGTAAACGATGCTTACTTTTTAGCATTTGTATAGTTGTTTTTAATCTAGATTTTTTTAAAAGGATGAGGGAAAGAATTAACAACATGTTATACTGTGTGTGTTTGTGTATGTGACAAATATGTGAATTTTACACAAATTAGAATTGTACTGCAAACTCTATATCTGACTACCTGCTCTGGCCTGTAGAAGAATACAACCTATGGTAATTTAAATATTACAACAATAACTCTTAACAGCTGTGCTGAGTTGAAAGGCGTCTCAAAATGCAATACACACAAAACCTTGAGGCAGACAGCCTATGACAGCAAAAAACATATAAGTATCCACTCCTCTATGTTTTTCTAATCTTTACCAAGATGTCAGGTTTTGGCTACTCAATATAGCTTCCAGTATCACATTTTTAGCTGTCAGGAACGGTAGCTGATGTAGTTCTCCATTTGTTGAAGCCGTTGCACCTCAGGATTTAGTGCTGTGCATTGTGATATGTTTTTCTGCTCACTATGGGCTATAAAAAAAGATTCACCTTTAGAGTTACCATAGCCTTTGGCAGGATCTAGTCTGCCCATTCACATTGTTTTGGGCTAAATACTATTTCCCCGACAAATAACAATAAATGGTTGAATCCTTCTTTGACCTCTTTTATTAACAAGCTCTTAACAAGCAAGGTTTTTTTTTGCTACATTCTGTGAAAACTCTAGACAATTTGACATTCACAAACCAGCCTGTCTGGGATAAACAAGCATGCAATAGTCACAGTTACTTACATCACATTTTTCCCCCATTTTAATGTTTGAAGTGAACATTCATGGAAACCCATGACTGGTATCCACCTGACTTTAAATCTTCAAATCAAGACTAAAAATTCACACATGACTAGCTGATCAGATAATTACATGAATCAGCAAGGGTCGTTCGAGCATTCTTTTTAAAGCGTACAGTACAGCTCAGTTTTCTGTAGTGCTCTGTGAAGTCTAATCATTATTAGCATTATCATTGAGATTTTCTGTATCCCATATGTTTTATATTTACTATTGAATTAATCCTGTGTCTGCTTTCAGAACATTTACTGGAAAATTCCTTTGAAAAAGCTATTCAAATGTACCCCATACACATTTGGTGGTTCAGTAGGTTTAATTGGTCTTTCAGAGTCAGTAACTATGATTCACCTATATGCGTAATTAACAAAATCATTGGCTTATCTTCACAGCTAGCATTACTCTTTTGTTGTAAATACTGACTGAGGATAGAACCAATGATTTGGTGGCATTCCTGAGCCTCCATCTACTTCATGCTTTGCCACTCTTGCTTCTCTGGACAATGTTGGTCCCATCTCTCATCCAGCACTGAAAGGTCTGCAGCTTACGTACATTATTTAATAATATGGCCAGCTCCCCTGGTTGTTTTAGAAGTCTACCTGGCAGCACATAGCCTATACACAGACAGCACGGTTTGTGTCTCATGAGACCTGTCGGTGTAAATAGCTTTGGCAGTCGATGCAGATTGTGATGCGACTACTGCAACGCCAGTTTAGCAGTAAACACAACTCATTTATCACTGCTTACATTTTAGGGCACTAGGCATTTGGTGCTCTTTAGAGAAGTAAGACGTGGCTAGAGGGCTAAATAAATCTTCCTGCAGGGCCATTAAACAATCATCAGGTATCCTGTGTTGTAGCTTATATTTTATTTATTTGTGGAAGGAAGAGGATTTGTAACTGCAAGGCTCACATAATGGGAGTGTTAACGGACTCAAGTGCAGGTAGCCTTTAATTTTCAGTGTTAACAAATACAAACCAAGAAACCAAACACAAAACAGCCCAGAGTAAGGACTTATAATTATATGGAACAAACTTATACATTCTTTATTACTGCTTTATTGATTTATAGCTGCTTTGAGACAATGTCCATTCAATTAAAATTTAATTGACTGTAAAAACCAAGATGATGGAAGACAAGCTAATTAAAAAATGAGGAGATCATGTGACTTAAAATTTGAAGGTGTAAATGTTACAACAGAGGTACAAAGAGTACCTGAAAATCATACAGTACTTGAGTAAAAGTATAGTACCTTACTGCAAAACTTACTCTATTCAAAGTTAAAATTCACCAATTCCAGTTTGACTTTAGTAAAAGTCTTTACTGAATTATCAGTCTGAATTATATGAGAATAGTACAGTCATTTTTTTCTAATTTGCATCACATTCTAAAACTGAATTTTGATTGTGTTGTTTTATTAGTGGGTTTATGCTGGAAGCTTTGGCAGTTAAGCAAGTCTTTTTTAGACCAAAGCAGGTTGAAAATATCACTGTGACAGCGAACTGTCACTTCTCCCCACCTTGCACTGCTTTATATATGTCAGTACAGACTTTCTTTTCTACCCATGAATACAACAAAGCCCTGACAAAGAATTGGCTTAAAATACAGAGGCATTATGGCAGCACAAATACACAACCGATGACAACCCTCATTCTCTATGTGCATATAATAGCTACAATTTTACGAGCTGTGTAATTGCGGAAAGATTCATAGCATACACACACACGCACACACACAAACCCACACAGAATGAGTCATAGTATAAAATAAAATTAGAGTAGACAAAAACATGAAACTGTAGATGTTGGATATTTGACTGATGAGCTCATGTACATGGAATTGAGAAATGGACAGAAGGAGTGATTTTTTTTTATTATTGCTTTCTTATCCAAGTTTTAAATCCCGCTCAGGATCGTCTCTAGGTTATGTATTTAACCCTGGTTCCCCGAGGGAACGAGAAGTTGTGTCAACAACGCTTTAGGAGCGCCTCTGCTTGACCAAGCTCTGAACCTTGTATGTAATTTGTCCAACAGAAGCACGTGAGCAACGAGGAAGCTACAAAAGCACATGCGGTAGAGACAACACTAGCTTCAGAGAGGGAAGGAAGTGCTCGCAGGGATGCAGGAAGTGTAGCACTAAGATGCAGCATCTCGTTCCCTTGGGGAACCAGGGTTATATACATAACCTAGACACGTTCCCCTTCAGGAACTCGAGCTCTGTCAACAATGCTTAGGGAACAAGAGTACAACACCGCCAGACTGACAAATCCCTGCCTAGTGTGAATACGCACAGTTAGGTCGAAGGACTGAGGGGCCAGGAGTAGCACTAAGGTCAAGGCTGTAAGACGTGATGAAGGTCAAGTCAAGTTTATTTATATAGCGCTTTTCACAACAGACATTGTCTCAAAGCAGCTTTACAGAAATCAACAGTCAAGGTGAATGGTATGCATTAAGGTCAGAGATGTGGACCAGCCAGCAGCATTGCAAATGTCCTGGAAAAAAACCCTAGTGAAAAAGGCCTTAGAGGTCATCACACTTCCGGTCAAGTGAGCCCTGACTTCAAAATGACTCATAAGTAGAGGAGATAGCATCCACAATCCACAATGAGGGTCTGCTTGTCCGCAGGCAGACCACTCTTATATGGACCATAGCAGACAAACATCTGGTCCGACTTCCTCCACAGCACAGTTCTGTGAACATAAGAAAGCTGGACACACACAATTAAGCTTCTCCTGGTCGGGGTCCTGAAAGGAAGGAGGATAGAATGCCTGGAGCACGACTGGCCTGCTGACATTTTTCTGCACCCCAGTTCCTATGTTTTCTTGCATATTTGAGTCGCTTAGTCTTGTTTCCACAACAAAGGTACAGTATAGATCACTGCCCAGAAGAGACTTTGCTGATGCAATATAACAACCTTGTGGCTTGTTGCTGTGCTCAGTCTTGCCATGGTGTATGACCTGTGACATGAAACTGTCTTCTACAAACTTTTAGAGTTTAGCTATTCATTACCCAGCTTGAAACCTCCTACACTGATGTTTCTCTTTAAACTTACATATGAAATTGCTGATCATTAGCACCTGCTCGGTATAATTTTTAATTATACACCTGACTCTGATCCTATAAAGTCCATGACATAGTGCAAATATATAAAGTGTGCAAAAGTAGGATTTGAAGCCAAAGGGAGGTCACACCAAATACTCACTTCATTTAAGATTTTCTTCTGTTCACTCACTTTGCATTTTGTAAATTGTTAAAGAAAAAACGATTAATATAATATATA
>JAAIIK010000075.1:712811-725111 GCA_014706435.1 Silurus glanis
TATATATAAAAAGCATTCTTCCTTTACAGCATTTACCCACACCTGCCTAAAACTTTTCTATAGTACTGTATATAATAATATGTTGTGTCCTTTTTCACCTATCAAGCTAGGTCGCAAAAATAGGTAAAAAAAAAAAAAAAAGTATATTTTTTAAATACTGTATCACAATAATATCATTAATCATGATCAACTGTTATGCAGATCATATGTTGGAAATGCTAGTTTTGGAACGTATGTGTGAGCACGTGTGAAGGGATGATAAATGGAGGCACCAGTAGAGCGGTCATTTAGCCAGCGAAGCATACACAAAGTCTGCTCTCAGCTTACTATACATTACAGCAGGGAGACATGGAGAAAGTGGGAAAAAAAACGCAAAGATGCAAAAACAGAGAAGCAATAGTTAACAATAGGGAGGATGAATAATAAAGATAAAAACAATTTGGCTAAAGAATAAAACAAAAAGCTTTTTGATTGAGCCTGGAGGAATAATAATAATAAAAAAAGCATGTGTACTGAAGTGTCTGGAAGTACAAAATTATGTTATAATTCATAAGGCATGAGGGTAGTCATTTATATACTTCATCTCAAGACAATTTGCATACTTTACTTGCAATTCGAAGTAGTAGAGCTCTTCTTTATTGCTGTAACTTTTTTGTTATGTTCGATTTTACCATGGAGACAGCTTGGCCTGAGAAATTCATTTATCTTCATTTGTGATAGAGAGAGTGAGCTTAATGTGCAGACATGGATTTTAATGTTAAATTAAACCATTAAATGTTAAATTGTCAGGAATTGTCAGGAATCTGCATAAGTAATAAATTATGTACATTCATGATTTGCTTTGCAAGGTATATTTAATATCGTATACAATATGCAAAACACAAAAGAGAAACATAACCAGCTGATCATGTTGTAGCCCAGATATTCATTTATATTAACCATTTGAAAAGAAGGTTTTCAGTAGGAACACTTACTGCCAGTCTCTTAATTATATAAACAAAATAATTAGTTATGATAATTAAAATGATAATTAGTAAAGAATAACACAGATAAGATGCAGTGTGATCTTATAGAAAAACAATCCATATCATAGAGATGTGCATCTCCATAAAAGAGGCGGATGCGATTCTCATCTCGATGCATTTTCAACAATTTGATACATTTAAGATACGTATGAAGCAGCTAACGATGCAATGCGAATCACTTTTACTAGGATGCAATGCGATTGGCTTTCGATTTGATTAGACATAATGCAATTCAAAGCAATACAATACAATGGAAAAAAATAGGTTATGCAATTCAATTTGTTACAGATTTTATTTCTTTGGTTCAGACAGACAGCAAATCATACATTTATTTAAGTGCATTCTGACTTCTAACGAATGGCCCTTTTACAGACAGGATATTGTAGTGCAAAAAAAGAAAAAAGATGAAGTAAAACCAAATGTTCTTTTCCTCTTCTGTTTCCAGGAAGATGCAGATCTACCTCTGCCATGTTAATCTATATTTATGTGACTCAAGATATGCAGATCAGTTTTTCACCATTGCAGGAAGGACACCGGTAAGAAGCTTGGGAGATTACAACACTTGGTTTATTGAACACCAGGAGGTGAAACTCATACATTAGCCACAGCAGATTAAACATCTCATCTCTCTTTCTCTACACTTTCACAACTCCCACACAGACTGTTCTCTACCGCAATTCCACAATAGGGGCACTGTTCTTGCGGTATTATTGTCATGATATGAGAATTGCCTGCCAATTGCCAGCCTGATGCACTATCATGTGTTGTGGGGATTAAGGGTGGGGCAACACGAAAAATAAAGAACATGTTTGACATTTGGTCCTGTGTGCTGGTGTCTGCTATGATAATCCATGGTGTCAGATGTAAAGACGGAAAAAAAAACCTTTGTGACATGGAAGGCCTCAAGCCACCTGCGGGACTTCACAAGTCGAACAGTCACCTGTCAGAGAACTGGAGAAGATTTCGGCAGAGATTTGTGCTGTATAAGGTTGCAGCGGGATGTGCTAGCAAGCCAGCTAACGTGCAGTCCTCGCTATTTCTTCACGTTGTTGGCGAGGAAGCACTAGAAGTGTAAAATACCTTCACTTTCAAGAATGCCAATGACCAACATAAACTGAACATAATGATGGAGAAATTTGAGGACTATTGTAACCCTAAGAAGAACATAACTTGAGAGGTACAAGTTTTGAGAATTGCAAGGATCCCTTATCAGAGACAGAGTTGTCTGTGGGATCACATCAGATGCAATGAGAGGAAAACCTCTGAGAGAACTGTGGTTCCAAAAGTTGATCTACCTAAGAAAATTTCTGTCACTCTGAGAGAAAAACTAAAAGCAGAATTGAACAGAATGGAAAAAAAAGTTATAAAAAGGATTTAGGAGCCCAGACAGTGAGTGAATCCTTTTGTAAGTGTTGAGAAGTCTAACAGGAAACTGAGAATCTGTTAAGACCCCTGTGATCTCAACACAGCAGTGATGAGGGAACATTACTAACTACCAACAGTAGATGGAATAACTTGCAGTCTCAACAAAGCCAAATATTTAACAGTGCTGAATGCAAGCACAGGTTTTTGGCAACTCAAGCTAGATGATGTCAGCTCTCACCTTCATATCTTTGTACTCCCTTTGGCTGCTACAGATTCCTCAGTCTCCCTTTTGGGTCAACTGAGCACCAGATGTGTTCCACAGACAGGGAAACAGCTGTTCGAAGGAATTGAAGGAGTTGAAACCTACATTGATGACATACTGATCTAGGGTGAGACAACGGAACAGCAAGACCACAGACTGAGGCAACTGTTAGAGTGAGCAAAAGAGGAAAAATAAGAAAAATGTAAAGTAGGTTTTGGAGGAAATCAAATACCAAGGTCACATTCTCTTAAAAGATTGTTTGAAACCAGATCAGAGTAAAGTAAAGGCTGTCAGAAAAATGCCCACGCCAGAATGCAAATAGGATGTGGAACGATTCCTAGGCATGGTCACTTTCCTTGCAAAGTTCAATCCAAATTTGTCACAACACACTGAGCCATTACGTAGGATTACCAGAGATGACATCACCTGGCAGCAGCAGGATGAACAGCAGCATGCATTCAACCACCTGAAAACACGGTCAATGAAACTACCGTAATTTCCGGACTATAAAGCGCACCCATATATAAGCCGCACCCACTGAATTTGACAAAGATTTTTATTTTAAACATAAATAAGCCACACCTGTCAATAAGCCGCAGGTGTCTACACTGAAACTAATAAACTTTACACAGGCTTTAACGAAAGACAGTGTCTGCTACACGGTGTAACGGGTGAAATATGTTGTGGCTCCTTTAAGAGCAGAGCGGCATTTTGGGAATAGCCTGCTGCCGCATTTTTCCGCTATTACTGCATGTGTGCAAGACCGAGGAATATGTCCTTATTATTTTCTGATGCTCATTTCTAAGTTTCTTTGACTAACCCGTAACGCTGTTGCCAAGAAAAATAAAAAAGCACGAGTTTTGGAAACCTGTCTGTGCTTATATGATTTCTGTTGCAACTGGAGCTAGCGAGCTATCCCATGACCCAGACTCAACGCGTTACAACGGCTTGTATCTAAACAGTAGCCTACCAAGAAAGTCATTGTTCACGGTCTTCCTCCTTCCTTTCACAACTATTTCTCTCGAGAGTTTATCTTTTGGCATCGTCGTGCGTTTAAAAAAAACGTTTTTTCTCCCGATGCCGTGCAGCTCAGAACACAGGTGAGGTGCGTTTTTTCGTTTCCGTTCGGAAACTTCATTGGTCTAATGTTATGGGGCTCAGTTTTTTGGCTTGAAGTTTGTGAAACCGGGAAAAACCCAGGAAAAATTCATAAATAAGCCGCTTCGTTGTTTAAGCCGCGGGGTTCAAAACGTGGGAAAAAAGTAACGGCTTATAGTCTGAAAAATACAGTACCATATTCAGGTACTATGATGTGAGGTTACCAGTAACAATCTCTATTGATGCATCGAAAAGCGAACTAGGAGCTGTCATACTTCAAGTGGACCATCCAGTAGCTTATGGTTCACACGCACATGTTGATGTCAAACTTGCCTGTGTCAAATGCAAAATTTAAAGAATTAAAAAAAGGAAACTGTAAAGGATGTAACACTGACAAAACTTGCAGAGACAGTATTGAACGGATGACCGGAAAGGAGGAGCATAGGTGCAAAAGTAATACAAATGTGTTGGTGTCAGGGATCCACCGGCCACGCCCCCTTTTGTGGCTTTCATGGAGCTCTCACTCTGGAGCTCCATGAAAGCCTCTCACTCTGGAGCTCTCACTCTGGAGCTCCAGGCTTAACTACGCACACCTGGGGCTCAACATCACTCCACCCCGCTTCTACATAAGCTCCTCACTTTCACTCGGAACTTCAGAGAAGAAATTACATTTGTGGATGGGATTTTCTTTAAATTGGAACGACTAATTGTTCCAGCAACCATGAGAGCAGAAACGCGTAAGAGAGTTTATGAAAGTCAGTTAGTGATAGAAAGCTGCAGGCAGAGAGCAAGAGATGTACTCTTCTGGCTTGGGATGTCTCAGAGTATAATGGATATGGTGAACAACTGTAAGGCGTACAGCACACACCAAAAATGGCAAACCAATGAGCCATTAAAGACACATATTGTTGCTGGAAGACCCTGGTGGAGGAAAGGTGTTGATTTATTAACTTTTGACCAGCAGGAGTACTTACTTTTAGTTTTATTAAAGTAAAGTGGCTGAAGTCAGATACAATAAGTGCTACAGTCATTACCCATTTGAAGTCCCAATTTGCCAGACACGGAATTCCTGAAACATTAATTTCAGATAATGGGACGCAGTTCAGCTCTAATGAATTTCAAGTTTCATAAAAAAATTGGAGTTTAGTCACAAAATTTCAAGCCCACACCAAGTGCAATCAAAGAGAATGGCTGAAAGAGCTGTACAGATTGTCAAGTTCATGTTCAAGAAGGCTAAGTCTGAAAGGAAAGATCCTTATCTCTCTTTGTTGAACTTGAGAAGCACCCCCATAAAGGATATAGGAGCCTCACCAGCCCAACTGCTGATGGGTCGACAAGTGAGAACTAGACTTCCGACTACATCTCAGTTGTTGAAACCTTAGATAGTGAGGACTGCAGTACAGCATTTGTTGGAAAGAGGCAAAGGAAGCAGAAGGAATACTTTTAACAATAATCCAAAGCACTTCCAAGACACCACATTGGTGACAATGTCAGGATACGGCAGGATGGCACTTGGAATCCAGCTCAAGTAACAGCACTCCCTGAGCAGTCGGGATCCGATGTTGTCCAGATGCCAGATGGACAGGTGTATAGAAGGAACAGAAAGTTTAGAATGCAGCCAAAAGATCAGAGTCACAAGACAGCCAAAGACATAGACAAACAAACTATTAACCAGCAGAGTGTGAATAACAACACACAGAAAGAACATGAACTGAGCACATAAAACTAAACACTGAAAAGAGATATTAAGTTCCCAGGTTTCCCTGTTAAATCTGCAAGTGGCCGAATTGTTACACAGCCACAGAGGCTGATTGAGTAGTAGCTGTATAAAATATTCATTGCTCATGTTTATGGTGGTTCATGTTAATGTCACTTACTAAAAAGAAAAAGTTGAAATAAATGAAAGAAAATTAATAATAAGTAGCCTTTGAAATATGCTATCATCTCATGCTGGTATGACATTTTTGTTTAGAGTAATAGGCGCTTCACAGTGCTGGGATTAGGGGTGGGGCAACACGAAAAAATAAAGAACATGTCTGACATTTGGTCCTGTGTGCTGTGTGCCATCCCTACCATATCAAAAGAGTGTAATGTTAGCTTAGTTACTTTTGAAATTGCTGTGGTATGAAACGAATACAAGGGCTACATGTTAAACAATATGTCATGAACTGTAACACTGCTGAAGTATCTGAAGTAATTAAATAGAGAGCATCTCATTTAAGAGAATCAGGAATTCCTTGAGGGTCACAATGCAGGTGGATAGGGTAGATAACATGTCAATGTCCATTCCCAGATGGACTGATGATATAAGTCAACAGTGTATTGATGTGCTGTGGGTCACCAATTGGCTGTTCACAACTGTTTACTTTGACAAATATCTTTCTGCTCCTCTAACCATGTCGACACCATACCTGCAGCCACCTGGCAACTTCAGCATGCCATCTGTTAAACAGCACCTACATATAAATCTTGCCGTATGAATCAGAAACCACCCTCACCCTGGATACTAATATTTGAAGAAACATTTGCTAAATACTTTATGCTTTAAATTTATCTAATAATTTACCTGATAATAAAACACAGTCTACGTATTAAACAATGTACACGTATGTTGACATTTTGAAGCCGTTTTTATTTCAGAGTGTGTCCAAAGCATTTCTTGAAGAATGTGAGACATTATTTATGGGAGGGTGTACATTTATTATTACAATAATATATGTACATAAATACAGTAGATATAAAGAAGTCTACATGCCTCTGTTTAAGTTGCAAATAATAAATCAACCAAAACAATCAAATAAAAAATTCAACCCATAAACCAATCAATAAACCATGTCAGATTTTGGTTTTTATTTTGTGATGTGATACAGCCAACAAACGTTAACAAGAAAAATCCAATAGCCTGGTTGTATGCAGACCTTATAGCTAATGCTTCATTAAAGCACCCTTTTGATTCTAATAGAGCACTCAAGTCTTTTGAGTGAGAGTCTTTTACTTAGCACATCTTCATTTGAAATTTGATTCCATTCTTCCTGGCAAAAATCCTTCATCTATCAAAATTTAGGTGTGAAAAGTCCTGTGCAAGTTCTTCCAATTCAATATCAGGTTTCTGACAGGATTCAGGTCTGTGCCCTGTCTGGGTCATTACAAAATTTACAAAATGTTCTTCTTTTGAAGCCATTTCTCTCACTTGAGATTTTGCTTTGGGTTGAAACAAAAGTGTGCATCTATTTAAATCTGTGATTCCCTTTATTTTGATTACACCCTCAGTTTAAGCTGCAAGATGCTGCCTGAACCATGCTTTACGGTGTGGTGTTTTGTGGGTTATAAACGGTATGGTGTTTTGTGGGTTATAAACAGTTTTGTGTTTGCATTAAACATACCTTTAAAAATCATGCTGAAAAAGGATCTGCCTTGGTCTGATTAGACCATGATCTAATTAAGGTTTGTAAAAATGATGTGGTTTTGGATTTGTGAGAATGGGCTTCCATTTAGCTCCCTTTCCCACAGCCCAAACATGTGAAGAATATGAGAATCTTTTGTTAGTTAGTTAGTTAGTTAGTTAGTTAGTTTATTTTTTCTTCAGTCATTTAAACATAACAACATACACAAACAGAATTTTTATAGTACAGCAATGACTGAAGGGGTTTAGGCTGAAGTGAAACACTTATTGATGCCTAACCCAATTTACAAACAATTTTAAATACCCAACATGAGGCAACAGTAATCAGAAAACAGCAAAGTGAAAACAGATATAAGAATATTACCAGCTATATATGAACAGCTCATACAGATAAAATAAAAATATTTTTCAAATATAATCCATTACTAATAACATTACACAAATCACCTTGTCTATTTACCTCTAAACGTTCCATTACCCTAATACTGCCATATATCATTACATAATACACCGGCCTTCTACTAGTTTTAATGATCTTTAAACTAAACTGAACAATATCATTCTAATGCAATATAACTACCAATCACATTTAATTTGAAATTTTTTTTGAACACCTTTATTGATATAGATTGTTTTATTTTGTCCTCCAGACTATTCCATAGATTGACTCCTCTAACTGAGAAACACCTCGCTTTAGTATTGGTCCTAACTTAATTTTTTTGATAGACCCCGATTCCTCTCAAATTATATCGAGTCTCTCTTAGCTTAAACCTCTCCTGAATACAGACTGGGAGCTTAAGATTGTGAACCTTATACATCATTACAGCTGTGCTTAGATCAACCAAATCCTGTAATTTCAATGCATTCATTTTAATAAACAATGGGTTAGTTGGGGCGTAATAATCAACTCTGTTAACAATTCTAATAACCTTCTTCTGCAATATGAAGATAGGTTTGATAATAGATTTATAATTATTCCCCCATATTTCCACACAATAGTTTAAGTACGGAAGAATGAGCGAATTGTATAATAAATATAATGAATTTTGATTTATCAATGATTTTATTTTACACATTATACCAATAGTTTTAGATATTTTTGTCTTTAAATAATTTATGTGTAATTTCCAATTGAGTTTATCATCAACATGGATACCCAAAAATTTTGTATTACACACTCTCTCAATTTCTATATGATTAATTTTAATTTTGATTGGTTCCTCAATTTTTCTATTTCCAAAAATAATATATTTAGTTTTATTCAAATTCATTGATAGTTTGTTATAGTCAAACCAAGTTTTTAATTTAGAAAGCTCTTTTTCCACTATCTTCAAAAGAAAATCTAAATTTTGTCCAGAGCAATAGAGACTAGTATCATCGGCAAACAAGATACAATTTAACTTTGTTAACACCTTCGGAATATCATTTATGTACATTATAAACAGCTTTGGCCCCAGTATAGAGCCCTGTGGCACTCCATGCGTTATATTTGTTCTTTCAGAGTCAAAGTTGTTTATATGTACATATTGATCTCTGCCACTAAGATAATCTCTCAACCAATCATGGGCAATACCTCTTATACCATATCGTTCTACTTTAGCCAACAGGTAATTATGATCAATGGTATCAAATGCCTTGCTCAAATCAATAAAGACACCGACAGTGTACTCTCCATTGTCAAACGCTGTAGATATCTCCTCAACCAGTTCAATGACTGCCATTGAGGTTGCTCTATTTGCCCTGAAACCAAATTGATAATCTGAAATAAGGTTAAATTTATTGAGATAATCATCAAGTCTTATAACATATAACTTTTCTAAAATTTTGGAAAATTGTGAAAGTAATGAGATTGGCCTGTAGTTTGTAAATTGATGTTTATCTCCAATTTTAAAAATGGGTACTACCTTGGCCGTTTTCATTTTAGACGGAAAGATGCCCGTAAAAAAAGATTGATTACAAATGTATGTAAGTGGAGCAACAATACTATGTATAATTTCTTTTACTACAATCATATCAAAATCAAAACAGTCTGTTGACCTCTTATTCTTAAATTTAGTCACAATTTGAATAATTTCATTTTCATCCACACTCCTCAAAAACAAAGAGCTCACATTTCCTTTAATAATAATATTTTTATCTATTTCCTTTACCTCTGATGGTTGAGGGATTTCATTAGCTAGAGTAGGTCCAACATTTACAAAAAAATTGTTGAACGCCATTGATATTTCCTTATTACCGTTTAAGATTTGGCCGTCTTTCTCAAAATAATTTGGAAAATCATTTTTATTAGTTCGCTTCTTAATAATACTATTCAATAATTTCCAAGTACTGTGGATGTTGTTTTTGTGCTGTTCCAAAATATTATGATAATAAACTTTTCTATTAGATCTTATTATGTTAATTAACTTATTTTTGTACACTTTATATTTGTTCTCTGCTTCTTTAGTTCTATGTTTTATAAATAATTTGTGGAGGTATTTTTTCTTTTTGCAAGCGTTGGCTATGCCCTTTGTTATCCATGGTTTCTCTAAGTTGGTTTTATCTTTAATAGAGTATTCCTTTAGTGGGCAATGTTTATCATAAAGACTTACTAGTGTAGACAAAAAAATGTCATAGGCCTTGTCAGGATCAGAGGTGGCATAGACCTTGTCCCATGTCTGGTTAAACAAATCAGTTTCTAAGGCAAACATGGTTTCAGGGGCTTGTCACATGCAACATGTGTCCTGTACTCTTTTTGTCCTTTACTCAAATTTGGAGGGATGTCCTGTTCAATGTTCCTGTGATGTCCCATTTTTACCACTTGCCATAGAACACTGCCTTTATGGGCTTCCTTTCTGGATTAAAACCTGATTATTTCAACAATAAGATCCTGCACCTGTAACAGTAAGATCCTGCACTTTGTAAGCCTTTTGAGGTATGTCACAACCAAGAAGATGTCAAAGCAAATCCTACAGAAATAGCTGGCTTTTATTTAGGGTTTATAAGAATAACTTCTTTGATGTATGATGTACTTTGGTGTATGATGAAGGTGTGTGCATACTAATGCAACCCTTTTCCCCCCTTCTTTCCTTTTAAAGCATTTCTAATTATATTTCACCTAAACTTTATTGGTTGCTATATCCCAGGGAAGGAGGGTAAAAATCTGACATGATTTATCCTGGTTAATGTATTTTATATTACAGAAACCTGTAACAAGGGTGTGCAGACATTTGAAACCCACTGAACATTGATATTACATAAGAAATAAAACACAACTGGGTGTGCTTGGGGGGAAAAGGGAACCTAGCTTGTCATTTTAAAGAGAAACAGGAAAGTAAAGAGACTTTTCCAAAACGTTTTTTTTTTTTTATAGCTTATGGTTGCAAAGCGCAGATGGTGCAGACACATAGAAAGTGTTGTAAAATCAACAATATAATGTTGATGTTAACTATCAAGCCAGGAATTAAATAAATCATCTTATATTTAATGTAAAGAATGCTAAACAGATGCGAATGCAGGTTAAGAGAGATATTTAATAAATGTTAAGATTCAAAATGGTAATCCAAAATGTGGTCAAAAGCAGGCAGCCAATTCAGAAACAGTCCAGATTTAAACAAACTAGATTGAAACCAGCAACAGACACCAAAGTGTCAAAGTTTCACAGCTTCGCTATAGTAAAGAAAACAAGTATCACAGTGAGTGTATTACTTCAAACTGTTTTTTTACTCAGCAAAAGTCCTTTAAATTGCATTTGTGTGTGAGTACGTGTGGGCGCAAGTTTGTGCATGTAATTGGCACACCTGTGTTTAAGAAATAAGAAGGGGGGACAGATGTACGTATGTGTTCTGGGATTTGGAGTCCAGAAAAGCCATGTTTAAAGGCTGGTTGTTTCAAGAGATTAGGAACGGCGATTCTAGAGTTGCGTCATGTCACAGACCTGTCTTTTCGGCCACCAAGGAAACCACTAGGGCTATTGGCCAGTCTATGCCAGCCCTGTTGGCTGAGGAGAGGAACTTGTGGTTGATTATGATCTCAGTGACAGTGACAGAGCCTTTCTCCTGGAGGCCCCTGTCGTGCCAACTGGCCATGCTGTTGTTGACAGATTCCAGGAGGCAAAAGGCAGTCGGCAGCTTTCCAGCGATTCCTCCCTTGTCCTATGGACTCTAGGCAGCGCTCCAAGTCATCTTCAATAAGAGGGCTTCGACAAAAAAGTATAGATAATTTAGTACCTCTGAGGGGCCCCTCTGCGGACGGGCGGCATTTGCCTCAATACACGGTGCCCACCTCTCCATAGTGCCCTCAGAAGATCATTTGTTTAAGCCTGCCACCCTTGGTGTTTCAAGGCACAGCGGTCTCCATCGAGTGCATGCCTTAGATTCTGCCCAGGAATGTAGCGGGTTTAGGAGGTTGCTGTCATCCAGGAGAGAACGCTCTTGCTGTTCTAGGCACGCCAGAGAGTTTTGAGAGACTAATTCCCTAAGTAGACTATCTGGAAACCTGGAAACCCCTGCCAGACGTGTCTCAATGGGACCTGTGCACTGCAGAAAGAGGCTACAAAACTCAGTTTGGGTCTCTTCCACATCGGTTCAATGGGGTGTTTCCCACTCTGGTGGGTCCCGAGCAGGCTCTGGTCATGGAACAAGAAGTAAACACTCTCTTGAGAAAGGAGGCTATTGAAGTGGGCCATGCCCCAGACAGAAAGTCCGGGTTTTACAGCCAACACTTCATAGTTCCCAAGAAGGATGAGAGGCTGTGTCCCATTTTAGATCTCCGTTAGCTGTACCACTCATTAATGGAGCTTAGGTTCAAGATGCTAATGCTGCAACAAGTCGTGTCTCAAATCAGGTCCAAGGATTGGTTCATCACAATAGATCTAAGGGATGGGTACTTCCATATACCTATCTTTCCTCTACAGTTGCTGAGGTTTGCTTTCGGGGGCGAAGCTAATCATCTTCAGGTTCTTCTGTTTGGCCTTTCACTCTCACCTCGCACTTTCACAAAGTGTGTGGATGCTGCTCTGGCTCCTCTGAGGCTCCAGGGCATCCGCATACTGAATTATTTAGATGATTGGTTGATACTAGCTCAATTGTAGCAGTTGGTGACCCTCAGCAGGGAGATTGTGGATGCTATCCCCTCTTCTAATATCCTTTGGTCTCCTCGCTCCTTTC
>JAAIIK010000075.1:725511-740900 GCA_014706435.1 Silurus glanis
TATATTTTTTTTTTTTTTTTTTTTTATCTCTACACACAAATCATCTTGTTTTCTAACATCACAGTAATACAGTTGTTCAGGTTTTTATAAGTATTATATCTTTATCACTTAGATCATATTCTAATGTTTAATGTGAACACTCAGTGAAGCTGGTGACATGTATCTGAATGATTTCATGCACTGAGCTGCTGTCACATGATTGGCTGAATGGATACCAGCATTAAAGCATTTAGGTTTGAGTTTGTATTTGTAAAGATCTTTATACTGAAGGTAATAATACTAAATACTGAATGGCACTGTATTAATGAGCAGAATGAGTTAACAAGATGCTCATACGTAACTATATAAATGACTATTCGTATGCGGAACAGAAGCTGTTAATGTATAGGCTTCATTATTTACATCCTGATGTGCCCATGTTAAAGAAACATCAAAGAACAAAAAACAGATAGAAAAAATACAAGATAAAAAATTATGGAAATAATGAACATGTACCCCCAAAATATTAGTACAAATGTAGAGCCACACAATTGTATAGGATGTCTTTTTTTATGTGGTAGAATTAAATCTTCTATTCTCTTGAACTAAGAGACCCAAACCTGTTCCAGCATGACAATGCCCCTGTGCACAAAGCCAGCACAATAAAGATATGCTTTATGAATTGGAACGCTGACTGCACCCCAGGCCTCCACATTCTACATCTGTACCTGACTTTACTAAAACCCCTGTGGCTGAACGAGCACACATCTCCACAAGCACACTCCAAAATCTAGTGGAACATCTTTTGGAGGTTATTATAACAACAAAATGAGGCTAAATGTGGAATGCGATGTTCAATGATCTCATACAAATCTTATGGTCAAGTGTCCACAAACATTTGCCAATATAAATAGTGTGGCTATCAGAGGTGTCAAAAGTACACACATCCTTTACTTAAGTAGAAGTACAGATACTCATGTTTTAAAATACTCGGGTAAAAGTTGAAGTACTGATTTTGTAAACTTTTTTACTCAAGTGAAAGTAAAGAAGTCTTGGCTCTGACATGTACTTAAGTAAAAAGTAGTTATTACTGCCCAGTGAGCTGGGCAACGAAATGCAGTTTGGCATCTACCAGAAGTGCAAAAAGTAGCAATCGTGCAAATAGTGCAGATAAATATGTATCATATTTACAGCATGTGATATATATGTAAGCATATGTACAGTAATTAAATATAAAGGCTATAGCAGTGCAGAGACGTGTGGACATCATTAAGAGCCTTTGCTATGTTTCCACACGGACAGTTAATGAGGTGATACCGGAGAAATATATATATATATATATATATATATATATATATATATAATCATAGACATTTTACAGATTTGAATGATGTATTGTTTTTATCTGTACGATCAATAAAGACAGTAATTTAAGTTCGTGTAGCCATTATGAGGGAAAAACCCACAAAACGCCACCCAGAGGGTTAATTGTGTAAAACATGGCGGATTTGGTGTTTGATTTGAGACTTGGCACATAAATAAAACAAAAGTTTACTGATTAAAAATATTTTTATCTGGAGTTTATTTATTTATTTTATATCTAAGTAAAGAAAGGACGTCGTGGATAAATGTATTTTTTGCCGGAGGTTTTAATTTCGCCTCTTTTATATTTAGATATTTATTTATGTATTTACATTTTTTATAAAAATGGTAAAAAGAGAAATGAGCGCTGAATTGATAGCGCGTTAATGAAATTTAGTGCCGTTTACAATATTTTTAATTTTATATAATATATAAATATATATATTATATCTATATATATATAAAGCTCAAATACCACTGACTGACTCACTCACTCATCACGAAATCTCAAAAACCACTGCACGGATTGCAATGAAATTTGGAACATACCTTCCTCTTGGGTCTTAGGTGCTCACTAAGAAAGGGTTTTGAAAAATTCGCCCTGGATCGCGGCTAACTCGCGAAAAACACGATTTCTCACGCATTGTAAACTCTTCGAAATAACTACGGATCCTAATGAAACTTTAAAAATTTAAAATTGCAAATATGTTTGTTAATCAACTTTTTGGTAAATCCATCTTTACTTTTTTTTTTGCTGCGTCCCTTCCCTCTCTTCCAATTTATATTTTAATTCCATAATTCTGTTATATATATTTCCCTTTAAATCTGTCCATCCTAATTTAATTCGGACAATAACAAAAGAAAAAAAAAAAGAAAGAAAAGTAAGCCACTCATTTGACCATATTGATTATCCACTTTCAGTGTTTCATTTAAGGGACATTTCTATTTCCTTCTCAAGTTTATTTTCTAGGGTCTGTGATATATAAATAACAATGGCAGCCCTGCTAAGTTTTCTATGTTGTGCATTGGAGCTCAAATATTTGCTTCTTCTTTCCCCAGTATATGAGATTTAAACTTTGAAGATTAACTCTCACTCTGTAGAGGTAGTAATCTTTCGGCCAATGCTATTGTCTCGACTCAATTTTCCTGTTTGAAAGTGGAACTTTTGCAGCGCTATTACTTTGAGGGTAAAAAAGGTTTTTGAGCTCAATAATGTCAAATAAAATATATCAATCCAATATTGACTAAACTACAATTGAGCATAACTATAAATAAAAAATATTTATAAGACCTACAGTAAAGTCTGATCTTTAAGGTTTTGAGCAGATCAGCATGGAAAAATTTGGACTTTGTGGAACTTTCAGGAAATGTTGACTTTCAATATTTAAAATGAGTATAATAATTTTTTTGTGTGAATTCTAATTTATGTTCTTCATCTTTTTCTTCTTCTTCTTCTTTCAGCTGCTCCTGTTAGGGGTCGCCACAGTGGATCATCTGTCTTCATACCACCCTGTCCTCAACATCTGCCTCGTTCAAACCAACTACCTGCATGTTTTCCCTCACCACATCTATAAACCTCCTCCTTGGCCTTGATCTTTCTTTCTTCGATCCAGGCGCTCCATCCTCAGTATTCTTCTTTCTATATACCCCATGTCCCTTCTCTGCACATGTCCAAGCCATCTCAATCACGCCTCCCTCACCTTGTCTCTAAAACGAAATACATATGCTGTCCCTCTAATAAACTATTTTCTAATCCTGTCCATCCTCATCACTCCCTATGAAAAATCCAACATCTTCAGCTCTGCTACCTCCAGCTCCACCTTCTGTCTTTTAGTCAATGCCACTGTCTCTAAACCATACAGAATAGCAGGTCTCACCACAGTCCTTTAAACTTTCCCTTTCACTCTTGCAGATACTCTTCTATCACAAATTACTCCTGTCACTCTTCTCCACCCACTCCACCCTGCCTGCACTCTTTTCTTCACTTCTCTAACACACTCTCCATTACTTTGCACTGTTGACCCCAGGTACCTGAACTCCTCCAACTACACCACCTCTTCTCCCTGCAACAGCACCACTGCACTGCCCTCCCTCTCATTCACACATGTACTCTGTCTTACTCCTACTGATGTTTATTCCCTTCTCTCCAGCATGTACCTCTACCTCTCCAGGCTCTTCTCAACCTGCTCTCTACTCTCACCACAAATCACAATATCATTCGCATTCATAGTCCATGGAGACTCCTGTCTGACCTCGTCCATCAACCTGTCCATCAACATTGCAAACAGGTACGGGCTCAGAGCCAATCCATGACGCTGTCCAACCTCCACCTTGAACCAGTCTGTCATTCCTACTGCACACCTGATTTCCTCATACAATACCACAAATCCTCTATTGGCATCCTGTTGTACGCTTTCTCTAAATCCACAAACACACAATGCAACTACTTTTGACCTTTTCAATACTTCTCCATCAACATTCTCAGAGCAAAAAATGCGTCTGTGGTGCTCTTCCTCGGCATGAAACCATACTGTTGCTCTCCGATGGTCACCTCTTGTCTCAGCCTGGCTTTCACTACTCTTTTCCATAACTTCATGGTGTGACTGATCAACTTTATTCCCCTGTAGTTACTGCAGGTCTGCACATCTACATTATTCTTCATCAGTGCACCAGCACACTTCTTCTCCATTCCTCAGGCATCCTCTCACCTTCCAAAATTTTGTTGAACAATTTTGTTAAAAACTCCACTGCCATCTCTCTTAAACATCTCCATGCCTTTACCCGTATGTCATTGGGTCCTACCGACTTTTCACTCCTTAATCGCTGCTCTCACTTCCTCCTTACTAATCCTATCCACTTCCTGCTTCACCATCTCCACACCATCCAACCTTCTCTCTCTCTCATTTCCTCGTTCATCAGCTGCTCAAAATACTCCCTCCATCTTAACACTTTCTCCTCACTAATTAACACATTTCCATCTCCATCCTATATCTAACTTGCAGCACATCCTTCCCAGCTCGGTCCCTCTGTCTGCCCCAATCACCAATCATTCTTTCCTAGGTACACCTTCTACCACTCTATTTAACTCACTCCAAATTTTTCCTTCTCCTCTTTATGTCTCCTGGCATCCGGACAGCTAATTTCTCCAAACATTTAACTGCGATACTTCGCCATGCCTTGTGTAAAATTTGCCAAAGATGTCCATCGCTAGTTGGATATTTCTTTCTGACCTTGTGATCCAGTTCATACCATAGCAGTTCAATAGGATTTAGTTGTGGCGTCTGGGCAGGCCATTCCATTATATATAACACTCTAGACAACTGTTTGCTCTTTAAAGAACACTTACAGGGCTTGGACGTATGTTTCAGGTCATTGTCTTGTTGTATAATTAATTTTGTTCCAATTAGGAATTGCATGGTGTTGCAGTATGGAATGGTAGCCATGTTCAGTATTTTTATCACCTGGACTAAGTCTCCAACTTTCTCTGCTCTCAAACAACCCCAAACCATTAAGCTACCACCTTCATGTTTGTTTGTGGGGGTGATGCAGTCTGCGTACATCTCTCCTGTTCCGCATCATACATAAGATTTTCTGTTTTCAAATTAGGACCTATTTTGAAAATGTTAAATTTTGACCTTTAGAATTTTTTTGCCTTTTACCTTTTGTCTTTTACCTAGTTGCATATAAACAAAAGGAACATGCATGTGTCTCAAAAACTATAAAAAAAAAAAATATATAATTTTGACAGGCAAAATACTAACCATAGCTCAGGCTAACATTTGTCCAGCGAGCAGGGTTTAGCTCCAGCATTTATTGAAAGAAGTACTCCCGTTCAACAGAGCAATAATTTACCTGCATTTTTCATCAGCAATTTGGCAGATTCACAGAATGGAAAATTGCTGAGGTAGCCAGTAGCTGAGCTGGCACTAAATATCTTTCCCGCCTCATTTCTTTTGTCTTTCAGCTTTGCCATAATAAAGGCTTGAAACCTTCAAGCAGAGAACATGTGCTATAATGACCCATTCAGAACCTTTCACTGATGTTCGTCTGCAAACTGAAAAAAAAAAGCACAAAAGTATTAGTACAGTATGTATATGTTATTAATGTGTTCATACACTATATGGAAAAGGTTTTGTGGACACCTGACTTTACAGATTTGTATTAGGTTTTAGAACATCCCATTCAACATTTAACTCCCATTTGCTCTTATAATAACCTCCACTCCACTGGGAAGATGTTCCACTAGATTATGGAGTGTGGATGTGGAGATTTGTGCTTATTCAGTTACAAGAGCATTAGTAAAGTCAGATCAAGGTGTTCAATAGGGTTGAGCTCAAAGCTCTATAACAAGCCACTCAAGACCTCTCACTCTAACCCATGTAAAGCATTTTTTCATGAAGCTGGTTTTGTGAAAAACCTTTTTACAACATAGAAAGGTTATCATCATGGTCATTTAAACAATTTCTGTCCTATATATAAATGACTTAGCCTTAAAACCCTGACTCTAAAAATTGTTTAGTATTCTAATTAGTATTATTAGCTCTATTCTATTCTTAGCTCTTATCCAACTGATAAGTAGGTCATGAGTTCAAATCCCACAATCATGAAGCTGCCACTTCTAGGCCCTTGACCAAGGCCCATATCCCTTAACATACAACTACTCAGTTTTATATATGAGATAATTGTAAGACTCTCTGGATAAGGGCTTCTCCTAAATGCTGCAAATGTAAATTCATTTAAATTGGGGTTATGCTGAATGAAAAGAAACCTCTTTTTTCTATTCTTTGTACAAAAAAAGAAGAAAATTAATACTTGTTGAAGCAGGTTATTACCTCATAGCATCAGTGTTCAGGGGCATGATGGCCATGAACTTCATTACCCATCAGACCCTATGTCACATGACAGTCACATGTCACTAATAACTCCTACCTGTTTCTCACCCTTGATTAGCATGCATTTAAGACTTTTTCTCACATTGTCCTTCCATGTTTGTTATTGTGGCAAGTTCCGGTAATGCTTTACTTGGTTCGACTTATTAATTGTTTTGTTTCTTTGTAATTTTTTATAATTACACTAAAATTGAAGTGATCTGCACCTGTATCCCATGCACCCTTCTTTACATGACACTTTGTTCGTGTAGGATTCCTCCAAGTTCTTAGGTTTCCTGCAGCAGTCCAAGACATGCTGGAAGTTGGATAGGTTACAGGATGATAAATTGCTGCTGTGTGTAAATGAGTGTGTCAATGAGCATATCCATGCTGCTTTTCAGACCCACCAGGATTCCTCTCCAAATGATTTTCCATAATGATCCATACATCTTCGATATGAAAAAAGTACCTTATCAACACACTAACCTCTTTACAGCTTAGCAGAGATCATTGTTCTATCTGGAACATATTTAGGCCTTTGCTCGACAATAGACCGTAAAGTGAGATAAATTTTCTTTGTTGTTTGTGGGTAGTAACATGAGCCATTTCTGTTGCCGGCTTGAACAGCATGCAGCTTATTTTCTCACCAGGACATTCCCAAAGCCTAACTCACTTTGCACTGTGCAGTAATTTCAGCAGTTTAAAGGGAAAAAAATGTTTAGCAAGAAGCCGACAATGATGGTTTGTACACACATGAAGCACATATGATACTGCTGTCACAAAACACCACTGTTTACTTCAGTATCTGTTCCAGCTCGGTTTTATCCACGCCTCTGATCATTGTGAGCAGCTGCGTCTGTTTTGTTTCACCTGTGTTTCATTCTGTTGTGTTTGCACATTCCGGCGTGTTTCGATCACGTCCTTATGGAGCTTGGCATGTATGCAGTCATTAAGCTGTTTCGACTCTTTTCTGGTTTTGACATGCCAGAGCTCAGGCATGGATTCGGGGCATAATTCTTGCAATAAATAGCAGTCAGAACTAAGGTTTTTAATGAACATTACATCAGTTTTTTTGCAAATATTTTTAGAACCAATTGTGGTATTGTATTTGGTTGTTAGTGGAAATAGTCCTCCTCTGTCCCAATTCAAAGCCTCAGTCTTTCTTTTATCAATATGACCCCATCTCACACTTCATATCTTTAAGTTCTAGAGTGACATGTAGTTATGAAATCCATTTTATCAGCCTTAAAAGACAAAAATAAGTTTTGCTTTCCTCTGCCTGGGCTATAGTATGGTTGATTTCCAGAATTAAATGGTTGAAATAGCCTCAGGTAGAGTGAGGCAGGCTTCATATTGCATTGACAGCTCCACTTGAACTTTGGTAAACATGAAAGTTGGACAGGGGTCAATTTCTGAGCCAGGAGTTTCAATGCTTGGCTTACAAAAGGGTCAGAGGTTTATTTCTTGATGGAGTTAAGACAATTGAGTAATGGAACTTAATTGATTACAAAAAAAACAAAACATTATGATGTGGTTAGTGATACTGTTGCTATTTGCTCATTTAGATTACCAGGTGAAACTGCAAACACATTTACAATTAACTTTAATAAAAGGAATAAAATCAACAAAAGACATAATGGTTTTCACTTTAAAAGAGTTGAGAGAGGAAGAGATATTGTTTTTTCCTTCTTACAGTATTTAATGTTATATCAAAAACACTGTACACAAAGTCTTCATACAATTCAGAAGTATAAAGCAGTTGCTCAACAGAAGGAGATTAATATGACTATGAATTCCAATCAAATAAAATTCACCCAGTGTAAAACAGAAATCACTGAAGGGGAATGGACGCAATGTATGAAATTTAATTTGTTTTAGGTTGTTTACTTCTGTAAAAATTAATATACCTCAATGAAACAATATAGCAGGACTGTTTATCTCTTTGAAGTATGAAGTAGTGGTCAGCCTAAACATTTCCTTTTCCTAGATTTCTTCACATGACATACACTAGGTTTTTTAATTGTAAATTTGAGGGTTTTTTAAAAAAAAAAAAAATTCAGCTTCACAGTATTTTCGTATTTGCATTGAAGAAGACTAAAGCTAAAGTAAAAAAATGACATGATTCATTAACATAAATGTGACCAGGAGCTTGAGCTAAATTGAAATAAACTGATAACTGTGGAAGACAATAACAAGAGACAATGAGTTGTGTTATAGGTGCAGTATATATACAGAAGCGCTAATGATAATAATTGTAAAACATTATGTCATGTGCAAAAGCAAGCATGTGACATAGTTCACTGAGGTGCAGAGCCTTGTGGGAAACATAGTCTGTGACTCTGGGTGTCATGCTGGCAGTTTGTTTTGTTTATTTTTTTATTTTTATTTGCATGTTTTCTTCGATTACAGTTCGATTAACTGTGGTAATGTGGTTAGCAGTGTTGGGCAGTAACGCGTTACTGTAACGAAGTTACTTTTGACAGTAACTAATACTGTAATGTGTTACTTTTTTAAATAAAGTAACTCCGTTACCGTATAGTGCGTTACCCGTTACTTTTTTAAATGAATGAATTTTGGCTGAAGTGTAGCCTACAGTCTGACCTGTTTACAGCAGCGACGCATTGTAGGATTGGTGGATGAACCACTGTAAACACTGTAAAGCAGTTGCTCAACAAAAGAAGATTAATATGACTATGAATTCCAATCAAATAAAATTCACCCAGTGTAAAACACAAATCACTGAAGGGGAATGGACGCAATGTATGAAATCTAATTTGTTTTAGGTTGTGTTTACTTCTGTGAAAATTAATATACCTCAATGAAACAATATAGCAGGACTGTTTGTCTCTTTGAAGTATGAAGTAGTGGTCAGCCTAAACATTTTCCTTTTCCTAGATTTCTTCACATGACATACACTAGGTTTTTTTAATTGTAAATTTGAGGGTTTTTTAAAAAAAATTCAGCTTCACAGTATTTTCGTATTTGCATTGAAGAAGACTAAAGCTAAAGTAAGTATGTAATACAGTTCTTTTCAAATACTTGTTGCCAATCCAGTTGGTTAACCCTCCAAACCTTACTAGGGCTCTCTATCCTCTATCCTCTCAGTGATTTCTCTTTTCCCAGGCAGGGTTCTGTAACAATACACATTCGCCTGTAAGAAGAAGTGACAAGGACATAACAGAAAGTCTGGGCAGATGGCAGCCTTCCTCAAGGGACTGTGTAACAATAACAAAAGCTGTGCTGTATGGATAGATGCCCAGCAAAGGCTTTCTGTGTTATTGACATTCATTCAGCTGTCTGAGAAGTTACAGGTGGTGTATAAGTCAAATGGCTCACACTGGCAGTTTCATTTGAGAACTTTTTGGACCAACTGAAAGGCTTCCTAAAATATGACAAATTCCATTAAGAGAACGTAACAAGCAAAGGGTGCATTGTGGGATTTTATTTTAGGTAGTGAATGTTCTAGTGCACTGCAAGACGAGTTTGTCAAAGTGGAGATATGCTCATTATTTCACTTTAGTTGAGTATAAAGACAAAAACTTTTTAGTGAAATTTAAGCTGTGTCTTTCTGGTTCGAAGGTCGTATCTACTGCGATAGCAGCAACTCCAATCTGTTGAAGCTCCTCCAGAAACTCCACGCCTCGACGAAGCTAGAAGCTAACCCGGTGTTCTGTTGTACATTGTTGATGGTTTTCATACTTAAGCTATGAAAGGAACATTTTTAAGAGCTCAACACAACAGCTTTTATGATGCAGAAGCCACTTTAGTTTTTGATTCGGAATATATTATTCAGCTTGTTTTGTTATTTATTTCAGAAATCCTTGTGATATATTCAGTTACTTTTTGAATGAAGTAACGAGTAACTGTAACTAGTTACTATTTTTTAGTAACTAGCACAACACTGGTGGTTAGCTAGCATTTACGCTAATGACCTAAGTATCAAGTATTTTCATTATTTACTTACAGTTTCTAATTTGGGTCACAATGTTGCTACAGCACAGTGCTTTCCTCAAGTGCCCTCATCAGTCAATATCATATTATCATTAAAAACATTTCTTCTTTTTATGCGCTTTAGAAAGTTCTGGTAGTACAATGATTTATAACCATTTAATGATAATTTTGAAGGTGTCATAAAGGATGCTTTATTTATGATAAAAATGTTTTGTAGCTTTACTTGAGGCATGAATATTTTGTATATGACCTCATTTGAGCACAATAGAGTCACAACAGAATCAGCCTAGCATGTGTGTTTAGAAAAAAGAGATGGTTTTCCAAATAAAATAAATGTTGCTATAAATATATATGTATAAAGTTGTGCGTTCTAGATAGTCAACTAACAAGATAATCATCATAAATCACAGAACAACTAAATGCATTTTGTAGGGGGTTAATGCTTTGCATTAGCGTACAAGACAGATGCACCATTTCTCAGACTGTACCATAAGATCATAAATTAATAACAAGCAATAAGTCTTATAATGCTCAGTAATCCTTTTAGAAAGAAAGACTATACCCACTTTTAAAACACTATGCTTTCTGTTCCAGCATTCTGCCTTTAACAACCATTTTTCTTAAACACAAACTATTCAGTGGTCACCATATTTAGTACTAGATGAGCTGTTATGAGTGCTTTAGCTGACGGTGTCTGGAATAGTCACTGAGCAAATCCGATTTCTGCTGCTGGATTTCATCTCTGCACCCCTTCCCCTGTCTTCCCCCCACTGTGTGTGAGAATAAATCAGATCTGAAGCCAAATCCATCCTGTCAGACTGCTGCCTCACATCGTCTGCAAAGTGAGGCCACCAAACTTTACAGCCTCGTCTATCATGCCTACAGTCCTCACTGCACCCAGTCACTCCTCTGTAGCCTTATTTACGATCGGTACAGCGAGCTGGACATCTGCTGGTGTGGTACCGCTGTCTGCCCTTTTATCAGTCTTATGACGGAACACATTGGTCTGCAAATATTTCGGTTTATGATTGCTCACTACTACAGTAGGGTAATCTGTATTTTGATACTGTGCCGCGATTGCAAAGTCAAGTGGAATTTTTTTTGTCATATATATATATATATACATACTGTATTTATACTGTATATAACATATTTTTCATATGTTTAAAATGTACTTTAAATGAAACCTTTTTTAAGTTTTTATACTATAACCAACATGGGCATGGACAAAATATAAATGGTTTATGCAAGTGTATGTTTATAATTAGTGAAACCATACTCAACATAGAGCAAGAAGTCAAAATATTCTTGTAAATTTTGGTAATTATGTAATTATAAGTAATTATAAGTAATTATCGTGTTTTAAATTAGGACATCAAACAGAACTTTTGCTGTGTTTTTAAATTGCCGGATGTGTGCATCATGATAGATTTTGATGCTTGGTTTGAGACTTGGTACATCAGTAAAACAAATGTTTAGTGATTAAAAATTATTTTTTGGTAGCGTTTATTTATTTATTTTTATATCTGAGTAAAAAAATGGATGTCGTGAATAAATGTGTGTTGCACTGAAGGTTTTAATATCGCGTCTTTACTATGCATTTATTAAAATATGGAGATTTTGTATTATTTTTAATTTATATATATATATATATATATATATATATATATATATATATATATATTGTAATTAATACTTATTGATTATGAATTGGAGGGTATAAGATGAGATTCGTAAGCAGCATTCCTGCAATGAGTGTATTGTGATCCAAACGTTGCAATGCTAACAAAAGATAACAAGACTAGACATACATTATTTTTGTGTTTTGTCAGAACAGATGAATAGGAGGAAGAAAGGGGTGGAAAAAGCTACTATGTAAAAGTTTAGATACATTGCGAGAATCAGTTTCCAGCCAAAAATGTACTTAGTGAAAGTTAAAAAGAAGAAAAGTACTCCAAAAAAAAAAAAAATCTGCTTAATTATTTTTGTCAAGTGTTTAATTGGTAAATATCTAAATTGCTAATTACTGTATCATAAGTAAAATATCATGCAATTAAGGTAAAAAAAAAAAAAATTATATATAAAAATCTTTTTTTTTTTTTGCGAAGAAAATGTACAACCCAATTTCAAACAAAGTTTGTCTGCCCAGTAAAATGTAAATAAAAACAGAACGTGACTATTTACCAGGGCAATGATTATCCCCTCTTCTTTTAACAACAGTCTATATATCTAGAAACTGAGACCAGTTGCTGGAGTTCTTTGAGAGAAGTGTTGTGCCATTCGTGTCTGATACAGGGTTCAAGGTGTTCAACAGTCCGGGGTTTCATATTACGCCAAATGTTTTACATTGGTAAAAGGTCTGATAACAAGCCAGATAATCCCGCTCCTCTTTAATCCAGAAAAGACAGTGTCCGTCAGATACCTTTGCAAACAAGAAGACAAAAATGAATTTACTTGTTTATAGTTTTTCTAAAATACTTGCAGCAGATGTAAACAAGCAAATGGTGGCACAAAATGGTTTTTGGAGTGCATTTTTTCATTTTTGCTCATTTTGTGACCAATGATTTTCTATTAAGACCATTAAAAAGCTTAATATTTGCTATTTTATGCCTGTTTTATTTTTTTTGCCTAGGAGTGTATATAATTGCTACATGACTATGCACAATAAACTCTGAACACATAATGTCTTGGTTCATAATCTGCAGTCATTAGCAACTTATATAAACTCCAATGCAGAAATAACATGTCCTTGTGGAGCTTCAACATTCAGTTTGGAAAACAGTAATAGAAAGCAGTGACAGTGATAAAAAAAAAAAAAAAAAAAAAGTCTATTTTTTTCTCACTATCTGTACCTAATTAATAAGAAAACATTGTCAGTAAATCTGATACTTTATTGATTATTTATTGATTGATATGTGTTATTGATATTCATTCAAAATTAATAGGGCCAATGGTTTTGATATAAGTCTGCTATTTCTTGCCTAATGTGAAGCTGATTGAAATGTTGCTACTAGACTGGTCATTATATTTTTCCATATTAAAGGAATTGTGCATGTGTGTGTGAGTCTGTAAAAAGCTAGGTCCTACTGATGGATTGGTCAGCATGCAATGTTTTTTCACTATCAGGATTTTTTATATTGCTAGCATGATAGGGAGTCAACTGAGTACACTGGGATGGGATAGCAGGATTAAGTGGCTTGATAGGAAATCACTGCAGTTTGGAACAGGCCAGAATAGGGTCATTGGAGTGGCGATCACCGCACAAGGATAGTCAAGCAACCCTCTCTTCAGCGAATAACCTTGATCCAATCCATTTGCATGGCATCATTCTTCCATATTCAGATGAGGAGTTTGATCTGGGAGAATGGACCTAGACTGCGGCACATCTATTAGGAGGTTATGAAGCCCAATGCAGACCTGATTAAACCCTTCTGGTGTAAATTGTCTGATTTTTTAAATGTGAATAAGGCTTAATTTCTGCTATAATCAGCACTTTGAATGGTGGAACATGGCTCAAGACTTTTTGAGTACACTGGGCAGCAGTGGTGGAAAGAGTAGAAAACGTAGAATAAAATAGGATAAAATTATTCGTGGGACTCCCACAAAATGGTCTTAGAAGTTTTTTTTTTTTTTTTATAAATAAATAAATTACTAAAAACAAATAAACTGTTATATATCCACTGCACAAAAGCAACAATGGCAACTAAAATCAAATAAAACAATTTACAGGCAAAAGATCGGGCGCAAACTCTCGCGTTGTTCATGTGCGGTAGACTACTAAAGCACACCGAGGCACTGAAGCGCAAGGCAGAGTAGAATCGCTGAGTGCTACAGATATTACATCATTAAAGTAAAAAAAACAAACAACACAACAAAAACTTGGTCTGTTATTTCTAAAATATCGTTTCAGTTGATGTTCTGGAAGGTTCCTTGTTTATGTCCATGTTCATCATTTACAAAAAAAAGTCAAACTCAATAAAATAAAACGTTTGTTCATTTTCTGTTTCTTTTTCATTCATATATAAAAGGAAAGCAAGTGAAACAACAGGAAGGAGCAGTCATTGCAATGAAACTACTTATACATTTTACCTGCAGGCATTTGCGGGACAAAACTTAAATATTGCAAGCGGGAAAAAACTTTTTTTTCTTGCGAGAGTGGGACAAAACCTTGCGGGAGCGGGACAGAAAAATCCGTCCTGTGCAGGTCTCTAGTATGATTGTATAAGGTTTTATCATAGGTAAAGCCAAAATGTCCATTGTAACAAAGTTCTACTAAAAAAAAAACAACACTGAATTTGTGCAGGGTTAGAAAAAAAAAAACGAGGTGCACTGTAAGTAGCACTTGCAGTACTTTCACAAAAATAGATGTTCTGCTGTGTCAAAACAGTGACTCTAACTTAAATAAAATAAAAAAAAATAGTAATCCAAAGAAATAATTTAAGAAAATACAGTAAAACCACATGATATCCAGGCTCCTCACTAAACATAATTGTGTTGGTCCTGACCCATTCAGAATTAACAGCATTAATTTCTTCAGCAATCTGTTGGATTGGACCACAAGGCCCAGCCTTCACTCACCATGTGCATCAATGAGTTTTGGCCGCCCGTGATACTGTTCCTTCCTTTGACCACTTTTTATAGATACTGACCACTGCAGACCGGGAACACCCCACAAGAGCTGCAGTTTTTGAGATGCTCTGACTCCAGCCATGACAATTTGGTCCTTGACAAATTTACTCAAATCTTTACGCTTGAACATTTTCCTGTTTATAATACATCGACTTTGAGGACAAAATGTTCACTTGCTGCCTAATATGTCCCGCCCACTAACAGGTGCCATGATAAAGAGATAATCAGTGTTATTTACTTCACCGTTCATAATATCTTATTGTCATAATGTTATGCCTGATCGGTGTATATCACAGTTATTATTTTGAAACACAACAAGGCATCAAGACACAATTACACCCAGAGGAAGAGTTTACTCCAGTTACTTTAACTGTGAGTAACTAAGAGAATGAGTAAAGCCTTCATTTTCTTTTTTTTTAGCTCAAGAACCATCTTCAGATTGATAAGAAACCCTAGCTCAGGCTTGCTATGAAAATGGCAAGTCTTCACAATGAATGAATAGATAGATAGATAGATAGATAGATAGATAGATAGATAGATAGATAGATAGATAGATAGATAGATAGATAGATAGATAGATAGATAGATAGATAGATAGAT
>JAAIIK010000075.1:740910-752677 GCA_014706435.1 Silurus glanis
GATAGATAGATAGATAGATAGATAGATAGATAGATAGATAGATAGATTTTTTTTTTTGTCTTTCCAGATTCATCTTTATAATCTGCACTGGCATGCAAAATATATTTTGTATTACTATGCTGACATTTTTTATTTAAGTGAAGGGAATGGAAGGAATTCAATAAATGAGTGAATGAGTCTGAGATTCAAGCCCTACCCCCTCATTGAGATTTAAAACAAATTTAAATGTTCTATTTTGTGTATCTGTCTTTTCTTTGCACATTATACTAACCTACCAACAGAGTTCTTAATGAGATGGTACTTTTAGTTCCTGAGTTAGTGGACCATGTTTTGATAGAGACTTCTATAAAGTAAATGTAAGTGTAATTTGTAAATTGTAATGGAATTGTAATGTAAACGTACAATATGTCAAAATTAGGTACTGCTACAGCTTAACCATAAAAATACTGCCACCCATGATTTCTCGTTTAATTGAATGACCCTGAAAAAAGCAAACAAACAAAAAGCTTGATTAAGATTAAAACATGTCCAAAGCCTGTATCTGGATTCTTTCTGACTAATCACTCCAGCACCTTACTGGTAATGAATCAGACAGATGCTGAAACATTAGCAGTAATTGAAAAAAGTAATCAATCTAAATATACTGTGCATTATTTCCTATTAAGAGTGAACACCTTTACATATAATCCACATTTTTCAGACTGGACTATTGGGCTGGGCAATTAACTTGGAAGCATAGACAGGAATGAACTCTCGCTATCAGCGAGAGCTTAATCGTTACTCATCAGAGAATGAGTCAGCATGCATTCACTAAACCATTCTAAATCCTACAGCACGTTATGACAGCATTTTTCATCATCCATCATCCAAATTTCGGCGTATGGAATATTTGTGTTGTGCTCAGAATTGTTGTGCAATTAACATAGTGGAGTTTCTTTAATCATTAAATGTCTTTAAATGGAATGGAAATCATTTAGACTTCTTTGCATTTCCAAAGTGGCTGCATTAGGTTGATGATCTAACATTAAAGAGTTCTGTCTAGTAAATGCTGATGTTACTACAAGCAGTAGTATGGCACACAGCACATATTTCGCTACAGGTATTTTAATTAAAATATTTACTAAAGCTTTACTGCAATCCTGACATTAGTCACAATCTCACCCTCCACACTTCCTGACACAGTTCCTATGGCAACAGCACCACATGTTTTGTTTTAGCCTCTGTTGATTTCTTAGGCTCAGCAGGTACTGGTACATTACTTCAGAGCTTTAATGTCTGTCCAAAATGGCAGCCTACACCAAGGGATGTCAATTGTCAGACCATGATCCAGATGCAGGCGAGGAAGGTATTTAAGCAATTTAAAATGAAGAACAGATCAACAAATGGGGAAAACTGGCCATTGTTTCTAAACACAGACCAACATGGCTTCTGAAGCAGGAGCTGAAAGAAATGAACTTACACAAACCTTCTTTTTTCTTTTTTGATTACTTTAGCAAAGTGACACCATGACATTGTTTTTGCAATGATGTTGAAAGCAGAATGTTAAAGTTTTTTTCACCGTATTACATTCAAAACATGTGTCGTATCTGTTGACTTGAGTCTATGGCACTCATCAAACTTAGTAATGTAAAACACCAGGACAAAACAAAACTTAACTTTTTTTGATTTCTTTATAACAATGCCACCATTCAGTTATGATCAGTGCTAGTCTGGACAACGTAAGCAAGGATTTGTATGTCCTGGGACATGTATACAAATCATAGATGCACCCCTGCAGTACACCCTACAAAGTGCACAGCAATACATTGTGAAGGATCAAAAAAAACATTGATACTTTTGAATATTAGAATTGTGTGTGTATTTTGTGTATATTGTTGTACACTCACATACTTGGTACAGCTTCAACTTATTGTTGCCTCCCTCACTGTAACTGCTACATCAGATTTGAAACACTGATGCTTGCCTACAAAGCCAAAAACAATCCAGCACCCACCTACCACAAAGCACTGCACCACACTCCTCCGATTCTCAGAGTACAAAGTAATCATAGCAAGGCTTTCTGTGTTCTGCCATCTAAATGGTGGAAAAAACTTCCCCTAGATGTCCAACCAGATGAGTCTTTAACAGTTTTTAAATGATGACTAAACACATACCTACCTTTATTTTTTTTAAAAATCTTCTTGGAGTGTGAAGTTCTAAATGTTTGTGATGTCCAATTTGATAAAGAATATGAAATGGTTAATGTGCTTATCTGGCTTTATGTTCAGAATTTACCTTTCCTCCTATATAGTCAGACTTCCTCTATCTTCAGAGAAATAAACAAAGCTGATAGAATTCTATTTATAGCATTTCTCCATTTTTTATGATTGGCCTACATTCTGTTCTTGTTCTTGAGTAAACTAGCATATTTCTCATTTTCCAAAAGGCTCTCACATAATATTTGTAATATAATGAATAAAACATGACTTTTAGACGAAACCACATCTTTCAAAGTGCAAGTGTACCTACACTGACCTAAATTTGCTGTCTCAGTATTTGAAATCATTTCCCTACAGGGTGCAGTCACTTGCCGAACACACTTCTAAGCCAGTGCCTTTACATCCTGAATGCCAATTAAACGGATCATTTTCACGGGAATGTAAAACAGGTCCCTGAAAGGTTTTACTTCAGATTTTAATTTTAGTTTGAAAAAATCTGTCTCTCCAGCGCTCATCTCAACTTTTTTGTGAACTTCGCAGGCTTTTATTTTTGGATCAGGCTGTGCCGCCTTTATAACTTTTTTAGTACAGTGGCTGGGTGTGATAAAATAAGAACTCCTGTGAAAGAAATGGTTCCTTGGATTTGCTGAGATTATTTTTGGGGAATAATCAATAAAAATAAATAAATACTAAGGCTAAGTAACAATAAGAAATTACCTAAAGCAATACACCATAGTTCCCCTTCAGGAACTCGAGTTGCATCAACAACGCTCTGACCCACATGTGTAATCAGTTTAATGGAGAGGCGCGACCGCCCCACCACCGGCTGGGTGATGTCATGAACAGGAAGCTATAAAACGCATGCGGTGAAGCCGGCGCTAGCTTCTGTTTGTTCAGGAAACACTCTGTGTGTGTCAGTTCTACTAAAGGTAAGGTGTGGTAAAACTTGAAGAAAAAATAATGGATAGCAAGCAATCCTTCCAGCTGTGCGTTCCTCCTTGCTTTATGCACAGTTTATGCATAGTTTGTTTGTTGTTTGTTGGGAGCAGAGAATGCCCGGTCGGCTCTCAAGAGTTGCTCCCGCACATCCATGTGGATGCTCCGCTCCCGGAGAGCGCTCTTCGAGGTCCTGGGGTTCGCAGGTGCACCTAAAAGAGGGTTTGGAGTCGGGCTTGTCCCTTTTTTCTACTTACCTGCTGGGTCACGGTTCAGAAGCATGCCATTCGGCAGTTCCTTCCCTCTGCGAAGGGGTCGCTGAGCTCCAACTCTCTTCTTTCATCAACCAAGCTAGACGAGCGATTTCTGCAGCCTGCAGCGCTGCCTCCGCACCAGGGTCTGCCCTTCTTTCCGAACCTGCACACTGAGGTATCCAGGTCCTGCGCTAATCCTTTTTTAGCCCACCCTTTTTCAGCCCCAATGTCTCTTTCTACGCTAATGAAGTATGGCTGAAAGAGTGCAGTTATGGGACGATGCCTTGTGTTGCTGCATCGTCCCGCAAAACCCCGTTTGTGCCTACCAAGCACCAGACTGAGACACCATTTAAAGGCTCAGGAAACCTTTGCAGGTGTTTGGATTTAATTAGCTAATTAGAGTGTGACACCCCAAGTCTTCAATATTGATCTTTTTCACAATATTCAAATTTTCTGAGATTTTTCCAAAATCACCAAAATGAAAAGAAACAAACACTTGAAATATATCAGTCTGTGTGTGATGAAACGAATATAATATTTAAGTTTCACTTTTTTGTATTGAATTACTAAAATAAATCAACTTTTTAATGATATTCTAATTTATTGAAATGCACCTGTATAAATGTAGAGATTTTGGTATAAATATGTATTAACCAGTTAAAATAAAAATTCATTCCTTAGTTTGAACAACAGCTCTTGGGATCCAGACAGTTAGTTTCTCCAAACATTTGGCTAAAATACTTTGTCATTCTTTTTTTAAAACTTGCTAAATGTGCTTGTTTTTTTTTTTTTTTTTAACTAGTTGGAGATTATCATCAGACCTTGTGATCCAGTTCATCCCAGAGAAGTTCAATAGGATTTAGGTATGGTGACTAGCAGAGATAGGAAGTAATGAAGTACAAATACTTCATTACTGGGCTTAAGTAGCTTTTTCACTCATTAAATTTTTTTTACACAAATATCTGTAATCTATTAATATATTTGGTGACCTATCATTGCACACCTTTATTTCTACTCATTGCGAGACTTTTTTAAGCTACCATTGGTGTATCATTTCCTGGCAATCATGCACCACAGAAATATGGCTATCATCGATGAGATAGAGGGAGTCAGTGATGTAAACATGACTGAGAACAGAGACATGCCTGATCACCTGATCATCATCATCTTTGCTCTGCTTGTGTTCAATATGGTGGATGTTCAGCCGGAAATTCTTTCTTCAGATAACAAAATGATGTGAGGTCCAGTTACCTGTATGACACAAAAACAGGTCATAGTAATGGCTAAAATGGCTTTAAAAAAATGATAAAATCTAGGCGTTTTCAAACTTTTGACAGGTACCCTATTTCCCAAAAGAGTGTTTAGACAGATGGAAGTCTAAGTCTGTGACATAATGAACCAGTATCATAATGTATTTACTGATAGAGACTTTCAAATCAATTTTGTAAATTGCTCTGGATAAAGGTTTCTGGCAAGTGTCATAAATATAAAGAAGTAGTTGTAGAATTCTTATTGTTGTTTATTTGTGCAATCTTCGGTGAAGCATCTTAAATAACAATTACTTTTATTCATATCTGTTCTGGTATTTGTTTCAAACATATTCGATTTGTGCACTCCAGCTACATCCCTTCAATTGACCTACTGGTATGTTTTTTGTAACTGGGAGGAAACTTGGGAAACCCGGAGGAAGCCAATGTGGTCATGCAGAGAATATGCTAAACTCCACATAACCACTTATCCATATGCACTACTTGAGGCTTTGGAGCTGTGAGGCTGTAAAGCTACATACTGTTCCACTGTGGAATCACCATTCAGTTAGCAAACTGTTTGTATGACATTTATATCCTTCCTTTTTGGAAATTACAATGCATCAATTTATTAGCAGTCACACTAGAGGAACACATGCTGCTTGTCAGAAGTGGACACCTACTGTAATTCCAACAGAGTAACAAGTCCCCATGATACTGTATATATATTCCAAACAGGAAGTGTGTATCCAGTCTGGTTGTCAAAGTAAGTTTTTTGTTTTTTCTCTTGTTTTCTCTTTGTGCATTCTTGTACACAACAGATCCAAGATCACATTCAGCTCCATTGTCACAGAGGAAATGTCATATATGTCAAATGTCATAATGTCATATAACATATGCAGTTGGCGTAACGTACCAACTCGCCTGACCTTTGAGTCTGCTTTTTCATCACTGTTTACCTTCACAAGCACCACCACCCTTTAATTTCTCATTTTGCCCTGTTTTATTGTATAATACACGAAAGAATTTTAAAATGTAAAGTAACATGATTATGTTGTCTGTGTCATTTATTCTGCACTGCCTTTTCAGGATTAATCAAGGCCAATTGTTTTGTAAAACAGAAGTAACCTACAATGACACTTGTTATAACTTTGCTAAAATAGTTTCAGAATATCATCAATGTGTAGTCAACAGAAACATCTCTGAATCTCTCAGGCAGGAGTGGTACAACCAAGATTTGTATACTGGTACAGCAGTGATTCGTATAGCCATTTACCTGGTCACATTCCGAAAGCGGGCATTTTAGTATGTTTTAAGAATCTTGCCTCTAAAAGAGACGTAATAGAAATGCAATCTTGACATTCAGGCAAGGGTCATGCAATGAACAAACAGCATTAAATAGTGAGGCAAGAACCTAAAAAACAAGAAAACCAAAATGAGATCAAATCCAGAAAGACAATCAAGTGGCATCAGCTTGGTGTAGACTGGTATGTAAACACAGTGCTTATACTTCACAGTGAGAGTGTGGAGCGAGAGCCCTTAAGTATCATAAATGAATGATTGCGTCCAGCTGTAGGTGATGAGTAATCAGGGGAATGTGGTCAAGCAAAATGTCTATAATGACTGGGTCTTGTAGTTCGAATACTATGTCTGTAGGCATAAAATTAGTTAGACACAGATTCCAGTAAGTATATGTTTTGTTTAAGAACTTCTCTGTGTCTTTGCTCTGAAGGCTTTGTTTAATTGCTCTGAATACATTTAACAGCATAATTCCAAGATTACATGCTCAAGGATATACTGTAGGATTGAGCGTTTAGGGTTTATCCCTGCACTGCCATTGTACTGGTCTTCATACAGCAAGGTATGTGGAAGCTGGTAAAGCTGACCATGTTGGGTTGTTTTTAGCTATCTAGCTAGTTCAGTAGGCTAAGTATAAGCAGCTCCTTAATCTGTTTGCAGTGATTTGTCTCAGAACAACTGTTCACATCTGAGAAGGCTTGCTGATAAAAGGCTTATCCCAACGTCAGAATTTAGGGTGTCTTGAGAGAACTCTCTCCAGTGTCCTACAATAGCAACAAGACCTTGTATGCTTACCAGCAGTGTTGGGTAGTAATGCGTTAGGTAGTAACGAAGTTACTTTTGACAGTAACTAATACTGTAATGCGTTTAACTTTTTAAAATAAAGTAACTCCATTACCGTTACCGTATGGTGCGTTACCGTTGAATGAATGAATTTCGGCTTAAGTGTAGACTACAGTCTAACCTGTTTACAGCAGCGAGGCATTGTAGCATTGGTGGATGAACCACTGTAAACACGAAGAAGACGCACTGTGGGCGTGTCTCCGTTTATTCAGGTCTGTGCGGCAGTAATGGCGATTCGAGGCGAGAGCAAGACGAGTTTCTCAAAGTGGAAATATGCTCATTATTTCACTTTAGTTGAGTGTAAAGACAAAAACTTTTTAGTCAAATGTAAGCTGTGTCTTTCTGGTTCGAAGGTCGTATCTACTGCGATAGCAGCACCTCCAGAAACTCCATGCCTCGACGAAGCTAGAAGCTAACCCGGTGTTCTGTTCTACATTGTTGATAGTTTTCATACTTAAGCTGTGAAAGGAACATTTTAAGAGCTCAACACAACAGCTTTTATGATGCAGAAGCCACTTTAGTTTTTGATTCTGAATATATTATTCAGCTTGTTTTGTTATTCATTTCAGAAATCCTTGTGATATTTTCAGTTTGTGCTGGTCTGACTTAAATAAAATAGTGTTAAAAAATTACTTTGTGTTAAAGCGTTCCTTTTTTCCCCGAACTCATACGCTCTCCCACAAACGCATTACTTTTTGGTGTAAGTAATCAACAAAGTAATTGAGTTACTTTTTGAATGAAGTAACGAGTAACTGTAACTAGTTACTATTTTTTAGTAACTAGCACAACACTGCTTACCAGTTTAATCAAACTAAATTCACAAGGTCATTCAAATATAGCACTCGACCACTGTAGGCTCATATTTACAGGCCAGCTTGACACCAGACACCAGACTGCATGAATAAATAAGTCTGCCAAAAGAGACCTAACCCAGTCAGGGACTGAGAGATGAAGGCTGTACTGTGCAACAATGGCCACTCGTGAGTGATATGTTACAGGTAAGCAAGCCAACAAGGGAACTCAACTCAATTTACCAACCACTCTCCAGAGATGTAGAGATGATTAGAAATAATTGCAAACAGAAGCTTTTACACATATAGTGTAATTTAAAGTGTGTGCCACACAGTGTACATAAGTTCTAAAATTATATCCTAAATTATTTAATTTATTCATTAACTACATCAAACTGAGGTCGTTTGAATGCTGCATTGACATCAACTGTAAAGGGTTGTGGACCTTGCTGTCTTTGCAACAGTATTGTCACCAATGGTTCAGTAATATTTTCTCTCCATGTCATTTCAAGGGAACCATTACTTTTCACAAATCAGTTGTTCCACTAGCACACCTCTTACGGCTTTGTTTTCAGAGTCTAAAGTAATTTCCGTTGACTGCCGAGAAGCCATAAGTCATGCACGCGTTACCCCGGGCAGTAACACAATTGCCAGCACCTGGCCTTTGAGAATTATCCCTCACCAGGGTCGGCATGTCCTCTTCATTTTGCAGCATCAGTGTAGTCTAATTACTCCAGCCAACACCACCTTTACAGGTCAAGGCCCAGACACAGAGTATTGGCAAACAGAGGGAAAAAAAAAAATGTCATTAGATGGTGATAATTAAGACAGGAATGTGTGTATGCATGCGTGTATCGTGAGGGAAGAATGCTGAAATTATTTGTCTCACAGCAAAAAAAAAGCCCCGTCCTGTGTTTGCTTTTTTTGAGTAGACTACGTTATTAATTTCCTGCCACCTGTTTTGTTCCTGTTGTTCATTCACCTATTTCTGCTAGTGAGGAACAATTCCCAAATGACTCATTTAAGGCAACTGTGTGTATTAATTTACGGGCACAAGTAGATCAAGCCAATATATTTGTGCAAAAAAAAAACTTATATATATATATATATATATATATATATATATATTCATTTCATATGTCATAATAATAATCACAATACTCGGTTTTGTACTACTGTTGCCAGCTATTGTTCGAATGATAAAAAAAAAAAGAAAAATAAATAAAATAAATAAATAAATAAATAAATAAATAAATAAGAACAAATGGTACACAAACATTGGTGCTTGGCTCCCTGATGATTAACACAATTACAGTTTTATTTAGTTTCAAAAAGATAAATGGGAATGAGAAAACTTGTAAATTACCTTTTTTTATTTTAATTTTACAATGCATGTGATTGACTCCTAGAAGGTGGTTATACTAAGCGTATTCTAGGCAAATTAGAAATGTGGCCTATGTCTTTTACCAGATCAATGGAATTTATTCCCCCTAGCTATATTCCTTTCAGGAACTCGAGCTGCATCAACAACGCTTTGGGAACCATTGTCCAACGTCACAAGCAGGATGTAACTGCAATTGGCATGTCTTTTATTTGCGAGAATCCAATGAATCATTATTCATACGGCATTCTAGCCAAAGGTCAAAAGGACCTGTATGTATGAATGAAGATCAACCAGAAAATATGAAAGAGATTTGACACAACTGAGGAAACTAATGAAAGATTGAAGACCTAAACATACATTTAGAAAGACATTTGTTAATATAAACAAAAAAGCACATAAGAAAGCTATAGAAACCATCAACATTATACAGAAACACAATATAACAATATGCTCAATCACAGATAGGTATCTTATGCAGTGTGAATAATTGTCATTACTAAAGCAAGAAAGCCAATTAATACAATTCAACAAGTCTTCTTTCACTGCAGCCATCTCTAGCAGAAGCATCAATTTGATATAAAATGACCTCGGGTTTTCCGTGCATTTTTTCTTTGTGTTTTCGTTTTCTTGAGAAATTAAGGCAAATTGTGTGTCTTTGTGCAAATTCTACAGAAAGGAAAATAAAAATGGTCCATTAAAAAATCTTAACAACTGAGAAAATAAAGGCAAATTGTGTGTCTTTGTGCAAATTCTACAGGAAAGAAAACAAAAAAAGAAATGGTCCATTAAAAAAGATTAACAACCGTTTTGAACTGACCTTTTGACCTTTTGTCTTGACTGACCTTTTTTCACAATGTACAGTTTTTCTTGAAAGGTCTGTCTTGTAAATGTCTTTGTAAGTATATCTCCAACCAAGTCAATATAATCTCCGTTGTCTGCCATTGTGCCCCTTTACTTTACGTTACTGTGCCCCTGCTAGAAGGCCTTTGTGTAGCCGACTCAAAATCGGATCGGTTAAACCAACAGTGATGTCTGAAATATGATTGGATAGAATCTCTAACATAAACACACAACTTCAAGCAGTCCAACTAAGAGAAAATGTTTAAACTGAAAAGACTGGATCAATGGTATTAATTAAATACATGTTTATGGAGAAAAAATATATTAAAACGTAAATTATTCTTAGAGTGTTTAGGCTTGGTGTAAAGAAATGTGTGTGTTTGTGTGTGTGTACACGCATTGTGCTCATTGATGCTAATCACTTCCAGTGTGTATTCGTGCCTCACTCTCAGGTGTTCCAGGGATTAAATTAGATCCAACCTAGCTTTTACTGTTACTTAGGACAAATAAATTAATAACAAAAATATCAAAAAAAATTAAAAATTTCAGAATATACTGACATTATTTTATGATAGGGAAACCATTACAATTTTAAGACATTCAAATTTTAGGTCTGCCATGGCTTGTTTTTCACCACATAGCTACAGGCGTTTCAAGATTCTGATTTGTTAATGTAATTGTACTTAGCTTCTTCAAAGCGTGTCTGTGCAGATTGTGGAAAGTGCCACCACGAGGCTTTCTGGGTGGCCAGAGGACAATTAATTTCTCAGCCGTGTGCCTCTTAGCGCTGTATTTATAGCAACATGCTTTGAGGCCTTTTCCACTTTGGGTGATTTCATTAGTCTTCTTGTCCTCGCTGGGTGCACTCCTGTAGGGAGAAAGCAATTACTTCATTTTAGCCAGCACCTAGGTTGGCGAATGGAAGATGACAAGAGAACAGAAACAAAGCGAGAAAACACAGAGAATCTTGGACAGTCTGTCTACTGAGACAGGGCAGAGCAGACTTCATTAGGTCACTTGTTTTAACTGACGCAGATTTATCTGTGAACTGGATGAACTACGTGTTCACTTGAATGTCCAAGAGGTTTACACAGGAACTTAATTGATTATGAAATGATTTATTGGTTCCTGGATGTGTACTACTTGTTCAACATTTCCACCCTAATTTGGGGTTATAATTACTTTAATTTGGTACTTTTAGTTCAAATGAAAGAAATACATTTAGCAAGATGGAGAAGCCAACAAGGAGCCAACATCTTTCAACAATCAATGATTTATAAGATGCGTTCTCTCTTTCTCAGTATGAGTTATCACACACATTTCCTTGAGGCAACGCAAAACCTGGAGCAAACCCATCGCCATAACTCAGCTAAAGTGCTTTTGCAAACATTATTAGATCTGATGCTTTTGTTGGAACAAACCCTGCCCATTTATCAATTTTAAAAGTAGACATGCACAATATTGTACAGTGGCCCGAAGTGAAAAACACATCAGAAAACACAAAATGACAAAACATCAAATGTAGAAACAAATGGTAGGTCCTTAGTGACCATCATATACTCCAGTTTGTGGACACCTGACCATACGATTCATATGAGCTTTTTGAACATCCCATTTCACATTTAGTCCCCATTTGCTGTTATAACTTCTGGGTAGATGTTCCACTAGATTTTGAAGTGCAATCGAGGAGATTTGTTCTCATTTAGCCACAAAGGCTTTGGCAAAGTCAGGTACTGATGTAGGGTGAGGACACCTGGGGTGCAGTCAGCATTCCAATTCGTCACAAAGGTGCTCAATAGGGTTGAGATCAGAGCTCTAAAGCAGGCTACTTAATATCTTCCACACCAAACCATGTAGAGCATATCATCATGGAACTCGTTTTATGCACTGGGAAAATGTCATGTTGGAAAAGGTCTCTCTCTCTCTCATTCTCTCTCTCATTCTCTCTCTCTCTCTCTCTCTCTCTCTCTCTCTC
>JAAIIK010000075.1:757424-771264 GCA_014706435.1 Silurus glanis
TATTTATTTATTTTTTTTATGTAAGATTAAAAGGTTCCATGTCATATACTAGAAAACAGTGTATAGTCTTACGGTTTTAACTGTTATGTTAATACATCTATTACATAATATTATATATATTATATGTTTTTTTATGTTTTTTTCAGAGCACAATTTAAAATGGCTGCAAGATACTAAACTTGATATTCAGAGTCGGCATCTAAAGCTTGAAATCTGCTTTGTTGTTAAATTTGGAAGAGCTCCTTGTATACTTTTCATATTCTGCACCTGCCTGATTCATCCTGGCGACCTTCTGGTTGGAGTTCTCTTCATTTGAAGGGTGCCACAAGAACAGCCTAAAGAAGATCCACGAGGTTACTGTGGAGGGTTTAAACCCATGGACCATAGAAATGGATTTTGACTGTAATTAATATAGTAAGCTACTATGGCTTAGGACTACAATTGTCATGAATAGTTTTGCATTCAAGTGTCCATCAGTAAACAGTTGATAAACTTAACAATGATAAAACTTTAATGAATGGACATCTGGTATTACCTTGTTGAGAATGGGTTCCTTTTTTTAATATGGTTCTTCTGAAGCTTTCCTCTTTATATTATTGAAGGTTTTTTTCTCTCACCCCTGACTCAGTCATAAGGAATAAATTAATAGGAACTAATTTATTACACTAAAAACACTAAAAAGCTGCTGCGAGTCCTTTGTTAAAATCATATATACTGTACTAAAAGGGCTACCTTTTGCTGTTGTCAACACTTTTCTTCTTTTGGCTTTGAATTACAAAGTAATTTCTGTATTTATACACACATGGTTTGAGATTTCTATAAAAAAAAAAGGCATGGTTAATCCAAAGAGATACTTATATTATTAATGATGCAACAATTTTAGAATTATTAGAAACCAATTCATTCAAACTATTTGAAGATAGAAAAAGTGTACCTGACTTTAGCATCAAGTCAATTTACTTGGTCAAATTTCTGTAATTAGCAGATATATGCCAGTTCATTGATCCCCTGCAGTAATTATTTGTCTCCACCCCTCATCATTTTGCCATCATAATGTGAAAAGCCTGCAATTAAGCATCATTACAGAGAGATCACACTCTGCCAAAAAATGCAGCCTCAGGAAACTGTTCTGCTTAAAAAGTGAGTTTTACTGCTGAGCCAAGCTATGTCTATGAATCACATTTGTAGCGTATTGACGAGGAAAAACGCCGAATAAGTGGCAGAAATTCACATTTAGAAGCGGCAATGTTGCATGCTGACAGCCTCTGATGAACATGGACAGACTGGATATGAAACCAATTACAGGCCCACCCCCTGGGCTAGCTCTTACCTGCTGACATCTTTCAGGTGATGTCTGTGAGACATTGTAGATACTGTAGCTTTAGTTTATACATTTTACATTTTGTATGAAACATCCATTGGTGCTTATAAATGCAGAAAGCCATAATGTTTAACATGATAATGGTCATAAACCCACTGAAAGCTCATTGAATTATACCAAATACAACCTGGAGTCATTTTTTATGCAGCTGTTTTTTATGCAGTTGTTTTACAGCAAATCTGTGAGGGCCGATCAGTGGTATTACTGAATGTTTTCTGTTTTTTTTTTTTTTTCTCCAGTTCTCATGTTTCTCAGTTTGTTCATGTTGGTTTGGATTCCAAAACTTATCAAATACTTTGTCACATACACAACCAAACAGTGTGATGTGAAGTGAAACAGCTGGTCTGGTAATATTTAACAATATGATTGGGCCATGATTCAGTTATGAAATAAACAACGGTGTTAATTTGTAGTTTGGTTAATTATTCAGGATAACAACAATTAATTACTTTTTGCGAGTGTAACCTACAACAACAATGAATTACTTTTTTGCAAATGTAACCTACAACAACAGTTAATTTCTTTGTTAATGTAACCTGCAACAACAATTCATTTCTTTGTTAATGTAGCCTACAGAGACCTGGTGCTGACGTTCATGTTAATTAAATGTGTTTAAATAATGTCATATATGGAAACATTAAAATAAAGCATAATTACTAGGAATAAACTCATATAGAAATACCTTACTCGTCTTATGGTGTTAACAACTGAGCAATTGTGCCTTGATGTCGTGGCAGAAAACAGAGACATTCCTGATCACCTGATCATCATCATCTTTTCTCTGCTTGTATTCTTTATATGGTGGATGTTCAGCCTGGATACACTTATTAGGTAACAATTTTTTTTTTATTTGTTTTGTAAAATAAAGCAAACACAGGGTGCGCTTTCTGCCGTCTCTGTCTCCTCTCTACACAGACACACAAATCAAACAACCTGAATCTCAGTAAATATATGTATAGAAAGCTCAAAAAATCTACTTTTAAATAAACCAATTCACATTGAATACAAATATTCTCTGATTATGTAATTCATATGAAATTTATAAGAGGTACAGTTTCTCCAGTATCACCTCATTAGCCGTCCGTGTGGAACCGTTTGGTTTACTTAATTTAAACACCATAATTACTTTAAAAACGTTTACAAGAATATTTTGACTTCATGCTCTATGTTAAGTTTGGTTTTACGAATAAAAAACATACATTGTGTAAAGCATCAATACTGTATTTGTCCATGCCAATGTTGATTAGAGTATAAAAAAAAATTGGAAAGTATTAATTTAAGGTAAATTTAGAACATATACAAATGTGACGTCCAGTTACCAGCATGACACTAAAACAGGTAGTAATAATGGCTATTTTTTACTTATGTACATGTCGGAGCCCAAACTTCTTTACTTTAACTTGAGTAAAAAAGTGTAGTCAGTATTTTAACTTTTTCCCCGAGTATTTTAAAACATGATAATATGTACTTCTACGTAAGTAAAGGATGTGGGTACTTTTGCCACCTCTGATTTAAGTATCTATCTGTGTTAATAACCTCAACAATTCTAAACAGTAAACTCAACAATGATAAAACTATAATGAATGGACATTTGGCATCACCCAGATGAGGATGTGTTCTTTTTTCATTCTGGTTCCTCTTAAGGTTTTTTCCTTATGCCATCTTAGAGAGTTTTTCCTTGCTCTTATTGCCACTGGCTAGTTGATTAGGGAAAATGTATATGGACTTGTTAATAAATGTAAAATTTAGAGGTGTAATCTATTATTTTCTGAAAAGCTTCTTTGAGGCAATGTCCATTGTTAAAAGTTCTATACAAATAAAATGTAATTTAATTACATTTTTGATGGCTGAGAGAAGTGGATCCGAATGTGGTCTTCTGCTGTTGTAGTCAATCTGCTTTAAAGGTTCAGCATACTGTTTTATTTGGTGCGTTTCTGTTTACCGTGTTAAAACTGATATATTTTTATATATATAAAATTACTGTACTTTACTTCTTGGCAGCTTTTGATGTGTTGCAATAATCTTTGTAGACTCCAGGAGATCAACGGTTTCTATAATATTCTAGCAAGCACAACTGGAATCAACAATGTGATTGGGATTACTTTCAATTAACTGATATTTACTAGAGCTCTTCATCAGCCTTTCCTTGTCAGTAGGTAGATTAGCTATGCCTACTTACTCCTGAGTGGCTAGTGATTATAAATGAATAGTAAATATTTGATATGAGATGAATGACTGGATGAATTTAGGATGCAGTATGTCATTCAAAACTGTTACTTGTTTAAAAAAACTGGTAAATGCAGTTTAAAAGCATCAAGCAGTCTAAAATCTTAATTTGAGTTTCATTCTCAATGCATGGAACGAAACATAATGATGTATATTTATTGAATGTATACATTTTAAATGGGTGCCAGTAAATGTGTAAATGCTTGTTAATAACTGAGAATTTTGTGCATAATAAGGGTACAATTTAGCAGGAAAACATATTCATTTATTTTGAAGGTATACACGATATGGGGCTGTAAACATCTGCGCTGTAACTATGGCAGTAATGAAGAATCTCCTGAAAAGATACTTTCTCTAATAAAATATTAATGCTACTGAATATTCTCCTTTCAGTTCCTAATCACATTCTTATTCAGATTCATTCAGAAGACATTTGATTGTGATCGGGTGAACTCTTGACGTTAAAGTCAGTGCTCTAATTCAGTTGCCAGATTCAACAGAAAAAAGCTGAATTTGCATTTTTGAACATGTTGGAAGTTAAATAATCTTATTTTTATGAAACATGAGATGCTGAGAACAAGATTGTTTTTTGGACCACTTGGGAAGAAATAATAGTGATTGTTCCATAGCACTTTCTCAGGTTTAAAAGGAAAACATTTGACCAAACTGCTTTTGATCATGTTGTGTGAAGTGTGCATAACCTTGATGATAAATAAACGTGAGTGTCAAGTGTACAAATGAGCATAATCTCTCTGTGCACACAGTGTGGATATGGGCCCCAATCCAAACGTCTGTGTATGTAGGAAAAGTGTTAGCTTAAAGGTTAAGATGTCAGACTTCTGATTAGAAACTTATAAGTCCTAGCATCACCCACCTGTCACTCTTGGGCCTTTAAGCAAGGGCCTTTAACTAGTCAGTTGTACAGTGTAAATAAGATATTTGTAAGTCGTTCTAGATAAGGCTGTCAATCAAACGCTGTAAATGTAGAAACCCTCTTTCCCCACAAAAAGAAAACTGATTCCCCCCCACCCCCTTATTAACAGTGTCATATATAGCAGTGGTCCCCAACCTTTTTTGCGCCACAGACCGGTTTAAAGTCAGACAATATTTTCACGGACCGGCCTTTAAGGTGTGGCAGATAAAAACAACAAATGATAAGACCGGCATAAAAACTGGTATTTTCGAAATATAATAATAAACGTGAATCCACTGTGTTGTTTTTATTTTTATTTTGCTAGCTTGGGGGGTTTGAATTTAGCGGTAATGTATTATGTGTTAGCGGCCGGAGCAGCCTCTTTAAGAAGTTAGCGGATGGAGGTAAGACATGTGACCGAGGCATCTTCACATGCATCAAGAGTGAGTCATAGACAGATGTGGTGGAGAAAATCCGGTAATTTTCCAAAATAAAACATCGTTCAGAATCAGATAATAAATAAAAAGGAAATAATGTAAGTTATGTATTCTTTCTGTGTGGCCCGGTACCAAGGTCCACAGCCCGGGGGTTAGGGACCACTGATATATATCACTGTACAATGACACCTCAATGTAACGGACGCTAATCGTAACTTATAAACATATCCTATTATTTACTGTCACTTTATGCACACATACATTAGTTTTATTTTCTTTCTTTTGAATCGCCAGCTTGCACTCTGTTTTTCTACGTAGCATTATCTGCAATATTGTATTAATTTATATAAATCAAAATTACTTAATTAGATTCTGCTTATTCCCCCCACTACTCTTTGTGTAACTTGCTGCTGCTATCTACCTACCTACCTACCTACCTACCTTCCTACCTATCTAATAGCAATTTCTAACTTTACAAAGAAACAAGAACTATAACTTGAACTATGGACAAGGAGAAACAACAACAATAAATCACAAATAGTGCAGTGTAAGTTGAGGCTATACACTTGTCATAATTAACTGTAGAGAAGCAACATGGTGCAGTGGCTGATGGAGTTTATTCTATCAGCAGTGTACTTCTATGCATAATCATTGAAATGAGACAGTGATTTTTGCTCTTATAATTCCCTCCACGCTTCTGGGAAGCTGTTCTTTTAGAATTTATGATATTTGGAAATTTGTGTACATCAGCCACAAGGGTGTTACGAAAGGCTTGTACTGGTGTAGGCGAGGAGGCCTGCGTTCACATTCATCCTAAAGGTGTTTAGTAAGGATGAGATTGGATCTCTATAGCAGGCCACTCAAGCTCTTCCTCTCCAAAGCATGTAAACCATATATTTAAGGAGCTCACTTTGTGCACAGGGGCATTGCCATGCAGGAACAGGTTTGGGTTTCCAAGTTGAAGAGAATGCAAAATTGTATTATAGCGCATCTAAAAATGTCCTGTACAATTGAGTGCCTCAAGCTTTGTGGTAACAGTTTAAAAAAGAACCACATATAGCAGGAAAGGTCAGATGACTTAATACTCTAGGCAACTATAGTGTGTGTGTGTATGTATGTGTGTATATATATATATAGAGAGAGAGAGAGAAAACATTCTTTTAGGCAACAGAATCATTCTCTTAAGCAAGAGTGAGACAGGGAACACCTGGATTTGAACCAGAGACCTCTTGATCTGCAGTCAAATGCTCTACCACTGAGCTATACCCCAACACAGTGCACTGTAGAGTTAGAGTTGACAGTAGAGTTGAAAGAATCAAACTTAGCCAAAAGCCAGAGAGGGGGCACCTGGACTTGCAACAGAGACCTCTTGATCTGTAGTCAGATGCTCTGCCACTGAGCTTAGACTTCATCTGTGTTGGGGGTATAGCTGTCATCTTTAGGCAAATGAAACAAAATACTTCATGTTAAATAGTTCAGGAATTTATGTCAATGGAATGAGTAACATCTTTGTCAACCCTCAACTCATTCACTACTATTTCCTTTCTTCTTTTGTTTCATCAATGCAGAATAAATTCAGCATTTCCTGAAAGTGTAATAAAGACAATAGAGCCATGTGATGGTCTGATGGTCTCAGTAGTCTCAATCCCAGCACAAACCAAAGCCGCAAGCGCTCATTTGAGGGCTGCAGTTGAGAAATTTGTTTGTCATAAGTTGATGACAAAGATGGGGGGCTGGGGATAGGGGCTGTAATGGAGGCCACATTTGCATTTGCATATGCACGGTTTCTTTCCACCACATGTTGTGTCAGATATCGCCGGAGATAATATGCATATGCCTTGCATGTGCTTTTGAGGAATGCAGCAAGTATGAGACAGTTTCTGGAAATTGTTTTTAGCTTTCCTTGATGATAAAATTCAGCCTGTAGTAAATAGATTGTGCAATCTAATCATCTGAATTTATGCAGCCGAGGGTTACGGCTTGCATATTCTGCAAAATGTAAAAAATATTAATATAATCAATAAATAAGGGACCCTTTTTAAAACTGCTGAGTGTTTAAAAAAATTCCTCATCAATTCCAAATTATTTGGTTTTCCCTCATCTTTTCATGTTTGACCTCATTTCCTACAGTGGCTATATGACTTTGAGATCTATCGCTTCACAACAGGAAAACTTATACATAACTATTACAACATGTGTAAACATTCATTGAGGCAACTGCAGAGGGATTTAAACCTTTGAACAGGATGATCATTATATTTAGTTGTTAATTTGTGTTTTTTGTAAATATCTTCAGCTTCTGATGAACAATACTAAATGTAAAAATGATTTTAAAGTAATAATAACTATTTACACAGGGCATCTTGTTCAAATGTTTACCCCACAACTCTTTTTTTTTTTTATTTTTAAGTGCAATAAGTTCATGTTTGCATCTTTTGTTCTATTCCCTTTTTACAACTTACTTTTGCTGCCTGTTTCTTAATTTTTTATTTGAATCTGTACTGTACTGTACCATCTTTCTAATTGTCTAAAACTCTTTTTATTTTTTCAATTAAATATCAAAATATAAATAAACATCAATGAAAATCATTGATCAATGATACACAAAGACAAAGTGATGGACTTAAAACTACACATAGCAACTATACACATGAAAAACAAGAGCACAAGACCAAGAATTATAGTGGAATCGTGCAAGATGTAACCAAGACCTAATCAAGACCCAGAGTATATATACACTGACTGGAATCGGAGCAAAATGAATTGCAGGTGAGAAGAAACTGGAAGCACATGCACACACGTATCAAGGATCATGCTCGAGGTAGAGTCAGAGCAGAACCTGTGGAAAAAAACAGTAGACCAACAAAAGGTTCCTGAAAGGCTTTACTTTATATGTAAATTAGCCAGACAGATGACATCACAGTAAAAAAGGAGAAGATAGAGCAGGAAAAAAAACACAATGGAATCATTAGGGTGCATCTTCTTTCTTATATTTATTTGTTTACATTTATTTACATTTCATATTATTCTAATGACATTCTATTACACTGGTCTAAAAGAAGAAAATATCACATGACTGTTCTTTACAATGACACTTTAACAAGCCACCAAATTGAACTGTATGATGAATAGATCTGGCCAAAAAAAATTACCAATAAATTGAAGTTGGTTAATTTATCCTCAAAGTGAAGATAAATGTATACACTTTCATATGGTACCATTTTAATCGTTCTAGCCTACTTTGTCGAGAATTTACAAGGCATAATGCTCATCAGACACCCCCTCCCTCATAGGCAAATATTTACCTGTGTATAGATCATTATACATTTTTATTGTGAAATATCTTGGAAACTTTAGCCACCCAGCAACTTTATCACCTGTTTTCTAATTCATCTAATCAAAATATGTAAATATTGACACATTATATGTCAGAGGTAAGCTCTGTAGATATAGATCTATAGATCTCTATAGCTCTGTTAATCCACTGACCCTGATTGTCAATCAAATATAATTTTAAGTTCTGAATTCTGGGTATTAAACAAAAAAGAACAACAACAACAATAAAAAATAATAATACATTTTATTGAATTCATATTAAATAATGAATAAAAATTATGATCCAGTGTTTTTGATAATAATAACAAATAATGATATATACTAATATCCATAAAACTTATGAATCAAACTTTAAATGCTTATTTAAAATGCTTTGTTCATAATTTTTCAACTTCAATAAGAAAAAAAGATTTTTGAGTCATAATGGCTGCTTTAATTTTAAGTTTTACATCACAATATGTAAAAAAAATCAGCATTAGGAGACCTTGAACTGTGATTTGGGACGTATTTTAAACAATCAGACAGACATAAATGTGCTTAATCATATAGTATGTTAAAAACACCTATATAATCAATACTGTATGTAAAAGGATACCATTTTCATTACCATAGAAACAGCTTTGATTACATAGTTTGGTTGCAATCAGACCCAAGTGTCTTTTAATAAGTATATAGTAATTAATAATGTATTCATAATTAGCAATGTGGATTATATGCCATTGTTGTCACATTTATGATGACAATGCATTTGTTATTGTATAGCTTATTTAAATAGCCAGATATAAAACAGTGTGTATAATACTTTGATCTGACTCGGATTTATTAATAGGTAGTAACAGTGTTGAGTGGATTTTCACATCTGGTTTGTATCAGTGCTGCTGGAGACACACCTGAACACACAGGTCTCACTGTGTGCACACGTTCCTGTGGTGCTTCAGATCATTCAGTATTTTATGATGCATTAATCAAGTTTATGGTGCAGTGTTAAATATCTAAAACAAAGTTCTGAGGCCTATGAAACAGTGTAAGTAATGGCTGGGTCTTACAGCAAGATTTCCCAATATCGGATTGTACACCATTGTACAGTTAAGGTTATAGTGAGGTGTATAGTGTAGGGGTGCATATTTATATTGCACATAAATGCAGTGATGCAGAGTTCACTGGCTTCCCTTTTCATTTAGTCTCATTTCCTTTTTTTTTTTTATACAACGAGATCCAACAGAAACACTCACATTATTGACTTCCAGTTTTTCAATGTCAGTAAAACTGATCCTTATTTAGAATAATAAATAAATAAACATTTCCTAAATGTCAGAGGCGGACGAAGTACACTACAGTATTCCTGTATTTCCGTAAAAGTACAAATTTGCTTTTTAAATGTGACTCTAGTACTGCTCTTACATTTCTACTTTTCAATATCTTTTTAAGGAGAAGGGTTTTTTTTTATGGTGTTACAGGTTTTTATGGTGTTATGGTATGAGTACACTTCCTCCACAGAGGAAGTAGTAGCAAGGAACTCGCATGTATTTCCAAAATGTAGTACAGTAAAAAGAAAGATATTTCGCATTAAAATGTAGTGAAGTAAAAGTTTCTCATAAAGAACACTTAATTTAAACACAAAGATACTTTAAGTGTTTTCTGCTGTACTGCAAGTATTTAAGTATTATTATTATTATTATTTAGTTATTACGTTTCTTATTACATTTACATTTACAGCATTTAGTACACACCCTTAAACATACTAGTTCAAGTGTTTAAGGAAGAGATAGGTCTTCACCTATCGTGTGAAGATAGGCAGTGACTCAGCTGTTTGGACATCTAAGGAAAGTTTTTTTGACCACTTCAGTGCCAGGACAGAAAGGAGTATTGATGTATTATTATTCGATATATTAATATTACTAGACTTGATGAATTATTATTTATTCTTAGAATATCCTTCGCTAAATGGTTAACATTTTAAAAGAATCCACATACTGCCATTCCTCACCAACATCATATTTCTTTTTACCCTGTTGTTAGTGAACCCTTCGAGGATGCTATCATATGCAATCAAGTACTCTATAAAAGCAGGGTTTCATATGTAATCTACACTTTGTATGATAATTCTGTGTGCTACTTCGTTTGATCCCATGTCTTACTTTCTATCTAAGATCTACTGTAGAATTCTAATACAACAATGTAGTCTCTAACAATGTTTAGTTCATATATTGCAATGTCCTATTCAGGTCATTGCAATAAATGAACTAAATAATGTTGACCAATTGCCTCTGACCACTTTCATTAACAATATGTTTCAACACCTAGAACTGGTTCATGCTGGAGGTTTCTTTAGAGTGTTTTTTTTTCCCCGCAAAATTCTGTGTACACTTTGAGCAAAGTTTGCTATGTATCAAAATCAGATGTATCAGAGTTTTTAAAATATTTATGAAGCTCATGACGAGTCTTTGTATGATTTTATTTAAATGCTGCTGCATGACTAGTTTATCATTTTATAATACAAAAAAAATATTAATTCATAAATGTCATCATGAGAGTCTTCAAAGGTTTAAGATTTTTTAATCCATTTTATTATTGTTTTATAAATATACCTCAAAATGTGAAAAGACACAATGGAAAGGCCCTAGGAAAAAAATATTGAGTTGTTGGTACCATAAATAATGCTTAATCTTATTTGCAGAGATTTGCAGCACAGGGAGAGATGAGAGTAGAGTCCTTTCAGTGTGTGAAATATAAGGTTCATTACAGATTTTAGTATTTACTGTCTTTAGTCATTTAGACATCCTCAACATGAATGAAAAAACCCTCTAGTGTTGTTCCTTCTACCCCATATGCCAACATTGCGTCATACAGTGGTATTACATCATCATAATAAAACATCATTGTTTCTTTTAGTATTGTTCATCTTCCATGATCACTGGCCGACCCAAAAGCCAAGATTACGGCTCAGAAGAACATAAAACAGGTTGTAATGCTGTGAAGTTTGGTTTTGGGGGAAAAGAAATCTGCTTTAAATCGGTTTAAGATTTGAATATGTTTATGGCAGTATGTTCTTTCATCTGCTTTTGCACAGTGGCCATAATGATTAAAACATGTTGGGTCTTTTTTTAAAGTGATCCCAAGGATACCAAAAGCAGCAGACAGAGGGATATGCTAAGCTGCCATTGAGAAAAAAAAATCATAGTTGCATAAATAGAATAATAAACAATCTGTTCATTCTTTTCTTATCCTCTGTGTCTGAATTTCTGCCAGTCCACGCAACGAAGCATTAAGCCGTCAACTCAAGGTCCACACATATCTCTTCCAGTGCATCGCTTATATATAGCAATTCCACATATTTTAAAATGACAGACCGTTTCCGGCATGCTGTCATAAATAAACACTGTCATCTTTTGCCCCCCTTCATTAAGGAGGGTTAGTCAGGCACAAAAGTCAAGGTGCAGGATGTAATCTAGCAATGTTTTGAGGTATTCAGAGCACACTGTGGGAAAACAGGTGCAGATTTCTATGATAAATGTGCTTGTCTCTGGCACTCTATTCCAGACAATTTACATTTGTAACAGATACTAACAGAACAACTTTTTGGGACAATTGTTTCAGATCCTAATAAACAGAACTGGACAGAGGCTAGCACATGACCTCTACTTAAGATACATCTGTGTCTACAGTTGGTTTGCTCTGATTGACGGAGAAGAGCATAACACCAAACTTCAATCACAAAGATCATGATCAGTTGCATTTTCTTGGACTCCTGAGCACTATGTGGGTATGGCATCAAGGTTTGATCTCCCCATGATAGGAGTTAATGCGTTTCTGTTAGACCACTCTGGTACTAAAAACGTTTTTTTTTTTTTTTATAGGAGATTGGACAATAAATGTACCCTTCGAAACAAGCCATGAATCCATAATTTTGTTTTATTAATGGAACCCATCAAAACCAACTGTATCAAAGTTATATTACCTATAAATAATGTTAAAGTCAATCTAATGACTTTTTTAATAAAATGGGTTTTACCTGTGAATAAAACCGCTCTGGCTCCAATTACCAGCTAAAATATCATTGTATCCCTTTAATAAATGTTCTAGTGCAAAGGTTTCCAGAGCAACCAAATAACTGTGTATTGCCTCACAGAAAAATAAATAGAATATATAAAATAGGCATAGTGGTAATAGCTGGTGAAGCACAATTTGGCATAATGGAATGAATAAAAAAATAAAACACTTGGGGGTGATGTGAATAATAATCTATAATAGATTGGTGTGCTGTGGTCTGTTACAAGGCATAGATATTCATAGATTTTTCAATAACAGTTCATAGTAAACTGTTTTATTCCATTTATAGTTACATTTGATATTGTAGAGCACACACACAATATTTTTCTATTCTCATTATCAATTTATAATAGCAAATCTTTCATTGTCTTTCCAACTTTTAATGTGAAGTCAAGTTAATAAGGCAAAAGGGTAATGCTTGTTACCCAGTAACCAGAAATAAAGACATCTATCCTGAAATCTTTCCCATGGTGAAAAACTGACTGGATGTTTCAAAGATTTGACACTGGAGACTCATTACATAAATGTTAAATAAACGTCTCTTTACCCAGAAAGCTTTACAATATAAACAATTATTAATTATTATTTACAGTTAAATAACGATCCAGTTTAAATCTGTTTTTTATAAGTCTCATATTAGGCAGAGCTGTGCTGTTATACTGTAAAATATGAATCAACAAATTCTGGCCAAATAGATTCAAGCGTTCAACAGTTGAAAAGCAAAACCCCTCAGATATTTTCACCATCTCTCCATTTAGCACTTTGTTTGCATTGGATTGTCTTTAAACTTTTAAATTAATATTCTAGATTGTTCTGTGATGAAGCCAAACAATTCCACAAATTCAAAGGTGATACCTTGCTTTAAGCAAATAATTGGCTATTAAAGTAAGCAGACTCCTTGACATTTTATTTGAATTTTATATTTTCACAAAATTAATGAATAAATGGACTGTTACAGTCCTGATCCTAATTATCAATATATATATATAAAATGAATGTTTTCATGCAAATTGTTGGGAACCTGCTAATTATAGTGTAAAAATTGCAAACAGCTGAAAAATCTGAGAAACACTTGTCTTAAACTTGGTGAAAGACAAGCAGTATTCCTGGTTGAGCCACATCCAGGATAACAGAGGCAAAGGTATAATTCCAAAAACATTTGAAACAGAACAATTAAAAAACCTTGAATAAGACCACTAGACACAAAGAGCATCATACATCAGATGTGTGTGAACAGTAATCTGGTAACCAAGAACATATTCGCATTGAATGAATCCTCAATTTGGAAGAACCCTAACCCTAACCCAGTCATGTTTCACAAGTATCTACCTACACAAATCCAAATAAATCTTTGACAGTAGTGGGAAAAGGACCATAAAGAACACCACATACAGTAAAATTAGTTGTTTGAATATAAATTTTGTAGATAGATACAGTAGACGGACGGACGGACGGACGGACGGACGGACGGACGGACGGACGGACGGACGGACGGAC
>JAAIIK010000075.1:779499-808195 GCA_014706435.1 Silurus glanis
TATATATATATATATTTGATCTACATGTCCTTCATTTATTTGTTTATTGTACATGGGTTTTGAATAGAATAAATTGCTCAACTACACAATATATTAAAATGGAAAAAAAGGTTTTAATGTAAAATATGCAAAGCATTACTGTTTGTTTGCTTGAAATTGCTCTACACTGACTAAAACTACTTTTAATTATGAGCTCCATCGATCCATAGTTTTTTGCTTGGATAAGAACACATAAAAAACATATACTGTGCACATACTGTATTCCAGCTCATGGATGGATCTTGTAGTTTAATATTTTCAATATTTGGAAAAAACGAGTTTTATTCGACTCATTACTCTTCTGCATATTTAGTTATTTTGCTATTCTAATATCAGGTTTATTTAGATATAGCAGTTGGGTAGGTGTAAAGCAGTCAAGCCCTTCAATACAATATTAGTCAAGTTTCCTGTTACAGGCACATATGGAATCATGAATCTTAAGCTATCATAATGAACATGGCTAGCCTAACAAAGTCAAACCAAACAATACAAAAAACAGATTTAAAACCTTTGCATTTTGTGTGTATGTGTGTGTGAGAAAAAATGTTGGCATCCCATAAACAAAGGCTGTATTAAATGAGCTGATTTATTTTGTGATGAATCTAAACAAAAACACATTTTTATATAGACATTGTGGATTTTATAAGAAAATAATACCTTAATGAGAGGAACATTTTTTAAATAATCTATTTATAAAATGCCCTCTGGCAGCAGTAGCACACTAACAAGGGTTTACTGGCATCTTGGGCATGGTAAGCACCCAAAAAATGGAAATTATTACATGGTCAAGCATTTTTAATGACTCCTCTCTAGCACAAAGGTAAATTCTGGAAGGGAGACTGTCTGACTCGTTCCACGTGTTATGAATAATTTCTTCTGTACGTTGCACATGGTCAATTGTGCTTTTTTGTCTGTAGGCGTGGATTGTGTAAGCATGAAGCATCTGATGGCAAATAAGTAAATAACTTTTTAGTCTATTGTCCTGTATAATAATTGTTTTTGGCTATTAAAACCAAGGCTGCCTTGATTTGAGTACAGTAATTATAATTAGCCACAATAATTGTAGCTACTCTTGTTCATCAGAAATCATGCTGTCAAGTTTGAGTCGTGCGCCTGTTGCCATTTTCTGCCTAACTGAAATTACTGCACTTGACTTTTAATAATTATGTATACGGGTTGCAAATGATCAGAGACCTCTGATTCAAGTAGATATTTCAAGCCAAAGTGTTTTTGGGGCACTCAGATGAAATCAGAGGCATGTACATTATACTTATTAAAATAAATTTGCTACACTTCTTGGCTTTAGAACGGTAAGCCCATAGTTCATGTGTAACCAATAATTTTTCCTGCTGTTTTAACTGTTTGCTGCAGTCTGTCCTGTCCTGTTCTGTTGCTGCTCTAAACCAGAAGGTGATGGATGTGCACAGGACAGATGCAATAACTGCAGTGTTGAACTGTATAAACAGCTCAAATGTAAAAATAAATTTGAAATTAGCATACATTTCTGAAACTTCTAATAGGAAATATAAGCAAAATGTTTTGCTACTGACCATGTTATTTGTTATTTGTTACACAGCATGTCATACAATACAATTTCTTTTAATTTAATTTCCTTTTAATTTACTTCCTCTACATGTTCATAAACACTTACTTCTATCTATATTATATTATATATTATATGTTCTCCCCTGCCCACTCTCTAGGACTTGTACCATACAAGAAACAGGAAACGGGCAGGAAAAATAACTACTGACCATTCGCACCCTGGTCACAACCTCTTCCAACTCCTCCCTTCTGGCAAAGGCTACAGAACTTTGTTCACCAAAACTGCCAGACACGGGAACAGTTTCTTTCCCCAGGCAATCACCGTCATTAACAACTGACCTTAATTATTTGCCCTGCTTCATATCTATAAGTACTGTATTATCAGAATAGTCAGTCATCACATCATCTGTATATGTTACACACACTATTGATGCTGTATATTGTACAAAAGTTCTAAAGTAAATTCTTTACCTTACATGATGCACAATACTATTATTTGCACTACCAAGCACTCTCACACTTTATGTACATTACTGATCTGTCATATACTCTGTATATTGTGTTCTATTTAATACAATTGTTTCATATTGTCTGCATTGTCTCGGATAGTCTGTTTTTTCTTGTATACTCTAAGCTAAATGTATAGTCTTATTTATGTCTCTACTTTTGAGCGTCACCAACAGCTGGAACCAAATTCTTTGCGTGTGTCAATACACTTGGCCTATAAACCTGATTCTGATTCTGGTACACTTTTACCAAAAAAACCCAAATGTACAATGTGGTCTCTGACATTTGGACACCACTCTATTACTAAAACAACTTCAAGTGCTTATATTTTGTAATGGTATTCCTTGGTACCACTTATAATGAGAACCCCGTGGATGAGAAACCTTTCTTATAATTATTATTTCACCCATGAACAATATTTCTCTGTTCACTCAATTTTACTTTATAATTTTTTATTTAAGACACTATATTGTTGCTTTGCTAGTCAGATCAGAGTCTCTTGTGTCTTGTAGCTAGTCACTGCTCCAATGTGCTCAATCCTTTTCTAGATGATTTACATCAAAGCATGTACTTGGATAATCAGTAACAGAAGATCTGCTAAGGAAACCAAGCTGTCTAGCCAAGCAACCATTTTTTTATACAGCTATTGGTTCTCCTTCAGTATCATTATGTACTCAGTTTGGTTCCACTGAAACACTTTTTTGGTTCCTAGCCCACCAGTTGATGGCTCCTAATATAGGTAGTGTAAGCAGTCATTAAGTCTCCTCATTTCATTACCTCTGTAACTAGCTATGCAAATAGAAATGTCATTAATGTCATACCTATCAAAAGTGTTTAGTCAATTAAATATCGTCTTTTCTTCTTCAATATAAAACAGTTCCATTGCATCTCTTGCAGGAAAAATTTAACAATTCATAGTAATGCATGAGACGGTATGGATAAAAAAAATCTAATCTTTCAGGGCCTGTGATTTATTTGCTGTGTTAATATATGTAACGTAATATATTGAAAATTTCATTTGTGGATTGGAGATACACATGGATTTGCCTTTTGAGGGTGATTGGATTATATTTATAGCTACTGGCGTTGTTAAGAGTTAGCAAAGAAAAGAAAATGACACATTTAGGAACATCTTCTGGAAATTGCCTAGTGCATCGTATGTTATTGTTATTATTCCAAGCCATAGACTTTTATTGTGACACAGAAATTACCACACAAACAACATATATCTAAAGCATGCATATATGCTTTAGAGTAGTCAATGTGCTTACAGTAATGTATGTAATATGAAATACTGCAAATTAAATCAATATTTGATGTGACCACCCTTCGATGATCATCGATTTCATTTGTACTGAAGACTGAAACAGAAACAGCTGTGTAGAATGGTTAAAACTGGGTGAGGAACAGTAAAACTCTCATACTAATGTGAGGGTCTGGAAGATAGTTTCATTGCAAAGAAACCCAAGGAAAGAACTTTACATCTGTAGAAAACTGTCCTTTGGTCTGATGAGTCAAATTTTTTTATTTTGTTTACTTTGTTAAATGTACAGAGGGTTTCCATTGTAAAGCATGAAGGAGGAGTTGTGATGGGGTGTGGGTGCTGGTGTCTGTTGACACTGTTGAGGGCATACTTAACCAGTATTTTGCAGTGTCATAGCATCGTTTCTGGGTTACACTTAGTGGGAAAATAATTTGTATTTTAATAACCCTGAACACACCTATATGTTATTTGTTCTATTTGCACTATTTGTTCAAGAAGGAGAGTGATTGGTTACTGCATCAGACCACCTGGCCTCCACAATCACCCAATCTAATTCGAGTTTAGATGGTTTATAATGAGTTGGAGTAGAGAGGGAAGGAAAAGCAGTCAACAAGCACTCAACACTTCTGGGAACTCCTTAAGTTTGTTGGAACACTTTTCCAGCTGTCTACCTCATGAGGCTAATGGAGAGAATGCCAATAAAGTGCAAAGCTGTGATTAATTCCACACATATGTTCTTTCATAGTTAAGTTGTCTTCAGTATTATGTTAAAAATAATAAATATAAACCACTGAAGGAGAAGGTATGGTTGACTGGTACTGTATACATACATATACTAGAAAGTGTGCGTGTGCGTGTGCGTGTGCGTGCGCGTGCGCGTGCGCGTGCGTGTGCGTGTGCATGTGTGTGTGTGTGTATATATATATATATATATATATATATATATCAGTGTTAGTTATTTTCTACAAAGATCATTTCTATGAAGTTATGCTACTATTCACTTTTATTTATTTATTTATTATTTTCTTTAAGGTAAAAAAAGTTTTAGCTTCATTTTCTATATATTTTTTAAACATTTAATGTAAGAATACATTCAATCTTGAATCTCTAAAATAAGCAACACAGTGGAAAGGAACTTTTGAACTTTCAGTCTATAAAATTTGACAGTATTCAAACAATAACATACATACATCATGTTTCCATGATCTTGATCTTGATCCATGATGATGATGACAGGGGGAATATTTAAATATTTCATTAGGGTGAATGTGCAGCATGTGACAGTTTTGAGTGAATGCTGTACGACTACCAAATATTTTTTTTTTAAAACCTGTAATGAATGATTTGTGTAAAGAGAATGTAACTGGATTTACAAAGGAATGCAAACATAATATACATACAGGTCATAATGCTGTTTTATATCATGTTATATGTTTATGTTAATGATGTAAATAAATTAAACATAGGGGTTTTTATGGGCAATAAAGGCACCCCTAATGGCACCTTAAAAACACAGCACTCTGTACATATAAACATTTGATTAGCATTAAGGCAGGATTATTTTTGTGATTGGATAAATTGCACTTTGGACACTTCTCTCTTGCAGGTCCTCGTCAAGATTTCATGGTTTCCCATGAGACACACACACACACACACACACACACACACACACACACACACACACACACACACACACACACACACATGCACACACACACATGCACACAGAAATCCCTCCGTAAATTCAGACCATCAGTGCTAAACGTATGACAGCTGGAAACACATGCTGCATGTGTAAGTAGAGTCTGCCACTTTATCCTGTCTCTTTATGTTAGATCATTTTAAAAAGATCTCAACCATCTTCTCTCAGGTTGCCGCTCAGCAGATGGTGAAACTTCTCAAGTGTAAAACACTACAGATGTTCCAAGGCAGCATGAGCTTTACCAGTTATGAACCACACACAAGTATAATGTTTCTGAAAGGACTGCAAGTGAAACAGAGTTCTAATATTATTTGAATAGATAAATCATTCACAAAGCCTAATGATGGAGCCTCGGGGTCGAAATCTCCTGAGCCCTAAGCAGGCAGGTGCTCAGCAGCATTCATCATCTTGATTGTGGACTCCTGCAAGGCTCACTGAGATCTCCTGAGAAGAAACCGTTCGCAAATTCCTCCTGTCTGTGTGTGGCATGTTTTTCCTAGTACTCCAAGTGCTGCTTCTGTTTAGTTATTTGTTGTGCATGCACTTTTTTGGTATATTATGTTATGTTTTGGGGACATAGCTTAGTGGTTAAGGTATTGGGCTTTGGATCCAGCCACACCAAGCTGACACTTTGGGAGCCCTGAACAATGCCCTTAACCTCATAACTGCTTAGTTGTGTAAATGAGATAATCTCTCTGTGTTATTATTTTTTGTACTTCCTGCCCTTTTCTTTTTGACATGACTACTAGTGCTTGGGCTTTCATGCTCTCATTCTCTCTACCCTCACTCACATTCTTTAATGTTACAGAGTCTGTCCATTTGTTATACACAAAATGAGTTTCTTATACCTATTAAACGAAGAACAGTGCTTCAAATTATTCCTAGTTTCAGTGAAGCATGTGTAATGCTGCAATGTTGCCATCTTGTGAGTGGAGACTGAAACATCAAATGGAAGAAAAAAAAAAAAAACATAAAACGTGCATAATTTGAGAATTCTTAATAATATATAATTTTTTGTTTATACAAATTTTACATTATATATATATATATATATATATATATATATACACACATAAAATGTATATAAACTTTCTTTCGACTTCTCCCATTAGGGGTCGCCACAGCAGACCATCCGCATGTTTGATTTGGCACATGTTTTTACACTGGATGCCCTTCCTATCGCAACCCTCCACATTTATCTGGGCTTGGGACCGGCACTAAGGTTTGTGCAACCCTAATGGCTGGGGTTGGTTCCCTGACCGGGGATCGAACCCGGGCCGCAGCGGTGAGAGCGCTGCATCCTAACCACTAGACCACCAGGGAACCTATATACAGAAAATGTATATAATAATACATAAAATGTATATATATATAATGTATAAATCTATAAAATGTGAAAGTGATTCCTCAGGTCCTGTTTCTGCCCTTGAGACTTTTTTTTTTTTTATTCACAAGCACTGCAATGTTCCAATTTAATAAATTTTTTATGCATGCCATCAGCTAAGTCACTGACCATTAACAAGCACCCAAGCATATTTTCTGCCTGCCTTTCAGAATAATACCTATCAAGTAAGCAGATTTTTCTGTCTTTCTGCCAAGAAAGAAACTCAAGGTCAAACTGTCAGCAAATGACAGATATGTGACAGTTCACAACACATGTTTCACAAGAAGTGAGTGCTGTTCAGAAAGCTGTGGTGGGAAAACTGATCTGTCATCACTTGCGATCATCATGAAGCTCTTGTGTGCAGGATTATACTCTTTCTTATCCCACTCATTTTAGCTTGATTTCACAGTACATATATGAAGAGAAATGTGTTATACTGTGAATTAGATTCTTTAGTTCCCCTTCAGGAGCTCAAGCTGAGTCATTAGGAATGCTTCCGCATTGTCCACGTTTTGAATCACGTGTGTAATCAGTCCAATGGAAAAGTGCGGCGACAATGGCGGGGTGACATTACGACTTAAAAAAGCACATGGAGTGGAGCCAGCACTAGCTTCTGTTTGTTTAGGAAGCGTCACTGCCTTGACGCCGGGGTCTGCCTTTCTTCCCTGACCTGGGGTCCAGGTCTTGGGCTAAACCTTACTGACCCACCTCTTCAGTCTTATGGTCTCACTATATTCCAACATAATTGGACTGAAAGAGAGCGGTTATGGGACGATACCCAGAGTTGAAAAGATGCTGGCTGGCTATCTTTCCCAGGGTACCTAAAGACCCGGCACTGCCCACGAAGCCACTTCGTACTACCTCGGCGCTGGTAAATGAGGCTTATGTTTCAGCAGGTCAAGCCATAGGCTGTCTGCACACCATGGCTGTGCTTCAGCCTATCAGGAAGACCTGCTACAAGAGCGGGACGTGGAAGACACCCCGGGCTGTCAGGAAATCCGAGAGCTTCGCAATGCTATAGACCAGGCTCTCAGGGCAACTAAAAAGGGCCATGGGCCATTGGCCGGCCCATGTCCACCATGGTGTCCACTGAAAGGCACCTAAGGCTCACCCTGTCAGATCTGACACTCTAGGCCAAGAAATCTTGATACAGGACCAACTGTGGACCCCACTGGGAAAGAGCGCTGTGCACCTCATTAAACGGTGCCCATCCCACCCCGGCACCCTCCAGCAAGTGCCATACTCAATTTCTGCCTGGTACTGTAGCTGGCTCGAGCAGGTTCTGGTCATAGAACTAAAAGTAAATACTATCTTGAGGAAAGAGCCCATCGAGGTGGTCCCTTCATCAGACAGAGAATCTAAGTTCTACAGCCGGTACTTCCCAAAAAGGATGAAGGATTAACTATTGGCAACGTATATCCCACACTGCTTAAACAAGGGATCAGATGCCACCTTGAGTCAAGGGCAGAGGCCCGGGGAATGACGACTCCACCCGGAAGTGGTGGAGGAGATTTGGGAGAGATTTGGTAGAGGAGATTTTGGGAGAGAGTGCAAGTGGACCTGTTTGCAACTCAAGAGACATTGCAGTGTCCCCTCTGGTTCTCCCTTATACCCCCAGCCTCTTTAGGGCTGGAGGCTATGGTACAGGCATGGCTGAGGCAGCGCTTGTACAACTTTCCCCCTGTTGCACTGCTCCCGAGAGTTCTGGAGAGAGTTCTCTAGGACAGAGTTTATCTCCTCCTGGTGGCCCCATGGTGGCCAGGCAGCTATGGTTTCCAGACCTGGTAGCCCTTCCTCCAATCCAGAGTTTTGTCCACAAGAGGCCGTATGCCACGGGATGGCACCTGTTCATGGCATGGTGTGAACGGCACCACTTAGATCCAGTTTACTGCCCAGTCTGCCCAGTGTTGAAATTTCTTCAAAAACAGTTTCCAAAAGGGTTGTCTCCTACCACCATGAAGGTATACGTGTCCGCCATTGCAGCCTGTCATGCTCCCCTTGTGGGGCAGTCACTGGGTAAAGACCTGTTGGTGACACGTTTCCTCCACAGTACCCAGAGATTGAGGCCTCCGGTATGATCTAGAGTGCTTGTGTGGGATTTGGCCATTGTCTTGGTGGCTCTGTCTGAGCCTCCCTTCGAGCCTTTGACAAAGGTGCCTTTGAGGTTCCTCACAGTGAAGACTGTGTTTCTTCTGGCCATCTCTTCTTTCAAGAGAGTAAGGGATCTTCAGGCCCTCTCCATTGCCCCCCTCACTCCTGGATTTTACTTCAGGCGTGGCCAGTGCCATGGGTATGTCCCCAAGATACCCTTGGTCATCCCACAACCTGTTATGCTCCAGGCATTCTGTCCTCCTCCCTTTCAGACCCCAGACCAGGAGAAGCTTAACAGACTGTGTCCAGTGTGAGCAACGGACACATACAGTGCTTTGCGAAAGTATTCAGCCCCCTTGAACTTTGCGACCTTTTGCCACATTTCAGGCTTCAAACATAAAGATATAAAACTGTAATTTTTTGTGAAGAATCAACAACAAGTGGGACACAATCATGAAGTGGAACGAAATTTATTGGATATTTCAAACTTTTTCAACAAATAAAAAACTGAAAATTGGGTGTGCAAAATTATTCAGCCCCCTTAAGTTAATACTTTGTAGCGCCACCTTTTGCTGCGATTACAGCTGTAAGTCGCTTGGGGTATGTCTCTATCAGTTTTGCACATCGAGAGACTGAAATCTTTGCCCATTCCTCCTTGCAAAACAGCTCGAGCTCAGTGAGGTTGGGTGGAGAGCATTTGTGAACAGCAGTTTTCAGTTCTTTCCACAGATTCTCGATTGGATTCAGGTCTGGACTTTGACTTGGCCATTCTAACACCTGGATATGTTTATTTGTGAACCATTCCATTGTAGATTTTGCTTTATGTTTTGGATCATTGTCTTGTTGGAAGACAAATCTCCGTCCCAGTCTCAGGTCTTTTGCAGACTCCATCAGGTTTTCTTCCAGAATGGTCCTGTATTTGGCTCCATCCATCTTCCCATCAATTTTAACCATCTTCCCTGTCCCTGCTGAAGAAAAGCAGGCCCAAACCATGATGCTGCCACCACCATGTTTGACAGTGGGGATGGTGTGTTCAGGGTGATGAGCTGTGTTGCTTTTATGCCAAACATAACGTTTTGCATTGTTGCCAAAAAGTTCGATTTTGGTTTCATCTGACCAGAGCACCTTCTTCCACATGTTTGGTGTGTCTCCCAGGTGGCTTGTGGCAAACTTTAAACGACACTTTTTATGGATATCTTTAAGTAATGGCTTTCTTCTTGCCACTCTTCCATAAAGGCCAGATTTGTGCAGTATACGACTGATTGTTGTCCTATGGACAGAGTCTCCCACCTCAGCTGTAGATCTCTGCAGTTCATCCAGAGTGATCATGGGCCTCTTGGCTGCATCTCTGATCAGTCTTCTCCTTGTATGAGCTGAAAGTTTAGAGGGACGGCCAGGTCTTGGTAGATTTGCAGTGGTCTGATACTCCTTCCATTTCAATATTATCGCTTGCACAGTGCTCCTTGGGATGTTTAAAGCTTGGGAAATCTTTTTGTATCCAAATCCGGCTTTAAACTTCTCCACAACAGTATCTCGGACCTGCCTGGTGTGTTCCTTGTTCTTCATGATGCTCTCTGCGCTTTAAACGGACCTCTGAGACTATCACAGTGCAGGTGCATTTATACGGAGACTTGATTACACACAGGTGGATTCTATTTATCATCATTAGTCATTTAGGTCAACATTGGATCATTCAGAGATCCTCACTGAACTTCTGGAGAGAGTTTGCTGCACTGAAATTAAAGGGGCTGAATAATTTTGCACGCCCAATTTTTCAGTTTTTTATTTGTTAAAAAAGTTTGAAATATCCAATAAATTTCGTTCCACTTCATGATTGTGTCCCACTTGTTGTTGATTCTTCACAAAAAATTACAGTTTTATATCTTTATGTTTGAAGCCTGAAATGTGGCAAAAGGTCGCAAAGTTCAAGGGGGCCGAATACTTTCGCAAGGCACTGTACGTCCACAGAACAGAACTGTGAAGGAAGTCGGAGAAGCTGTTCCGCTATGGCCCTCCAAGGAAGGGTCTCCCTGCAAACAAGCAGACCCTTAGCAGGTGGATTGTGGATGTTATTTCATCTTCTTAGAAGTCCTCTAGTCTCCCTGCACCTTCGGTGTCACTCTACACGGAATGTGGCAGCCTGAAAGGCTTTGTCCTCTGGAATTTCCCTCCAAGACATCTGCAACGCTGCGGGCTGGTCAATCCCACTGACCTTTGTCAGGTTTTACAGCTTTGACCACTCTCCTTCTGTGAAGTGATTGCTCATGAGTGTAAGTATGGATTTGTGCCCATTTGCATGTACATCATTTAATTCAAGGATATTTCAGAAAACAGATTTATAATACATCTTGGTATTTTTCTACACAGCATATTGATTCATGAAATACAGTATATTTAGTTTCATGAATTTCCTTTTTCTGACCTTTCTCCTCCCCCGCTCAATAATTTCTACCCGTCTACCCGCCTTATTTACTGTCATTACCGGCTCACAGTAGCAGAATGGTGTAATATAATAGGGCCCAATCATCCTTTGCTCCATATTATTATTATAACCTTGACCTTGCTATGAATGTATAAATTTTCTTTCTGACAAGACATTAACTATATAACCATTATCACTATTGTTATCTAGATTGTTCTGTAAATGAATTGTAGGGAACAGGATGACTCTCTGATCTCTACCCTGTCCCAGGTTAAGATTTGTGACGGGGCCCTTTTTTTTTTTTTTATTAAGGATGACCGTGTTTCAAGGCTTCCTTAATAAAGTTGGTATGATTTTGGTCTGGATAAGAGAGAAGTAAGCCCCACTCATACATTTATCGTCTGAAAGAATCTTAGCTTTCACTGTTTAATAGATTAAATTGAACATTAGCTGTTTAACAATCCTTAATCACTTTCAGTCAGACCCTTGGCATTGCTCCACTTGGTTCTTAAATCAAGTGAGCTTGCTGCTCAGTGAGATTTAAGTTTACAGTGCTTCCAGAAAGTATTCACAGTGCTTTACTTTCTCCAAATTTTGTTATGTTAGAGCCTTATTCCAAAGTGAAATAAAATCATTATTTTCCCCAAAATGCTACAAACAATACTGTATTAATGTAATGTAATAATGCCATTGTGAAAGCAGTTTGGAATCTTTGCAAATTTATTACAAATAAAAAAACATAAAAAAAAATCATGTACCTGTACATACTGTAAGTATTCAATTGCCATGACATACCATGACACTCAAAATTGAGCTCATACTTTTTTCAAGGGCTTTGCCACTTTCTGCCCGATTATCCATGTTGCTTATTTTTTTTCTCAAACTCATGCACCAGCCTCTTCCTTTCAGCCTCAAAACTTTTCTCTATTTCATCCTTTTCCTTCACCAGAATCTCAGTCACTTTTGTTTCTCTGGCCTCCCTGTCTTTGCTTTGAAGCTTGAGAGTCTCTAGCGGTTTCTCCTTCTGCTCTCTCTCTCTCCTTCATATTATAATTTTTCTGGAAACATTGTGAAAAGACGGATATCATCTTATGAGTTTTTGAAAACCCCTCACTTGCCTTGGGCTTCTGCTTCCCCTTTGTCTTATGTTTGTAATGATCAGTATGTTATATGTAAAACTTCATTACCCATACAATTGATGGTCACAGGAAGTGACGAGCTGTAACAGTAAAAGGAGACTTGGGTAATTGCAGGACACGTACTGCATGCCGTCCATCAGTTGTTATTAATCTTATAATATTTCACGATAGCGTGAACAATAAAACATTACAACGTTCTTCCATGATTTGTGTGAGGCTCTCCATCACTGCTCTCATCTTCTCCAGCATGTTGTCCCTCTCCAGAATTTTCTGCAACATTTCATTCTTTTCCTTCACCAAAATCTGCATTTCTTCTCCTATATTATCTTCTCTCTCCTTGTCCTTGCTCATCTGTAGTTTTAAATCATTTTGCAATTTCTCAATATTTTTTTCATTCTTCTTCAAGCATGAGCAGCAACTTTTCATTATCATCTTGAACATTTTCCTCACTTCATTCATTTGCTCATCTATGTCTTCATTTTCTTTTCCTGTCGAAACATCATCATCTCTTGCTTTTTCTCAAACTCGAGAGCATTTATCTTTTCAGACTTGAACCTTTTCTCCATTTTGTCCTTTTGCTTCACCAGGGCCTTAATCTTTTTCTAAACTGAGCATCATGTCCACCTTCTTTTTCTTAAAATTGACTACCAGAATTTCAACCTTAAACTTCCTCTCCATTTTGTTCTTTTCTTTTGACAAGGTGATCATCTCTTTGCTTCTCTGGTCTTGCTCACTCCACTGTTCACTCATGCTTTCCACAAGAATCACGCTTTCCATTTTCCAGATCCAACAGGAGCTTCCTTCTTTTCTCTCCCGACACCTTTTTCGAAACCAAATGTTTTGTTCCACTATTTTTTGTTCGATAATGTATTCATTTCCTTAAAATAAAAAGTTATTAAAAACAGGAAAAGAAATAAATAAAAATGGTTAAACTTTTTCATTTCACAATATACAGTATATTGTATTTAGCATTACTCTTATTTTTCATTTAAAAAACACAAATTACTAATAATAATAACATTAAAATAAAACCAATTTAAGTATACAGTATCTTAAACCATAATGTGCACGCGCACGTTCACTGTGCAGTGCGCACGAGAGTAAAACGAACAATCAATGGCGTTTTAAATCGCTGTATAATTATAACTCACATCAAAATGACTTGTTAACTATTGTATTTTATACTTTTATACTTAAAATACTGATTCTGCATTATGGTGATGAGTTATATTTTCATTATATATGTAATAACCACATTAATAATTAAATCCTATGCATAGTAGTAATATGTATGCTACTGTGGTGACAAACCACACAGGCACCAACCACACACACCCACCCTACCGTAGAAAAAATATTCTTTAGTGAAACTGGTCTGTGGTGCAAAAAAACATTTGGGGCCATACTTTAAAAATAATACTTCAATGGGCTGATTTAAGTTCTTTAATTTGCATTCATGTAGAGGTTAATTAGTTATTAAAACCCGTGCTTATAAAATAATAATGTTGTCATTATATTAAACAGTTTTCATACCTAAAAAAGGTTATCTCATAAACCCATGTTTAATTCACAAAAGAACACAGAAAAAACATATCAGTGTTATAAAATGAGAAGGTAATTTTATATTTAATGGCTACAATATGTTTTAAAAAATGTTGGGACGGGGCAAAGAAAGAACAAAGAACAGCTGGAGGAATTTTCAACTAAATTGGGTAATTGGCAAATTAGTCTTTTGCTAAAAGAAGAGGAGATGCTACACAGTGGTAAGCATGGCCTTACGTAAGGAAAAATTTTACATCTTGCCCACCCAATCAAATAGTAAAAAAAAAAAATGCTGATATTTACTGTGCTATTTTTCACTTTGGCTAAATCAAACTTTAATCTCTTTTCACTAACCCACATTACTTTATGCAACTCAAGTTTTTTGTCTTCATGATCATATTGGCAATGTGAATAAAGAAAGCTCTCACCATCCTAAAAGCTTCAGCTTTTACAGTTCAGTGGTTGTAAAACTTTTACTATAATTATATTTATACTTATACTTATAGATACTTATATCTATAAGTAATATCTTATAATATAATATCTATAAGTGTATCTATGAGTAATTATAACTGGTTATAATTAATTTTAAATATTTCGATTAAATCTTAGAATTAACGGTAATAGAATCAATGTTACAATTAATTATTTGATCTGTTTGTCCACCGAGCAGACAGTATAATCTTTTATCAATTCTAAGAAAGGTTACCTCCCCAGCCAAGGAAGAAACAACTCCCTACTTTATACCGTACTAGCGGTAACTTAGCATGTAGCAGAATCAGTATTCAGTGACTTTGAATTGTAAGCAGCACTCACTTGTGAACATAAGGCCTTTAATGAATGGGACTATACGTAACACAAGACTAAACTAAACACAAACATACATATAAAGAAAGAAATTAGGGAAATGGAGAGAGAGAGAGAAGAAATAGAAGAACGAGAGAGAAAGGAATGGCAAGTTTAACCTCAATTGACCACAACCTAATGAGAATCATCAAGGAATCAAAACTCCCCTTAATAAAGGGTCTCGACCTTAAACGTGCATCTAGATAATTGGTAAGCGATGACTTGCATTGGCTTTGTTGCTAAACAAGAGTCCTGATGTGGTAGACAAAGGAGATTCTTGATTGGTCCATTAGGAGGAAGTTAGAGGTTTCGGCAGGTTCTCCTTGAGGTCAGAGTACTCAGTGCGCAACAAAGATCTTGAAGGTAAACTGCCGGAAGATCTGTCCCAAAGGGTTTGAGTCCCGTCTGAAAGAAGGGTTTAAGCAACGATTGGTGGGTGTTCAGGACCTTTTAAAAGTCCCCTAAAAAGTTCTTCACTAACACCCAGACATAGTGGTGCCTGTTTAATGCTTTTGTGTTGTGGGGCAAGATACTTGAACATGAAACCCCCCAATATAACTGTAGAGGTTGAGAGGCCCAGTCTGTAGGAATGAAATAATACTCTTTTGCTTTTTTCCTCACATCTTTGAAGCAGGCAAATGCAATGATTAATGTATGCATTGCCAGAATATATAACATGACTGAAATGATAGCCAAAGCACTCTACATTAACAGATGTCAGTTTAACAGACCTATAAAAGAAAATTAATACAGTAAAATCTAAAAAAAATAGACAAATTACAAACATCTCTAGTGCGTTCTTTAGATTTGGGCAGCCATAGCTAAGCTACAGCTTCCAGTTGCAAAACAGTTGAAGAGTTTCTGCCTGCATCAATAATAATTTAGTAAAAAGTTTTCTATATTCCCCAACATCAGCTCTCACAACTCGGCAGAATGTGGTAGGTAATCCCTTTTTTAGCATTTTGATTTTTAGGATTTCGTCCATGGATGTACGCGCATCCATGTTGCTTAGTAATGGACGTAATTAATGTAACGTAATTTAGAGAACCATACATCTTGTGTAAGATCGTGTTATACTTTATCTTCTTTTTTACCTTTTTCAGTCACATGGAAGGTGCATATTCGAGTGTGACTAGTGTTTTAGTTTTGGTGTCTTTGTAAATCTGGAGTTCCCTAGTAGGAGAGGCCGGCTCGCAAATAGGAATCCATATTTGTTCCACCCATAGGAGGAGTTTATTTATTGAGCATGTGGAGAATTATTTAAATGTTATCTTGGATATGCATGTCTGGTTAAAAAATAGACCTTCTTTAAGAAGACACTAATGGCAATGTTTAAGATGATGTTCAAGATCTCAAGTAAAGTTTCGGATAATGAGATTGTAACCGACCTAGTATTGTTATTGGTCCGTTTGAATTGGCAGGGAGGAGCCTCAATTATAAAGAGCCTACCTGTTTGGCCAAGGGAAAAAAAAAACTGGATTTTGTTGGACTAGTAGCCAACATGGTGTGTGTCATGATAAAGTGCTATTTGTTTGTGTAAGTGTATTATTTTGTTTTGTTTTTAATTTTGTTTTTCTCTTTTATTTGGATCCATGTTGGATGATTCCTGTTCCACTGTTTGATGCATTGCTTTGCACCTATCAAGACAGCCACACCACACTATCACTGAACAGTACACCTCAACAATGATAAAAGTGTAATGAATGGACATTCTGTGCCACTCAGGTGAGGATGGGTTGCCTTTTGAGTCTGGTTCCTCTCAAGGTTTCTTCTTCATACCATCTCAGGGAGTTTTTCCTTGCCACAGTCGTCACTGGTTTGCTCATAAGAGATAAACTTACAATTATAAGTAACAAACTTATCAGTACTAAACTTTTACAATTTTTATATACTGTAGTACAACTTTATAACGGTTTTATCTTTGTAAAGCTGCTTTGAGGCAATTAAAATAAAGTGAATTAAACAATTACAGTGTTAAACATTATAAAAAAAAAAGATTGATCCAAGTTTTAATACAGTTTATCCCCTAATTTATTTATGGTGTATAAAACTACTCTGAATTTCTGTTTCTGTTTTAATGTACTAAAAATACAATTCTAGTCTATTGGGGCTGGTTAATCTCCAAGCAGCAGGGGATCTCATCTTCCGTCCCAGCTTCCTTCGTTACTTCGTCGCTTGAATTATTTGACATATTCAAACATGAGTTACTTAAATACTTACTAGTATTTTTAATTGATCTTATCTAGGTATTCTATGTATATTTTCACCTGATTCTCAACTGGTTTTACTCTGCATGTCTCCATCTAGTCTGTCTAAAGTATTTACATATTGTACCTCATCCTAGTCACTGCCTAAAAAATGCTTGCAAAATAGCATGGTTAGGTTATTTTTTTTTTCTGACACTTTTTTAACTACAGGAAACAGACTGATGCATACCGGAAAATGAGACCAGCACAATTTTCTGCTTGAAACTGCATAGAAATTCATCTGTCAACAAGACAAAGCTGTTTATCATGAATAAGCTTTAAGCAGATAGTACGTAAACACAAACAGTACATATTACAGTGAGGAGGCTACCGTCATCCAAACACCATCCTCCTGTAGAGAGCGGAACGCATTTGTAATGGAGGGAATAAGCAACGGTCCTTTTGTCATTATATGTTTCACAGCAAGTCTTTTTCCACATCAGGGAAGTACCTTTAACCTGGATCTGATTAATTATAATGAATTTTCTGGGCCTAAAGGAAGTTACTTTGGTTTTTCTGTGGACTTTTTGAAGGCAGAGAACCAAAAGTAAGTAGAAATGTTCACCATAGCTTATTTCTGTAATTGCATAGTGAAACTGTCACATATTATCAGGTCTCAATGCAATGCAAATGAATTCAATCCTAAGTTTGAAATTGCCTAGGAATGTACTTTTGTTGCTTTTGTAACATGCAAGTTTATTTGACCAGTGATTCCTTGAAAAATATTGTGCACAAAATGTATCTATCATTCAATTCTCAATACAATTGTTGGAGTACTATAGAAAACCTGGATAAATAGCAGTGCATATAAATACAATGCTACGAAAAATATTTACTACTATTAATTATCCCCAACAACAAGGAAATGTACAGGTCACTACTCTTCTTTTGGATAATGCAAACAAAAAATGCAATGTGATTTCCTAGAGTAAGTATTGTAGTAGGAGCACCAAGAGATGATGTAGGACCTTCCACTGGTGGTTCTGTCTTCCACTGTCCCTGGAATTCATTCAAAGAAGTGTGTGAAAAACTGAACTTCGACCAATCAGGTTCGGCATCGACATTTTATTACATTATTATAATGTAACAATATAGTATTAATATTTAATAGGAATTTCTTAAACTTTTCAATAGGATCTTATAAGTGTTGCTGTGTGAATGAATAAAGAAATTATTGTAGTGTCTTGTTAGGTAATATGAGGCCCAAGTGCAACTTTGACAAATTATATTAAATATTCTAGTCACATGGAAATATTTCATGTTTACTATTTTCTGATGGTAACTGCTACGACAGCCACTGTAAAAAATAAAATTGAATACTGCATTTCTAATTTTATTATAATCAACCAAATCTTAGATCATTAAAAACCCTTTGTGGACATAATACTCATTTGCAACTTGTACTGTTCTTATTCTGTTAATTTCTTTATATATAAAAAAAACAATATATTCATGATTGCTTGCCAATATGTGTTATTTGGAGTGTAATGCTAAATGATGCCATATGTTGTCATTGTATGCATTAATAACATGCTTACACACAATTGCTGACTCCTGTTTGTACATATTGTGTGTACAGAATTTACATTGCAAATTATTGATCACATAAAACCCCTGGTCTGAGTTATTTCATAAGAATTGTCTTCATTGCACAATGTCTGTTTTCATTTAACCTTATGGTGTTTTGCAACTCTGCTTGTTATAGATGATGTAAACATCACATTTAGTAAAACTTTTCTTACAACCCATAAATCTAACCAGTGGTTGGGAGCCACGGTTCGAACCTACAACAGCTTTATCTTGGTGAGCAGAAAAGTTTTGCAGCATTAATATTTAGCTGTTTATTGTAAATCTCCCTCATAATGACATTTTCACAAATAACAGTGTTTTTCATTTATGTTTCATTTCAATGTAGGATTTTAAGAATGGCATATACTGAACGTTAAAAATATATATATTTTTTTTTTTTAAACAGGCCTGTGCTCCATTATTCCACTGGAATGTGTTTCGGGACAATGACGAGGCCATGAACACACCAGTGGGAAACTGCCAGTTACTAAACATGCAAACTGGAATGTTAGCAAACTATGCCCCATGTAGGGGATATGAAGTGGAAGATTTTTACATGAAAAGAAAAGGCTGTAAGGACATGCAATGTCAGAACAATATAACTGGGTTCCCACTTTGTGCCATTCGTTTTCATGGGACCAATTGCTAATAACCAATCATGAACAATAAATTTTTTTTCATATTTACAAAATCCTTTTCTTCTTTTATAGATCAAGACAGGCGCTACTGTGAGGCAGGATTTAGCGCCGACATCACCGAGGTATACATTTAATAACACTGATTTATGACACTTTCCTGACTATTTAGATCTTTGATATTGGTAGGTAGCTTTTTTTATCTAGTCCAATCAGCTGAAGTTTGATAGACTTGTGAGGGTAAATGACAGTACCATATGTGTAAAATCTATGATTTGTTCCAGCTTTTCTTATTTGTTTCTGCTTTAGGATGGTAGAGTAGTTCTTGGTGCTCCTGGCGGATTTTACTTCCAAGGTAAAAAATGTTTTATATCTGCTACAAAGGCAGACAAGGGATACATTTGTGCAAATAAGCATCTGTAAGCCTATTTTCAACATAAATTTACACTATATTTGACTTTACAAAGCAGCTTATTTTTAGCATATTTCATCTTATATCATTTACAACACCAGACCGAATTAAATGGTTGTGGGTTTTTTTTTTCTTTTGTACCTTGAGAGACAGGCCTGTAAAATACCAAAGCCCTTTCTTGTGTTTTGACTGTGAATGTTTAATTTCATCATATTGTTTTACAACCCCGATTCCAAAATAAAAATGGGACATTGTGTAAAATGTAATAAAAACAGAATGCAATCATTTTAAAATCTCACAAATCCATATTCTATTTACAATTAAAAAAAAAAAAAACATTAAACTGAGAATATGTACCATTTTAAGGAAAAAATAATGTTATTCTAAATTTTATGGACACAGGTCTCAAAAATGTTGGGATGGAAGTTTTCTCTCACTACTATTGTCCCTGGCTTGCTTGTTATGGATATATTTATTAACTTAAGCATTATATTGCAAATATATTTTGCAATGTTTCTTTTTGTCAATGTCACACTATATAACAGTTAGTTTGGTAAACTGATCTGCTTATGAATCTCTGAACTAAGACAAGATCTGGAATAAAATGTAAAAGACTCATTAATGGACATTTTTGCACACAGTGTGCTAAAAGAGCCGGATTGTGTTCCAGGTCAGATCATTACTGCACCTGTGGAGTACATCATGTCAAGTGGCAGGATTTTCAGTCCAGTACACAATGTAATAGCAGAAAAATCAACAAATGAAATGTTGTACTATTATGACATTTATCTGGGTAAGGTACCAAACAAAAATGTTGTGTCTATGTAACAAAATGACAACATTGTTATATTCCATTAATTACGTATTTGTGCACTTTGATACATTTATTGAAACTTAAGTTTCACTACATTTTGGTTTATGATTGTTTAGATTATTGTTTTTCTATTTCTTTTCCCAGGCTTCTCTGTGGCAATAGGTCATTTCAATGCTGACAAAATCCCAGGTAAGAACTAGTAAGAATTTTTTTCTATTATTACTTTTGGAGACGTTTACCTTTGACAAATATGACAATTTGTCAAAGTTAAAAAAAAACACATATGACACAATAATCTGTTTCATAAATATGCTTTTACTTCTAGACTATGTAGCCAGTATGCCACTTGATCTAGACTCTGCTGGTTCTGTAAGTATTTTTCTATTAGTTCATATTTCTAACAAAATTATAACAAAAATACCTAATTATCTGCACTAAAAAAATAGTTGAGTAACTGCATACCCTTTTTTTGAAGGTCAAAATCTTCAATGGAGATTCTTATGTCTACCCAATGATGGCTCTAAAGGGCTTTCAAGTGAGTAAACTGTGTGCTAGATTTTTTAATGTTTAATTTCTTTAAAAAATGTATTGTTGTCAAATGTCAGGCTAAACTCTGAAGTTCAATTTTTAAACCAGATCTTTTTAGATCCACTTAAAGTAGTGAAGTTGTATGTGCCTGTCCTCCACAGGTAGCTTCCTATTTTGGCCACTGTGTTGCTGTGACTGACATAAACAGTGATGGGTAAATGATATTTATGTCAGCAGGAATTTCTAATATATTTAACATGCATTGATTATGAACAATAATTAAATTCAATTAAAACTAAATTGTCTAATACATAATTTGTATATATTATTGATGTGTAATGTATACGTGTTATACACGATTTATTTATTATTTGGTCAATTATTTGTTCATATTAATTAAGTTAATTAATATAAAATTAATATAACACTATTATATCTTCATATTGATTGATTTTAAGATCTTTTGGAATTGCATGGTAATATTCACTCAGTATTTGTGCAAACTCAGGAGGGATGACATCCTGGTAGGCGCACCTCTGTTTATGGAGCATTTGTCCACACATAAGTTGCGTGAGGTAGGCCAGGTGTACGTTTACCTGCAGAAGGAAGGTTATCGCTTTTCCCCAAAGCCGGAGCAAACTTTATCAGGCACTCATACTTATGGACGTTTCGGCATCACCGTTGCTTCTTTGGGAGACATCAACTATGATGGCTTCAATGGTAAGTAGTTACTGCAAGCTGTAGAACAGTATAAAAATGTGCATAATACACAGCAGTAGCTTATAACCATAGATTTTGAGGGCAAGATGACATTACATAATATCAAGAGGCTACTACATTTGACAGTTATACTGTAGGTTAATGAAGTTGAGTGTGGACAGCATGTAGACATCCACCTAAAGTGTCTGTTCAAGTGTGCTTGATGTGGCAGGGGTGTTTATCATTTTATAGCAAAACTTCTAACCTAACCACATATCAAAAACTACATAAGAATAAAACCTGAATAAAGCCGAAATCTTGTACTTGGAAAAATATTATGATTAATTTTTTATTCACATGGGAAACAAGGTTCCCCTTGACCCAAATGGCCTCTGTTAGCACTTGCTGCAGTTATAATTAATTTAATTGAGCAGTCAGTAAATCGATGTGTATATTTATAAAAAGCACAAAAAGTGTGGGTCATTTAGTATTAGTATTTAAAAAAAAAAAATATCTGACAAATTCTTTACATATTTCATTAATTACTGTTGCATGTTACACTTATTACAATGCTCACATGAATAATATGAGAGTCAAACACTTGATATTTAAGCTTAAAACCTTGCTTTGCACAAATATTTTACATCTTTGAATGCCCTTCCATATTCATTTAGTGTTTCAGCATCTCATTTTTCCTTTTCAGACACATTGTCATGTCTATTAAACAAGCACCACTTTTCACATTTTTCTCACTTATAAATAACTAGGGCCCAAGTGTAAATGTACCATGTGCAAAACAGGGATTCAGATGTTCACCTGTCTGTGCCAGTGAGAGTAATTTGGAAAGTGCATGCTTTCCTCATCAACTGTAATTAAAAAATAATATACACTGAATAATTACACTGAATACCATAAATCTTCTTACCACATAAAAAATAAATACGCAAAAGCCTTAAATCGACTTCCTGCAAGTGTGGACACAATGTATTAAAGGGTTCAAATTTTTTTGTGGTGAAAGGAGCAGCCTCAAAAACATTGAATAACTGAACTCATCTGATTGCAGATGTGGCAGTAGGGGCACCAGGCGCTGGCGAAGGGGGTTTGGTGTTCATCTATATGGGAAAGAGTGATGGTTTGAACCCGCAGTATGTGCAAGTCATTAAGAGCCCTTTCCAGTCTCTCACTTCAGGATTTGGTTTTAGCATAAGAGGAGGCACAGACATCGACAACAACGGATATCCAGGTTTTTATTTTGAAAGTATAATTTTTCACCTTAACTTTTGTCGATTTTTTTATTTTTTATTTTTTAATGAAATGGTAACTCGACTATCCATTTTCTCCTATTGGCTTGGCTTCAGATGTCATTGTCAAAGATGATTTTTAGTGAGTTTTTCTCCTATTAGAAAACATTTGTCTTAATCTAGTTCAGTGTACCCTCTTATAGTTTGCATTGCTATTCAACCTTTGAGTTTGAGCATCACCATGAGAAGTCGCTCTACGTTACTAAAGTTACATTTTTCACTTAAGGCCAAATACTTCAGAAGTCAGACATGTCCAAAATCACAACTGAACACAGCTTCTATGAAAAGTTTTCATGCAGCGTGTTGCATCTGTCTCATGGGAGAGCCTGATGGTAGTTTGAGCAACCAGTGGAAAGAATGCGAGCATTAGAAAACACTATGACCCTCAGCCGTGGCCCTTGGGTCTGCTTTGGACATGACAATGCTTTCTGACTGATGCAGTGTTTGTCTCCAGAGTGCTATCCCTAAGCCTAAGCAAAGAGCCCATTAGGCACAATTGTTTACTTATCAAAACAAAGTAGACTGGAGTTGTTTTGGTAGATTGAACTGTTTTGTCTGGATTTTCACTTTAGCTTTTTTTTGCCCTGCAGATGTTATTGTTGGTGCATGGGGAGCTGATAAAGTGGCTGTATACAGGTAGGGTAAGAAAAACTGATTCGCATGTGTGCAGACTCGCTTAGAAAAATTGTTTGTGTGTGTGTGTGTGTGTGTGTGTGTGTGTGTGTGTGTGTGTGTGTGTGTGCTGACATGGAAATTCTCCCTCGGTGTTCACAGTGTTTCTGGGATAAGCTCTGTGTCACCTGCAACCCTGACCAAAATGAATCGTTTTTTTGGGATAATTAATAAATAGTAATGTCACAGAAAAGTACTCACAAAAAAAACAAGACAAATACTTGTGCATGTGTGTTTATGTATGTGGTTGTGTGTGTCTTTTCCAGGTCAAAAGCTGTAATAAACACCAAAGCTCAGCTTTCTTTCCAACCTGATTTCCTACATCCTGATGATAAATTCTGTCAGCTGGATGGCAATCCCATTTCCTGGTACGGATTGAAGACATACTGTAATGGACATTAGCCTGAAGTGTTTTCATCTGGTTGTATTGATGTCGATTGAGTCATATAAATAGATAATTCTTTGTTAACCATTTTTTTCAGTGAATGTTCAAAACTATCCAGCCAAGCAGGAGTCAAAAACTGATAGTCCTTTGCCTTTGTCCTTTCAAATGAAGTGCAATTGATTTAAACATCTGGAATCAGGTGCGGCTCCTCCTTGGCTGGAACAAAAACCTTTACCCATATAGACCCGTTGTGGATATGACTGTATACTGCAAACCACTCCAGGTCTGCCTCTGAGGAGCATTCCATCTCTTCAACTGATCCAGAATGCAAATGCAAAGTGCAAACTATTTTTTGTACTCCTAAATTCTTCCACACCATTCTATTGCTATGCTTTCTTCACTAACTTTCTGTAGCTGTCTGCATCAAATTTCAAACACAAATGCTTGCCTCCAAAGCCAAAAATGAACCAGCACTCTACCTCCATGCTTCTTCTGATTCACAACCACTACTTGACAGGTTCCAGCATCTCTCAAGGTACAAGGAGAACTTGCTGCTAAACTGTTCTTTGTTCTGGCACCAAGGTGGTGAAACTTTCACTTGATGTCTCCAAACAATGTCTAAAAACTTCCCACCAATGTTTAAATATGCACCTTTTCTATTTAAATGTTCTCCATGGATTAAACTATGTTCCTTCTCCCAATTTTAGACTGATAATCTTAATCTGTGACCATGTGAACTAGTAACAGAATGTATATATTGATAGACAAATAAATATAAATGTTATATAAATGGAAATGTATATATGCATATTAAATTCTGTCTCTTTTTCTTCTTTCAGCTTTAATATCATGCTGTGCATTACTGTGTCTGGGTACAAAATACCAGAGGAGATTGGTATGGAATGTCCAGTAAATCTAGCTTTATGCAAATGTGAAATAAAATGTTTAATGATTATAAAAGGAGTTTTGGTCACAGCCTCAATAAAGCACATTATATAACATCTCTAATTATTGAAAGAAGTAGTACTGTATATAGGGTTGTCAGCTTTCATGACTACCTGTCAACTGTCATAATAATTAAATATATATATATATATATATATATATATATATATATATATATATATAAAACACCTTTTTATACCATATGTTGCTTTACCTAGTTAAGCCTCTTTTTTGATTAATTCTACATTAAACAATACAACACACTGGATAAAATACATTAATTTCTCTAGTGTCAATGTTATTAAATTATTCATTATTGAATGTCATTGTCCTTTACCTTTCTCCAGTGTTGAACACAGAGATACAATTGGATAAACTAAAGCTAAACATGGCGAGACGGACCCTCCTGGTGGAATCTCATCATCCATACAGCCACTTTCAGTTGACCATTAGCAGAGACAAAGGAACATTTTGTAAGGATCTCACTGCATACTTACTGGTAGGTTTCCTCCAACAAATCTAATTTATATTGTGTGAACATTTTTTTTACCAAGTCACAAACTCATTGTGTCAGCGTTTTTATTTTTTTGTCTGCATGCAGACCTAGTAATGGTTACCCTAGCAATTTTTCTATTAGCTTTCCATAAATTAGGTGATGGATTACATGCTTTCACTCTATTAGTAGTTGCTGCATCAAGTCGTTCCATATTTGCATAAACTTTTCTCAATTTGATCACACCTCAGGATCACACCACTTCTACTGTAGTCGCTTCCTTTGCTTAATCAGTAACAAATGTACAGAAAATTGTATTGATTTGTATACATTTTTGTATTAGTTAAGAATTGGTAAATCAAATTTCTTATATAAAAAATTAAATTCATAATGAATTCATGAATCATTTATGTTGTGATGTTCATTAGAACGTAAATATATTAAACATAAAAAAAAATGTGTAATCTTTCACATCAACATGATTTATTATCTCAAAGAAAAAGCTTAAGACTACATTAATTCTATTGAAATAAACTGGTAATTTTAAAAGATTTTTATAAAAAAATACTTCAAACAAATAAATATCTTAAATATACAATTATTATTATTCATGATTGCTTACCATTTATAAGTCACCACTTACAGTAAATATAAGCAAATGTATTCCAAATGTATGTTTCTTCAAACCTAATCTGTTCTACTGACGCTCTAATTGAGTGTCCTCTGAACAAATTAATCTAAATTGGATCATACTGTTTTAAACAAACTTATGTGTTCAAATATGCTGGCAATTAAAGCAAAACAGGGAATATTAAGAAAAAGAATACAACTCTTGTAAATATCAAAATAATAACTGAAGTTGTTTTTAGTAATATCATAAAAAAAGTTTTATAAAAGATAAGCCATATAGAAGCATTTCACTAGTGCTCACTGGTGCTCCCATTTATATTCCAGTGTGTCATACAGAGTCAAAATACTGTGTAATAAAACTTGCCAAGGGTGTGATTCTGTACTTATATATTTCTTTTGACCTTGAAATCCCTCATATGCTTTGGGGCATTGTCTTGTTGGTGAAATTGGTTTCAATTTGCTGCAGTCAGAATTGAATAGTGCCGAAGTGTGGAATGGTAGCCATGCTGGTTCAGTATTCCTTTCACCATCTAACCTACATTTATTTAATGAATTAGCATGTTCCCCATATATAAACAGAAACTTATATCTCATGTATTTCATCCTAAAGCTACTGTTATTACGTAAGTGGTAGTTTAATGAAAATTACTACAGTTAGTCTTTTGCGTATAAACTAATGGAAAAATCTCCATGTGTCACTTAAAAGTGATAAAAGACTAGGTCTTTCCGGACTGATGACAGGCACTGTATGTCAATTGTATGACAAATTGTATGCTAGAAGAAAGTATTACGCATCCAGCTAAATTTCTGTTACGTCCATTATTTGCATATATTGGCATATTTCCTCTTGAAAGAGCCTTTAACTTACTCACTAGTATAAACAGTATATATGTTGTTTACCTCTGTATCATTTTTAATCAGGTAAACAGGCAATAAATGTTATTTGTTCTGTATGAGTAGATCATTTCTCTATATACTGTATTTAGACAACAATACATTTGGACAATTTTGCACCACACATTAAGCACATATATTTCCTTTTTCAGTTACTCTCCCAACACAGGATGTGAGTGTTCAGTGATCATATCTCTGTGGAAACTGTTGCTAAATGCAATGTAGTTCCCTTGAATTAGTTGAAATAAACTCCTGACACTGTATAGAAGAAGCATCTCAGAAAATCAATTCATAATATATTCTTAAATAATTTCTGTTTTGGTGTTTGTTAGAGTCTTTCACAAAATGATAAATTCTCTTTATCTATCTCTTTTTTGTCCAACTTTAGTCAGAGATCAAGGACAAGTTGAGCCCTATCTTCATCTCAATTAACTATAGCTTGGCCAACACCCAAGGAGCAATGCTACATGGACAAACTGTAGTAGTTGGTCAGGTAGGAAATGTCTAATAGGCAAATAGCACAGAAATATTTGTATTACTTTAGTTACAGTAAAAAAAATTGCTTCTCTAAATACATACTGTACATGCAGACACGGATTGTTCTTGACTGTGGTGATGATAATATCTGCATCCCTGAATTGAAGCTTGAGGCCAAGGCGTAAGTATTATTCTCTTTTATATGGGAAGATTATAAAAAACTTTTTTCTGCCATGATGCAACTTATTCTTGTTTTCGTTCTTTCTATTCCACACTGACAGACGCACAGATCCTCTCCTAATTGGGGATGATAACCCAGCTCTCCTGATCATCACTGCTGTGAATCATGGTGAAGGAGCATATGAGACAGAACTGTATGTCCAGCTTCCACCTGATACCCACTATCAGGGTGTGCTAAGTGATGAGGAGGTGAAATTGGTTTTGCTCACTCTAAACTCATGCTTGAAGTACATCAGTGATCAATAGAAGGAAACACACTAAAAAGAGATTTAACCTGGGCATCATTTGTCCTTATTTGCTGTTAAGTTTAATCTTCACTCTTCTAGGAAGAGTAGAGTTCAACTAGAGGAAGAGTGTTCTTCAAAAGTGTTATTTAAGTCAGGTTCTGATGTAGGCTGAGGAGGCCTGGGGTGCAATCAGTGTTTTAAGGTGTTAAATAGGGTTCAGGTCAGAGCTCTATATCCTACTCAAGGTGATCCTCTCCAAACTTTGTAAGCCATATCTTTATGTTGCTGACTCTGCTCAGAAGACCATTGTCTTGCTGGAACAGGTTTGGGTCTCCTAGTTCAAGTAAAACCACAGACATCCTATACAATTGTGTGCTTCCAACTTTGTGGTTAAATGTGGCCAAAATGTGACACAATCCTGTGTTAACTGGAAAATATGGTTGTGTTTATATTTTGTTTCATACTGCAGGGCTTCACTGATCTTCTTTGCAGTCCAAAGAAAGATAATGGTTCCGTTATTGTGGTGTGTGAACTCGGCAACCCAATGAAAGCTAACCAGACGGTAAAAACAGAGTTCTGCATTTATGCTCATGATGTCAACACATTTTTTTTAAACACACACTCATCATTTACTTGAATATTCTGCTAGTTCTTTTGTATCTATTTGAAATCTTTTGTAGATCATGGCTGGGCTGTATTTCAGCATGGGTGGACTGGAGAAGGTTGAGACCCATGTGTCCTTCTTTTTTCAAATTAAAAGGCAAGAACCTTGTTTTATTTGCCATGTTGCAGAAGGCCATTCGCAGTAGTTTTTATCTTTAATGCTGAGCTGCTAATAAAAATGTAAAAGATTATAGCAGCCTTGCTTGAATTCTTGTTTTTGTTCGCCTTCCTTAATTGGTAGTAAGAACAGTCAGAACCCAGACAGCAATAAAGTGGAAGTGAAGATCAATGTTCAGGCTGCGGCTTTGCTGGAGATGCGGGGGTGAGTGAGTTTAGTTTGAACCTGTTGCCTCTTTTATATATATATATATATATATATATATAT
>JAAIIK010000075.1:808595-864897 GCA_014706435.1 Silurus glanis
CGTGGATCATACAGAGTTTGTTTTTTACAATACAAAAAACAAACACTGTATGAAGTATAGAATACAAATACATTATGTATTTGTTATTGTAATTATGTAATGTAAGTGTTAAAATGAATGGAATTGTTAAAAAAATATCACACATAAATGCATTGTCAATTCTTTCTTCTTAATTCCAGAGCGTCCTCTCCTACTGAGTGTGTCCTGCCAATTGCCAAATGGAATCCAAACCACCCCCCACAGACTTTGGATGATATCGGCCCCCTCGTAGAGCATGTTTATGAGGTGTCACATTACAGTATCTTTTTATTTTGCACTAATCTTTAGAGTCTTGCATGGCCATTAATTGTCACCTAGAACTTTAAAGTATCTAAGATCATTTATCATGTTTGGGTGTCAATCCTGATTTTCAGTTACTGTCTACAAGCTGTTTCACAGGTTTGTTTTAACAAATCCCAGGTTTCCTCTGGGTTCTACAGTCTCCTCTCACCTTGCAAACCCATTATAGCGGTTGGATTGACTAGGTGTGAATTTGTTATTGTCTGTTTTTATAATGGCATGTAGTAGACTGACGGCTTGCTCATCAGGGACAAATGCACACCATTCACCTTGACTGTTGATTTCTGTAAAGCTGCTTTGAGACAATGTCTGTTGTGAAAAGCGCTATACAAATAAACTTGACTTGAAACTTGACTTGACTGACATTCCCCTCTGCATTGTATCCACATTTTACACCCATTTTTCGTGTGATTTGAGCCAAATCCATTATTACTCACAGCAGGATGAAGTGCTTACTCGAGATGAACAAATGAATTACAAGATGTTAACAAAATTATTCTGCAATTCTATTGGCTGTTTGCAATAAACCTGTTATGACAATGACTCTGCAGTGCAATACAAAGCACTGGAAGCTTAGATATACTAGATATCTTGCTTTCTACTGTAAAAATGCAACACAGTTTTGTGTGTGTGTGTGTGTGTGTGTGTGTGTGTGTGTGTGTGTACATATACATACACACATACACACATACATACATACATACATACATACATACATACATATATATTTCTACAAATGTTTTCTAATACTAACCCTATGTTTCACATGCTTTCTAAGGAAAAGTAGTCTTTCTTATCAATGTTCTTCTAACTTCATCTTCCTGCCACCTGGAATACACATTCTGCTTTTTAGATCAAATCAAAGACGTTTTGGTGTTGACAAATACAAACTGTGAGTTGTAGCTCTTAAAAATAATTCTACACATGCTCCTTTGTGTTCCCAGTTAAGGAATAAAGGGCCAAGTGCAATCAGTGCCAAGTTGCAGCTACGTTTCCCAGTGCAGCAGAATGGCTCTTATGTGCTCTATGTGTTCGCCAACGTTTCAGATGAACTCCTGACATGCAGCACAAGCTTTTCTCAAATTAATCTGCTCGGGGTAAGAGTACCACCTACTGGCCATAGTGTGCATTTCCATTAAATGCTGATCATATCAGTTTTACAATGTAGATCCCTTTTTGATTGAAGAAACAAGATTATTGAATAGTTTATACTGCCATATTCTGACATACCACTAATATTATTTTTGAATCCTAATTGATATGATAGAGACTCAAAGACTGTAAATGTAATGTAATGTAATGTAATATGAATATTATACTTTGGCATTCAAACATGTTTTGCATCAATGTGATACTGCCAGTTTGTTGTTCTTAGTTGCAATTATATGATTGTAAATTGCTGGAGAGAAAAAAAAAACTATAGTATAATATAGTAATGCTTCCTTGCCTTGATGAAAAGCAAAAAACGGCTATTATGAAATGTAACAGACAAACTTTATTGTGTTTTATTACTGATGCATGGGACAATGTGCCACTGAAAAGCAAAACTTTCATTGTGTGTCTCTTACATCACTTGATCTCTTAATTGAAAAACAATCAATTTTTTCTTATAATCAAATTTTATGTCAGCAGTGTATGCAATCTTAACCACTGTCCAATTTTGTAATCCTGAAAAGGTTGTGCTTTTCAGTTTTCTGCATATTTTTATACCATTATTGAGTTTTCCGTTAGTGTGATTGCTTTATGCTGTGGTACCAAATTTTCTTCATAGAAATGAGAGACATTTAAAGTAGAAACAGTTCATTTATGATTTTAATAGGAATCAAGTTTATGGGAAAACACCTATAAATTAATTCCTTGTTTGACTACAATGTAGCCACAAAATAAAATGCAATCCCATACAGATTCTCTCTATGCAAGGACCTGTGTAACAGGTAACAGTCTGCTTCCTAATACCTGCCTGCACTCTTCCTGTTTTTATCCATAGCTTGACACAGGAAAGACCATTGACACTACTTTGGCTCCTGTTCACCATTTTAACAAACGGGAGGTGGAGGAACAGGAGGAGCAGGAGCAGCCTGTTCAGCACCACAGAGCAACTGTGCAAGTGGTAAGGATGTGTCAACCTTCATCAGATGCAAGGGGGACTAAATGTCAGTTCGAGAGGATACATATTATTATGGCACAGTGTCTTAGAAATGTTGAGAGAAAGATGGCTTAGTTTAGGAAGTCATCAGTATGTGAACGACATGGTGCCTTGAGCAAAGCATTTAACCCTTAACCTCTCAGCTTGAACTGTAAATCTAACAACTATGATTTCTTGAATGATTTTAAGAGGTGTTTTTACAAAACCTCACCATCAGAGGGAGCTCTCAACTGAAACACCAATACTCCATTACAGGGTGCATACCAAACAATGTAGTTTAATGTGGATGCCTCGTATTTGCCTGAATAAATCAGTTCAAATTTTTAGTTTTTTATGGAACAAATTCCATCCTATTCAGCTGTAGTTTTAATGTGCAAAATGTAGAAATACAATGAAATTACACAAATCCCTAGAGATACAGTATGCGTTAAATTAATTGTAATGTGCTTTAAAAAGTAAACTGTAAAAAATTACATTTTACTCTATTCAGATTTAAAATAATAAATTTTTTATGTGGAATTAGTATCCAGTTGATAAAGGTCAACTGTGATCAAGTTGCAACTTGCAAAACCAAATCTTATGATTGTCAAAGCCCATAGGTGGACATACAACATTGTAGAATTAAAGTTTCAAACCGTGCAAATTTCCATTCACCTGCTTCTGAAAAAAAGCTTAATGTAAGGTGGAAGCTCTAGTTGGGTAATGTCTCATTAGAGGAAAAACCTACTGTTGAGCCCATGATAAGTCTTGGCCTACTTTGGGCAAAACCCCATCTGTGAATAAAGCCTACTTTTGGGCAAAGCTCAACGTGGAGCTTCCTGCTGGCTAAAGTCCTTTGTGGAGCCCGAACCCCTTTCTGGGATTTGCCCCATTTTGGACACAAGCCACTTGTTGCTAAAACCTTGTGTTGGTCACCAGCTCAAATTGGAACAAAAGGCCCATATTGGAACATAGTTCTTGGTTGAATAGAAGCCCCTGTTTGCCCATAAGCCTCCCAATGGGTAGAGCCTTGTGTGGCCCTGGCAGGGTGCAAAACATCTCTGGTTGACTCACATCCAATGCTGGTCAAATATTATGGGCAGAAGCCTCTGGCTGAGATAAAGCCCTGGTTTGGGCAGAAGCCCTTGGTATACCAAAATCCTCCCTTTTGTTTCAACTAGACAAAATTATTTTAAGATATACAGTATATATAAACTTTTACTTTTGTCTGCATTAAAATTGTATTCAATATAATGTATTTCAATTGAAAGATCTTTTTTAACACTTCTTTTTGACAGAAAATCTAAATCTAAAACCTAATCTTTCATTAAATGTAATTTGTCATTTATCATATGTAATTGTATACCGTAATTAAAAGTGAAGGTGTAAAGTCCAGTAAATACCCCACTGTATTTCTGTCTTGGTTCAGAATTGTGCCACGGATCCGTGTATGGAGTTCAGTTGTGAGGCTCCAGTTTTACAGAGAGACGCCAGAGCCATAGTGAGAGTGGCGGCACGCCTGTGGGTCAATAACTACTTACAAGTAAGAGAATGCCAAGCAATTTAACACCATTTTTAGTTTCAGATTCAATTCAAGGATGTTGGATTCAATGTTCATAAATAAAAAAATGTTCAAAAGCTGCTTTGACAATACTGCCAGCGATAATTCATTGTTATATTTTATGCAGTTATTATCATATATGTCTGGGCTACTGATTTTAGCTGATACAATTATTTAAATGATACATTTTTAAAAGAGAAATAATAGATGATTAATTAAATAGCATGGAAATATTCTCTTTCTCCTTTATTCCCTCTTAATTTTCAGAGTCCTTATGTGAACTATGTCCTCTTATCCACTGCTCACTATGAGGTAGTAAGCACACTGTCCAAGATCCAGCCAAAATTCTTGCCCAGTGGACAAGCAGAGGTAGGCGATCCAGAGTATTTATTTGTATTTTCAGTTACAACAAAAGGATTATCCAATCATAGGATAAAAATATAAAAATCTACCAAAAACATTTCCTGCACTCTTTGTTAGACAAACACCAGCGTGATTTGGAGGTCTCCTGATAGCCAGAAGGGAGTGCCACTTCGGTGGATTGTGGTGTCCATAATCGCTGGCTTCTTGCTCCTCGCTTTGCTAAGCATCATCTTCTGGAAGGTACTTACATGCTGTAAACACCAGAGGGCATCTTGTGATTATCATGATGCCTATTGAACACCATCCCACTTTGTGATTGAGAATGCCCTGTAGATCAAACTGGTGTCCTGAAGTCTATCTATTTTACAGATGGGATTTTTCAAGCGCAACCGTCCACCAGCTGATAATGACTGTGATGATACCACTCACGAGCTGAAAGAAGAGCAATCTGAGTATGCTGATGTTTCATTAAATGATAAGTCCTGAACATGATCACAGCAAATGCAAATCATAAACCAAATGTTACATTTAATTATGAAATGTGTGTCTTGCTATTCAAATTAACACTTTCATTTTATTGTTTTAGTCAACTTTTTACCAAAGTGTTGAATTCTCAATTTTGGGTGGTCAGAATGTGTTTATTAATTTTTTTTTTTTATAATAGCAGCTTGGACAGTAGATCTGACTGCCACTTACTAAAGCCCTACCAAACAGACATTAGAGATGTGTGTAACAGAATATTATGTAATTGTAGACGTATTGAAGTCTGTGAGGAGGCCTTTATTTATCAATTTTCCTGAATTCTGTAATGTAAGCTTTTTGTAAAAAATTTACAGCAAAAACTAGTTAATGGGGGCAGATCAATGCAGTAAAACAGTAATAGAACACTTTAGTGTTACTGGACAGTTATCTAATTTAGGATGGGAAGCAGTAACTCTTCTGACAGAATTGTAAATGAATAAAACAATATTAGATTTAAAAAAAAAAAAACTAAAAAAAAAAACTTTTTTTAAAGAAATATTAACACATAAAGCCACCTAAGATGCACTCACCTTTCAAATGATTGGAAAAAATATTGTTCAGATTTAATTTACTGTAGCGACTAAACATATTAGTGCTATGTCTAAATAAATAAATGAATATGTCACTGAGGTCTTCCTTGGCTGGTTAAAACCTTACAGAGATACTAAATGAGATTATTAAAAGCAAGTGGACCCACCATTAAACAGTGCCACAACAATTTCAGACTAATCTGGTTTATTTTGTTGCTGATTTTTTTTTATTCAAGATTTAATAATTATATAATAACAGAATAATAATGATACAAACAATAGTTATAATAGTAAATCAGTCAATAATAATATAATAATACAAAATGTGATGGTTGGTGTCTTCAAGGGGACAAATTATGTTTTATTCAAGAATATTGTTTTATGGACCCTGGTCATGGGGGAACATTGCTTCATTTCACTGTACTGTACTTCATATAGTTTGAATGACAATAAAAGAGTACTCATGTGTGTATGTAAATTCTTCTTCTTTCGGCTGCTCCTGTTAGGGGTCGCCACAGAGGCTCATCTGTCTCCATACTTTTCTGTTCTCTACATCTGCCTCTTTCAAATTAGCCACCTGCATGTGTAAGGGAATAAGCGGAAGTGCAGTATTACACTGATCCACTTCGAGTGAGAGTTTTGTTTTGCTGACTGTAAAGAGTTTGAAATAAAACAACCATATACCTTCATTTCAACACACTTGTGGACCTTGTGTGTAACACATGTCTTCCCTCAACACATCCATAAACCTCCTCCTTGGCTTTCATCTTTTCCTCCTTCCTGGCAGCTCCATCCTCAGCATTCTTCTTCCTATATACCCCATGTCCCTCCTCTGCACATGACCAAACCATCTCATTTGCTCTTTCCTCACCAAAACATCCTACATGTGCGACCCCTCTAATAAATTAGTTTCTAATCCTGTCCATCGTCATCACTCCTAATGAAAATCTCAACATCTTCTGCTCTGCTACCTCCAGCTCCACCTCTTGTCTTTTACTCAATGCTACGGTCTCTAAACCATACAACATCGCAGGTCTCACCACAGTCATATAAACTTTCCCTTTCACAGATATCCTTCTATCACAAATCACTCCTGCCACTCTTCTCCACCCACTCCACCCTGCCTGCACTCTTTTCTTCACTTCTCTAACACACTCTCCATTGCTTTGCTCTGTTGACCCCAGGCAGAGGTGGGAAGTAACAAAATACAAATACTTTGTTACTGTACTTAAGTAGATTTTTCTGGTATCAGTACTTTAATTCACTATTTATTTTTCAAACAACATTTCACTTATTACACTAGTGTATCATTCCTTGCTCTGACACACCACAGACTTGGATTAGTTTACAAAGCTAACAATGAACAAGGCAGAAGAGAATAAGAAGTATGGGGTTAACATGGATGAGACAGAGGGAGTCAGCGATGTAAAGATGACTGAAAACTGAGACATTTCTGATCACCTGAACATCATCATCTTTTCTCTGCTTGTGTTCTGTATGGTGGATGTTCAGCCTGGATACATTCACAACTCAGTTTGTGTTACTCTTAGCACACCAATCTTTTAATAGAATGATATTAAATGAGTCAAACACAGATTTATATATATTAAAATTATAATGAGCACAAAACCTTAACTACTTAAAAAAAAAGTAATAATATAAATAAGGCCATGGGTGTTGTGGCAAGTTAGAGTCAGAAGTTTCTTCCACCATTTATTCCTCTCAAAATGTTCTGTTGGACTGGCGCTGAACTGTATGTTGGTGATAAGTAGATACCAACAAGCGGCAATCAAGACAAGTTTAAAACAGTGCATGTGCTCTACTAGTTAAGTAAAAAGATATTTGACTTTGAAATGTAGTAAAGCTTAGGTAAAATCTCCCCGAATGGAAATATGTAAAGTACATATACGCAAAAAAGCTACTTAAGCACACTAATGATTTACATTTACTTCGTTACTGTCCACCACTACAACAGACATGTCAAACTCAAGGCAACCAGGCCACTTCTGTTCAACAAATCTATTAAATCTGACCTATGGGGTAATATTATACTTCTATTATAAGTTTGACGTATAAGTGCTGCACAGTTTTCACCCATCATGCCTAAAACGATGCCCCATCTCTGCCAACAGGCTGCTTGAAACCTCTCTATGTTTGGAAGTTCATATGTATGTTAGCAACTATTTCTCTGTTCTGAAGATGAACAAAAGCACACACGGGAAACGTCTCGCCGATGCACCGTCACTTTATCCTGAGAGTCGCCCCTGCACAGAACCGAACCCAGAACATTAATGAACCGACAGCCAAGAATCTATGCCAAGCATCCTGCTCGGGCAAATGTACACAAGAACAAAATGTACGGTTTTACTTTTGCATTTTATTTTGCATCCCATCTGTCTTGTTGTTTAAAAGGTTGACTTCAAGTATTTGGCTCTCTACTTAGAGCCAGTATTTCATTTTGGCCCTTTCTAAGATTGAGCCTGACGTCACTGATTAACAGTGTACAAGTCACTAATGATAACAACATAGAGTTTCTAACAGCAGAGGGCGCATGCGGGCAGGGTAGCGATACGGGAGCGCGCTTGCCTGTCTGCCTGCCTGTGTGCGCGCACACACACAAGCTCCCTCCCTCCCTGTACAGGACAATAGAGGCTCGAAGAAGGGAAGAGGAGGGTGCAGAGAGCGGAGTGCGGTGGGCATCTCGGGATCAGCACTTCCCTGTGCTTCATGCCGAGTAGTAAAACATGGACGAATGGCCTCCCCATGTACTTCTGTGATGTCGCTGTAAGAATGCGGGCGCCGCGGATTTCCCGAGTCTTCGCCTTTTCGCTCGTCTTGTGCGGCGTCTGGCTGAAATCCGCAGCGCAGAGAGCCGCTGGTGCTGGTGTTGGTGTTGGTGAGTTCTTGAGCGCCACTTTTATATGGATTTTGTAGCACCGGGTTGCTTCCAGAGCCTTTTTTTTTTTTTACCCTGAACCGATTGATGGAACCTGATTTTCTTTTCATCTTGTACCTAAAATAGAATAATAAAAAAAAAAAGAACGTTATCTACTGCTTTGGAGTTCTGCAGAGTTCAGTGTGTTCATCTTCTCCTATCACCAGAAGTTGAAACTTACTTTTGGCGAACCTCAGATCCACTCCTGGAGAATGCACTGTTAATATATTATACTAAAACAAGCAGCAAAACAATGTATCATGCAAACAAGAAACAAACAAACAAACAAACATACATACAATGCATTACACTTGAATGGTCTAAAACAAATCAGTTGGCAGGAAAAGATCAAATAAACAAAGTAACTTATTGTGGATTAGCGTTTTCTTTGATGTCAAAACCATTGTGGGTGAACTTTTTTTCTTACAGAAAGACATTTTTCACAGTTATTTCAACAATTCAGGCGTTTGAATCGTTATAATAAGGATTTGGTTTGCATACTTTCCTGTTCCCAACTCAATACAGCAACATTAGACGAGCAAACTGTGACATAATTCCTGTTCATTTTCAAATTAATATCCAAATCGCGTCGAAGTAACATCTTCGTCCGCTACAAACATATAATCCAGTGGAGCTACTCGTTTTCCTGACACTTTATAATGCTAAGCTGAAGATTAAAGGGTGTTGCTGAGTGACCAGATACTTACTCTTTTTTTTGGTGGGGCTCGGATTTAAACACCCAAATGTCTTCTTTGTAATACGACTGAGCGACTACTACTGGTTTCAAGGCTTCATCCATTGAATTAACTCGCATTGAAAGATTGCACCGAATCAGTGCAAGCTAGACAAACTAGTTGCGGTGGCAAAGTAGCCCGTAAATTACTATACAACATATTTTTCGTTGTTCAGTGTATAAATAGAATTAGAAAGAATCAAAGTTTTTGTCTTGAAAATCCTCAATCCATGTTCATGGATCATAATATTCTCCTTGTTTTATTAGTTTATAATTCAATCTCAAGAAAACTTGTGTGTGTCTTGGAATAAGTAAGACTGATGTGGTTATATATCCCAGCATATCTAAACCATGTTTGGACCTAGGTTAAACATTTAACCAGTTCATACCCAAGTACATATTTGTATTTTTTACCCTGTTATACTGGATTGAAAAAAAATAATATATTGTACGGATCATGTCGTTTGGATCAGTGTTTTGCTACAAGCAGACTCCATCCAAAATCTCCCTTCTTCACTCCATAATGTAGCCACTAATTCGCACACAGTTTTGAACAATTCGATTATTATACCTATTATATTGTATTTGTATTATATAGCAACAAGAGAGTCACGGTGATGCTGCGGCTTCATATAATTCGTCATCCACAGAAGGCTAATGTTTATTATTTATCTTAATATAATAATCTAGATTTAATCGAGGTTATTTTTTATTTTTTTTCCCAAGAGTTGTTTGTGTAAATTCTTTGCAGGAACTCTTTGCTTCGGCAGGGATATTAGGGGAATATTAATGTGATCCGTGAGCCTTTTCTCTGCCTCCACTCGTTTTTTTTTTTCCCCCTTCTCTTCATGAGCTTATGGCAGGCGATGCTTCTGTGACTCATTTGCTTGCGGTTGCACATGCCACAAAGTAACCACCGGCTCTTCCTAAACGCAGGACTCCAAGCCTCAAAAGATTTTGCCCTAATCCATTGAAATCGTTTCTGTTTTTTAGGCATTACGTTTTTATTTTTACTTTTTTTTTTTTTATGTTATAAACTTGTAATTGTCATTTTGTCAGTTTGAAATATATTGTTGTTAAAATATGTATAAATGTGTATAAAAAGTACCAAAATTGTATGAAATGGGGAGAAAGGGTGGACATTTTAACTGAAGAAAAAAAATATTAGTAATCCTCTGCCATTTCTAGTTAATATTTTAGGTAAATATAAAAAAAATGTTAATGTCTAGTAAAAGTAAAACTGAAAAAGTGGTTGGATTTGTTTGCTTAGGATGAACCATCAGTCTCTGGTGCAGAGGATGTTGGGTATTGTAGGTTAAATAGAACATATTTGGCTCTAATTGGTGTTCATTTCTGCAGAGCTGCTTGGGAACAATGTCCGTTGTTAAAAGCGCTATACAAGATAAAATGGAATTGATTTTAATTTAGTTGTTGCTGTTACACACTTTTCCAAATACCAGAAATGTAGTTGTAGTTCAACTTTCAGGCTACAGACTTACATCGCCAATCTCAGATTCTTTTTTGGAGTTTTGCTACTGAAACTACTGAATTTTGGCTTTACTGCAGTTCAGAAATTGTATTGCTTATTATAATTCATGTTTTTTATTGATTGATTGATTGATTGATTGATTTTTTGCCAATGGACAAGAAATGCTACTTGATAACGCATCATAAATCAGTGTGCTTCAGATTTAGTTTTGTAGGGTTTTTTTTAAACCTTTTTGGTCGTTTAATTTCTTTGGAGGAAAAAGGAAGAAGCTGCAGGTGAAAACAAAAAGTGGTCTGAATTGACTGTTAAAAAGTTTGCACAACTCCGACACACACAATTTTCAATTGCGTCTGTTAAGCTTAGTGTGTGACAGCAGTATTAGAAAACCGTTGTCATTCAGCTCCCAGGAACCCAAACTGGTCTATATTTAATCATGGGTACATGCCTTCTTCAGCATTAATGACATTATGTCCTGTTTAATTTTCCATAGGAAGCAGTGCATGTGGCTCACACTGTGAAAAGCATTCACATTATTTAATAGTAATCGGCTCTTTATTGAATTACCACCAGGGCTTTGATTGAATTTTTCTTCTGGCAGCAAAGGAACAGTTTTGGCGTCCTAATACTGCGATAATTCATGTTACGGGTGGATGTTTGATGTTGTATGGGAATGCAGACATTGCTACATCCAAGGGTTTTTTTTTTGTTGTAATTATTGACTTCTACTACAGTTAACACGAGGTAAATATGCTGTCTGGTATCACTACTAAAGTCCATGATTACACATTATAAAATATACTTTGGGTGCTTTATCTAAACAGTATATTTGCATCATGAATAAAAGCCTTGATGCTAGGTTAATCTTTGCCAAGGTTTTGCGCAGATGTTGCCTGAGTCATCTGGCAAAGCGTGAACATGGGTTATTCTTGGCTTTTTGTTGTTGCACTTTGCAAGCACATGAGTGTCCTAATCGTGCGGACACCGAACGCAGCCTCCTCTGTGCTCTGGTCTTGCACGAAAGCCTGCAGTGGAAAAGCCAGGTTTGGACTAATGCAAACCGACTGCTGTGGATTTGAGTCTGTCTATCAGTGCCTCAGGCTAGGTGAACTGCTGCACCGATTTAAAAAAAAAAAAAAAAGTGTCTTTTTTTTCATTATTTTGATTGCAGTTTTTTGTCACTCATTGGTAAGGGTCAGCTGTGGAAACATTTTGAAAAAGCAATTTGTTGCTTCATGATTGTAAACGGTGCGAAAAGCCATTGTGAAATGGTGGGGTACTCTAATTCACTCTGATTGAGCATATCAGAATTTGCATTAGAGGAGAAATCTTTTAAGTCCTTACTTCTATTGAGATCAAAAAAAGATCATTTACAAGTGCATAGCATTTTTTTGTAGACCAGATTTATCAGGGTACTAGTAATTTCAAATCTGGATAACAGCTTGGTGTAATTTAATCATAAACTTTTGTTTCATTTTTTATTGTCCTTTACCATCCATCAGTCTGTTTTACTTCCACTGGAGTGAAAGGCTGAATTTATCTGACTTCATCAAATTTGGTTCTGGCACTCATTATATCTTACTGATCTTTGTTTGGCATTAACCTTCTACAGCGGGGAAGGAGCACATCCCTGTCCTGGCATCTCTCCGTCTCTACTCAAATAGAACCCTTTGCAATGTTGTAGTGATTGAGTTTCAATGTGCGGTTGGTCCAGAACTGCCGGCTCTGCCTGACTCACAGATCAATGTGCAGTTTATAAGCCTTGTCCCAAAGATCAGTGTTTAAGATCGTGTCAAGCCATTGGATAGAGTTTATTTGGTCATTACTAAAGAGGTCCAGAGAATACTCTTGACCTTTTGGGTTTCACAGACAATAAAAAAGCCTGACGTGTAGCAGGCCTTATTTTCAAACGCACTTTCAAATTGGTCGGAATTGATACCGATGAGGAACTAATTAACCTTAAAGTAAAAAATCTGTCATTATGGTGTGTGTGGTTGTAAAAAAAAAAAAAACAATCAAAGACAGTGTGGTGTGAAGCGACGTTGATTCATTTCCAGTAACAGCATGCCACAATCTGTTGTGTACTTCTTAAACCATAGCAGTTTTTGCAAGCAATAAGTATATATACACAATAAGTTTATGTACAATGTATTAAAGAACAACAGGTTATAGTTTTTATACATTTATAGTTACATCTAATGCTGTGAATCATTTCCTAGAAAAAAAAAAGGAAAGCCAACAAGTTGTCACATTGTTTTGTCATATTGTAAAAGCAGAAAGCACAACGTCTTCGATCCTAAAGAGTTTTCTCTATGTGTGTGTGTGTGTGTGTGTGTGTGTGTGTGTGACCTCCAAGCCAGTGTGATTTCTTGCACTGCTGCAGAGTTTCACAGATTTTTACCACTAACAGCCGAAAGACATGGCCGTAAACCATATAATCACAGGCTACACCACTGACCCTGGCACAATTTATCCAGCACTCAGAATTACAGTTTGGATCATAGTGTATGTTATTAAGTGACCCCTGGTTGTGTTTTTTTTTTTTTTTTCTGAATGAAGTAGGGCTGTAGATATCGAGTATTTAAGTAATCAAGTATTCTACCGATTATTTTTTTTACTTATTAATCAAGTAATCGGATAAAAAGTATTATTTTAGTATTGCTCTTTATTAAAGAATATTATTAAATGGATTAAATATACAAGAGGAAATAAGACGGGTTTCTTCAAATGAACAAGTAATTTGTAATTTCCTTTTTAGAAAATTAAACAATTTATTGCTGAAATGGCTTGCAAGAATATCTGTGAAAACTAAACCGATTTAGTGCATTTAATTGCCATATTACGTGCAAATACAAATATATAAATAAATAAGTAAAAATTAAAATAAATTTCAGATTACTTTAAACAAAAGGGAAACGCATCGTATAGTGTTTTCTTTATGGTTTCATTTGAAATGATCCCAAACTTTAACTTTATAACTGTCGTTTTCTTGGGCCTGAATCTACGGAAGCTCTTTATTCCTCGCAATTGCGACTTTATTTCTCGTAAGCATCCAACAATTCTGGTGAATCCACCGGTAACCATGCTGTCAGCCTGAAGTTTGAAGCTGTAGATGTATGAACGTGGCCTCTACAGATTCACAAATTTTGTCCGCTAAAATATTAGAGATTGGGCTCTGATGTGTCTTGTGATATTCTGTCTAGTATTGTCTATTTATTATCCATTTTATTCCTAAACAGTCCACCAAACAAACAAACGATTCAAGAAAATATCTGTAGTGCACGTTTTTTTAGTTATTATGGTTTAGATTAAACTAAGGATGAACTAATTTTTTTATTCGGTGGAAAAGATTAGGTAAGAAAAGATTCTTCGTCATTACCAAAATTATCATAAAAATTTACATGAACCATTCTACTCATCTTTATTTCGGGTGGGTTGCTGACTTGTAGAGCTGTAGAGGGCTGTAGAGGTTTTGCAGGGCGTTCACTCTGCAAAGTGCTCACTCTACTAGGAATTACTGGGGAGGCAAAGAGGAAGGCAATTAGAACCGCAACTGAAGCCGCAGAGAAAGCCACTAGATGGCTTTGGATTAAGAGGGCAGAACCGTGGGCAATTGCTACTGGGACACAGGCCGGAGTCTGATCAACCTGGGTCACCTGGACGAGGGTGTCTGATGTTAAAAGACCCAAAACACCCAATGACCCCAGGATACATCACTGATGATGTGTCCCAGTGCATCTGCATGATGTATTTTCTATTACTTGCTGCTGGCAATATGTTCTCTAATTTTATGAAATTTTAACAAGATCATTAGTGATCACTATATGGTGCCTACCTAAGAATGCTGAGCATTATTTGTGAGCACAGTGTTTAAAATAAGCCATAACATCGACTTGTGAGCCAAGTTTAGACCCAAACCACCTAACTAAGTGCTCAGTACTCTGTAAATAAACTGCTCAGTTTTATTTACTGCCAGTTTACTTCTCCAAACCTCTATGTGTACCGAGTTCAAGTTTTTATGCCACTTAATAGTGTTGGAAGATGATGTGGTTTCACCTGTTGATATTTTCAAGATTTAGCTTTTTTATAATTGGCATCATTGATAAGGAGAATTGTTCAGATCAAATAAAATATTGAATTAAAATAAATATTGCAAATTATATTTAACAAGAATTCGAAAAAAAATACTGTACCAGACACTAGGTGAACAATGTCAGCAAAGACAGCAATATAGAGTTTCAGAGATTATTTGGCAATCAGTTTTGTCCAATGTGACATACAATTGAGAGTAATACTGAACAGTTGATTGTTAAGGTCCTTGGCAAGGGGCTCAGTATTGGTAGTTCTGGGCTTTGAATGTATAACCTTGTGATCAGAAGTCCTTTAGAATTGTGTCTTAACCACTAAGCCAGTGGTCAGGCTATTAAGAGACAGGTAAATACAGTGCGCCAAAATTTGATAGTAATTCATTTGTTATGTCTTTAACGAGTGAAAGTCTGAGACCCGCTTACTTAAGACACAAAAACCTACATATTTGAATTTACTGAACATTTCTAAACAATAACATTTCTAACATTGTTTTTGGATCCTTTAAATAAGAAAAAAAGGAGAATGAATGAGCAGTGGGAAAATATCACCCCCACTTCCCACTTGAGCTCTCATGTCCTCTTGGCACTCTGTACAGATGTTTCAAACTTCGAGGCAGAAGGTTGCTGACTCAACCCACTGCTGGGACTCATTTCCTCCCAGAGGAAATGTAAACTTTTACGAAGCCTGCAAATCTCTCCACTCAGCGACCCCAAATCCACACCTTCACAATAAATAGTCAGAGAGAGTGTGTGACATTTTCATTAAGTGAACATGATGAGAAAGGAGAAAACTGAAACCTGATGTCCACGAACACTTATGTACTCTTGTGTAAGGACAATACTGAAACCCACAGGCAATAAACATTTAACTCTGAAACCTGTGTGCCAAGAACACTTTCTCAATAAAATAAAAGATTTGATAAAACTGAATCTGGGGAAGCCTTTAAAAGGTATCAAAACTTTTCATAGCAAAAGGACAAACTCTTGTTTTGAACTATTTTACATGAATGAATGAACCTTTTTCCACCTGTAGAGTTTACAAAGTATTACTAGTTAAGTTCTTTTCTAAAGGACAGCCATTATGTACTTAGGTTTCGCTGAATTATGCTTCTTGAAACATTACACTAAACTTCAGTGGCAGAATAGGTTTAAGACTATAGGTGCATATCAGTTAGGTCCATAATCCAGTCATCGGGGTACTGATCAGGAAATCATACATTTCAAACGCTGTCTCAATCCTTCCAGTGCACTGAAATGTTTGCTCCCTAAAAAGATCAAACACCACACCATAGAAACCATAAAGCATCGGTGCTCATTCACCATGTACCCATATGGGAAATACCGTAATATTTTCTAAAGCATATCAACTGGAAATATAAGCTACTTATTATTATTGTTGTAGCTTCAAATGAATGCTTACAGTAGTGATTGTGCCCATTGGCAAGCTAACAATTTTGCTTAAAGAACTATAATAAAAGAGACAAATAAATTACATATTTAATATGTTTGGGTTTTTTACAGTGATTGATGATGAAATTAGAAGATTCAAATTGCCTGAGTCATCAGTCTCCCAATGGGTAGAAAAGCCGTGGTCAATACCATAGCCACACTTGTGTACACAATATACTGTTTCATGTAGGGAACTATTATTTCTATAGTAACAGACCATTCAAATTGCTATTTTTTTAAAAGAATACTTAAAATGGTCAAATTGTTACTTGCCTTTCATGTGAGGAGTCTCTAGTTTTAGAGTTTAGAGGTGATTCCATCATTGTGAATTCTTTCACCATGGGATATCTTCAGAAGTTCTTGGTACGAGGACAAGCTGGATTTGATTTAATCTCTTTAATTTAATGAGAAAAAAAAAGTGGCTGCTAAGAAAATTGTTTAAAGCTTTTAATGCAAAAGAAATAATAGGCATTTCATATGATGAGCAATAAGAGGGTAGCAGTATCATGTGAGGGTAGAGTATCATGTCCTACATGTCCTATGAGTATATTTATAGACTTCTGTTGTGTAAGAAGTGTAAGAAATGTTCAGTTATGCTGTTATTTGAAAATATTGCATCAGTCTATTAGTGATTATTTTCCCATAACAGTGTATTCTTCATTGTGGCACATCGACTTTTGGTATAATTTCCTGGTCAAATGCAACTGTGAGAATTGATTGCTTCATTTAAAGGATTAAATCACTTACTTGTATTTGAAGCTCAGTTCTTTGAAAGCATATGCAGGTGCTGAGCTGTTTTTTTCCCATGTGCTGGATGGGCCTGAATCTCCTTTCCCTCAGTGTATTTCTCCTCTTCAGTAAAAGCTGAATTAGTGAGTGTAGTCGAACTGAAGCTGATGACTTCCAGCTGGAGCAAAGGTGCCATGAGAAGGCAATCAGGGGATTTATCTGCTGCATGCTGCATGTTGTCTGCCAGGACCTCATAAAGAAGAGAGCTTTGCTGGAAAGAAAGGGGTTTTGTGAAGAGCAAACAGTTCAGAATGGTCTTCTATTATGAGCTAAGATGATTATTGCATAACAGGTGTGGTAATAGTTTTTCTACTTTTGGTAGACAAGAAAAGTGGCTTTAAATAACTGGTCAAGAAACATAACTCCAACAAGCAGTTGTGTGGTGTTCATAGATGCTAAATTGTTCTACTTCATTGGTGTAGCAAGGATGGAAAAATCACATGCCTGAAGGTCCACAATGAGCAAAATTCATATATATATATATATATATATATATATATATATATATATATACAGTGAGGAAAATAAGTATTTGAACACCCTGCTATTTTGCAAGTTCTCCCACTTAGAAATCATGAAGGGGTCTGAAATTGTCATCGTAGGTGCATGTCCACTGTGAGAGACATAATCTAAAAAAAAAAATCCAGAAATCACAATGTATGATTTTTAAACTATTTATTTGTATGATACAGCTGCAAATAAGTATTTGAACACCTGTCTATCAGCTAGAATTCTGACCCTCAAAGACCTGTTAGTCTGCCTTTAAAATGTCCACCTCCACTACATTTATTATCCTAAATTATATGCTTCTGTTTGAGGTCGTTAGCTGCATAAAGACACCTGTCCACCCCATACAATCAGTAAGAATCCAACTACTAACATGGCCAAGACCAAAGAGCTGTCCAAAGACACTAGAGACAAAATTGTACACCTCCACAAGGCTGGAAAGGGCTACGGGGAAATTGCCAAGCAGCTTGGTGAAAAAAGGTCCACTGTTGGAGCAATCATTAGAAAATGGAAGAAGCTAAACATGACTGTCAATCTCCCTCGGACTGGGGCTCCATGCAAGATCTCACCTCGTGGGGTCTCAATGATCCTAAGGAAGGTGAGAAATCAGCCCAGAACTACACGGGAGGAGCTGGTCGATGACCTGAAAAGAGCTGGGACCACCGTTTCCAAGGTTACTGTTGGTAATACACTAAGACGTCATGGTTTGAAATCATGCACGGCATGGAAGGTTCCCCTGCTTAAACCAGCACATGTCCAGGCACGTCTTAAGTTTGCAATGACCATTTGGATGATCCAGAGGAGTCATGGGAGAAAGTCATGTGGTCAGATGAGACCAAAATAGAACTTTTGGGTCATAATTCCACTAAACGTGTTTGGAGGAAGAAGAATGATGAGTACCATCCCAAGAACACCATCCCTACTGTGAAGCATGGGGGTGGTAGCATCATGCTTTGGGGGTGTTTTTCTGCACATGGGACAGGGCGACTGCACTGTATTAAGGAGAGGATGACCGGGGCCATGTATTGCGAGATTTTGGGGAACAACTTCCTTCCCTCAGTTAGAGCATTGAAGATGGGTCGAGGCTGGGTCTTCCAACATGACAATGACCCGAAGCACACAGCCAGGATAACCAAGGAGTGGCTCTGTAAGAAGCATATCAAGGTTCTGGCGTGGCCTAGCCAGTCTCCAAACCTAAACCCAATAGAGAATCTTTGGAGGGAGCTCAAACTCTGTGTTTCTCAGCGACAGGCCAGAAACCTGACTGATCTAGAGAAGATCTGTGTGGAGGAGTGGGCTAAAATCCCTCCTGCAGTGTGTGCAAACCTGGTGAAAAACTACAGGAAACGTTTGACCTCTGTAATTGCAAACAAAGGCTCCTGTACCAAATATTAACATTGCCTTTCTCAGGTGTTCAAATACTTATTTGCAGCTGTATCTTACTAATAAATAGTTAAAAAAAATCAAACATTGTGATTTCTGGATTTTTTTTTTAGATTATGTCTCTCACAGTGGACATGCACCTACGATGACAATTTCAGACCCCTCCATGATTTCTAAGTGGGAGAACTTGCAAAATAGCAGGGTGTTCAAATACTTATTTTCCTCACTGTATATATATATGTCTCATTGTTGCCTTGTTAGAACAGTATTTATGGTCATGCTCTCTCTGGTTATGGTCACTAGTTGCATCACACCAGACATCAGGATGATTAAAAATGCTCTGCTGCTTGATTGTTTTATTTGACTCAAGATGCTTTGAGCATCTGTTGGCAGTCAGCAACTGGTAAAATGTAATGGCATGATTTTAGTGTGGGTCAGACCATCTGTAGGCTGAAGACATTATGGATACTCGCCAACATTCAGTAGTTCACACTGCAACAGATAATATATTACAAAGTGTAAACAACTTGAATACGGGTAAATTAATTGTATTTTTATAATTTTGGGTTTATTGTTCATTTTAGGGCTTAAGTAACTGGAGTAATTAGAATACAAAAAAGCACGTACCTTATTATTTGCCTATTATAGATTATTTGCCTCTATGCTTTGATTAGTCTATTTAGCTACACCTAGCACTGTGTTACCCCATGGACCATTATTACTTGCGCACCACCAGCTAAACTCTGAACCGCTCTGGGTTCTCATTTATAAATGTGAATATAAATTTCCATGCAAAGGTTGTGCCTTTCCACGCTATCTGTGTCACTAATTCCCTTCTCAACTTTTGTGTTTCTCGGCTCAGAGTTTAATTACAGGTGCACACTTTCTCCCATCAAGTCTGTTTTTCTTTTTAAATCACATCCTTTGCATGGAAAGTGGCGTACGCACGTTTTTCAGCCTCGTTTTGTTCGTACGCCACATATATAAATGAGGCCCCTGCACAAGTAAACACAGAAGACGTTGCAGAATGAAAAATGGAGGAATGGGGAGAAAACGCCAAAGGGGGGATTCAGACTAAAGAACACAACAAAGTTTCCAAAGTTTTGGATAATTTCAAACTAAAACAAAAAAAGATTTCCCTTTTTTCAAGTAATTGTATTTATATATTTTGTATTTGCATTTTGATGTAATATGGCAATTAAATGCAGTAAATGGGTTTAGTTTTCACTGATTGCAATTTCAGCAATAAAAATGTAAATTTTTCTAAAAAGTAAACAAATTACTTGTTCATTTTAAGAGACGTCTCTTATTTTTCCTCTTGTATGTTTTGTATTGCTCTTTAATGAAAAAAATGTACTTCTTATCCGATAACTCGATATAATCGATGGACTAATCGGTAGAATACTCAATTACTAAAATAATCAATAGCTGCAGCCCTAGTTCATTTACCATAACACTGTCAACTTCAATCTACAATATAAGGCAAAAGTTTAATTGTAGAATGTTGTTCTAGAATGTCATTCTAGCATGATTTTTATTTAACAAAAAGATGTTGGAAAATGTCTTGACCCTGGGTGATTCATGTGTAGTGGATGGGAAGTGGATTTATATACAGGAAACCCTGGCTGTGAAGGGCATAACAATGAACATTCTTTGAATAGTGACATGTTCTGTGGCCTCTGAATTCCTTCCTCTTTATCTCTAAGCAAAATAAAAGCAGTGCTGACATCATCTATGGTTGGTTATATTCTTACTGGGCATATATTCAAGAATCAATCTGAATTTAATGTTTACTTTGATGGGATTTACAATACACTGTATATCTTGTAGCTAAATTGGACAAGTTTGTTATAAGCCTAGCTAAGCAGGGGACAGAACAAAAAATACATACGTTGTCTAAGATAGCTAGCTAGTATAACATAACACAGCCTAGTTTCTACTGAAAAAAATATATACATTTTAGTTCATACAATAAAAAGAACAAGTTTAATGAAATGCTAATAATAAGCCTAAATTTAATGCTTATTCTATTTAAGCATTTCCTACAAAGCAGCAATAGTTTAGCCTAAGCTATTTAAAATGATTTACATAATGCTATTCATCATTAATGCTGTTAGCATGGAACAATTGAAATGCGCTTGGGTTTTTTTGATAAAATAAATTTTTCTTTCAGCTTACTATGATGATCTTGTTGAAATCTCATATGTTATAAGATTTAAGAAATGATAATTACCTAAATACAACAAAATCTGGGAAAAGTGTTCCTCAACATAAAATTGTAATACAGTTGAATATCTCATAATTCACAGTACATAATATCAAAGATTTCAAAGAATCTGAAGAAATCTCTGTGCACAATGGATAAGGGCGAATATCAATATTGGATGGCTTTGATCTTTGGGCCCCTCAGGCAGCACTGCATTTAAAACAGTGATGATTCTGTAATGGAAATCACTGCATGAGCTCATTAACACCTCCAGAAATCATTGTCTGTGAACACAGTTTGCCATGTCATCCACAAATGCTGGATAAATCTTTATAATGCAAAGAAAATGCCACCATGTACTTTTTCAAATCTTTCACTTTGCCTCAGTACATTTTAAATTAGCTTTGGCCCAGAGAGGATGTCATCGTTCTGGATCATGTTCACAACCCTACAAACAACTAACTATATTTTCTAGTAGACTCTTTTGACAAACGCATTGTGACCTCTGATCAATGCCTCTGAATCAATAACTTCCTATAAAAAGCCAGGGACAAAAAAAATGTCTGCAGTGATTTTAGACACTCTTGAGCTATTTTTATCTTTCAAGCTATTTCATAGATGGTATAATTTGAAGTTTTGGATCATTGTTCACAACATTGCCATTAACAAAGAAAGCATGCCAATTGGTTTGCATTTATAGATCGGGAAGGAAGTAATTTCAGAACTGTGAGAAATAAAAGTCTGAATTGCGAGAAAAAAAGTTAGATTTAGAAACATTTTTAATGTGGTGGAAAGAGTTTCCATAGTGTTTACTGGTCCAGAGCGCTCCGGAGTTTAGCGGATGGTGCTTCAGTAATAATGGTCCGTGGGGAAACACGGTGCCCTGTGTGTAGTTAAATAAACTAAACGAAGCATCGTAGCATTTTTTGGAAATGTTTCAGCCCTAGTTCAAACTGTCCACCATCCCGAAATGCTAAGTATGCTGGAGGCAAGATAATTCATACAAATGCCAGTGTTCTGTCTCTTACAAGATTTCTGGAAAGGTCTTTGTATTGAGAAACACCGAGCACAAGCAAATTAGGCTTTACCTCAGATGAATTGGCTGTGTGTGCACAGGTTTGGTCATATCTGACTATGGTAGTAACACATACTTTAGCTCTGTTCTTCATTGTGAAATACAGCCACTGTAAACAAGGCAGACTCTTAAATATCCTTCATTTGAAGTACCATGTGTAAATCATAATGGGAAACGATATTGAACATCCCCAAAATTGTTATTGTGATCGATCCAGAAAATCTAATTTAATTAAAGTAATGCAACCTGACAATGAATGTCTTGGTGGATGGATGGGTGGATAGATAATGAGTGGATGAGATGGATGGATGGACAATGGGTGATAAAATGGGTGGGTTGTTGGATAGATGGATAGATGGATGGATGGACGGACGGACGGATGGACAGATGGACAGATGGGTGGTTGGATGGGGTATTTAGACTATGGATATCTGATTTGAATGTTGTTATATGTATACATATGATTGTGGGTGGATGGATAGTTTTCTTTTGTCTTCAAACTGATTGGTGGACCAGATAGATGGCTGGACAGACAGTGAGTAAGTATATGATTAGCTCAGTAGATGGAAGGATTGGTGGATGAGCAGGGACGGGTGAATGTATGGGTAGATGTATGATAGAATAGGTGGACAGATAATGGATGGATGGCTAGCAGGGGTATTGATAGAAATATAGACAGCGAAAAATTCAGTTTTCGACTGAAAAAAATGGATGGGTTGCTGGGTGGATGACTAAATGTTTTTATGGAATGGATATGTGAATAGTTTCGCAGGGGAGGGATGGGTGATGGACTACTGACTACTTGTCAGAAGGTTCAGATGAGGAAGTAAATGTAAGTGATTTATACAGTGGATGGTTTGATTGATGGTCAGTTGTTATAGACAGTCTTGATCTCATAAAATGGATTGTTGTTTGGATCATATTTTCTGTTTTTAATGTCATTTGAGAATTTAACAGTCATTTAACACATTTCATGTGTAGTGCACACAAGTAAAGTAGGTTAAGGTGCAGTGTTTGTAATATTAGGTTGTATTGTTTACGTGTAGTGCACTAATTGTCTAATTCTTTCTCCATCCCACAGAAGTATTGATTAAAGTCCAGATCTTTGACAACAGTGACCTTTCACCTCTGAAAGAAGCTGCGGTTCAGGTGCACGGGAACCAATCAGTCTTGGCATCTGGCTTCACAAGGGAGGATGGTATTGTCACGGTTACCTTTCTGTACCGCCCAGGAACCTGGGTCATTGTCTCAGCCTCCAAGCATGGATTTGTGACGAACTCCGCCCCTTGGCATGCCAATCGCATCCCTTGTAAGTGGCACCTCTTCTTATTACACTGTTTTTAAGTTAACAATTTAGTCTTGAAAATACTTACATCCAGGTGACACAGTCTCTTAAAACCTTAAGACAAAGTTACAGCTTGCATTTGATGCAGTGAGGCTCCTGTGTAAGAATTGTCCTTCTGTTACATGAATCAACTTCACATAATATCCATAGGGTTCTTACACTGAACATGGGATATATTATTGTGTTATTTGATACAACTTAGGAACCCAGTGTGCCCCTGCACTTATAATGACCGCTCACTGTGTCCCATGTCTTTCTGTTTAGACACTAAAAGTTCCCAGTTAAGATCTACAACCCACACAAGTTTATGGAATCTGAGCTTTGTACTTAAATGGGCTTGTTAACAGTGCTCTTGTTTCACTGTTGTGAACCCTACCAGCTGTTGGGTTAACCTCACTTTTGTCCTCAGTCAGCTTAGGTTCATGGGCTCAGTCTAATGGCTATGGATATCTTTTTCAAGACTTTAAGGGTACCATCCATTTGGATAGCAACAATTTCATGTACTCACACTGATGGACTTTTCAATATTGTAACATTTTATATAAGCATTTATCACTTGATTTGATCATTTAAAGCAGTGGTCCCCAACCCCCGGGCCGCGGACTCAATGGTACCGGGCCGCACAGAAAGAATAAATAACTTACATTATTTCTTTTTATTTATCATCTGATTCTGAACGATTTTTTTTGGAAAATTACCAGATTCTCTCTGCCACATCTGTCTATGACTCACTCTTGATGCATGTCAAGATGCCTCAGTCACATGTCTTACCTCCATCCGCTACCTTCTTAAAAGGGCTGCTCCGGCCGGTGACACATAATACATTATGTGCTACATTAAAACCCCCAAGCTAGCAAAATGAACAAAAAAAAAAAACAACACAGTGGATTCACGTTTATTATTATATTTAAAAAATACCATTTTCTTTTTATGTATTTATCTGCCATACCTTAAAGGCCGGTCCCTGAAAATATTGTCTGACATTAAACCGGTCTGTGGCGCAAAAAAGGTTGGGGTTCACTGATTTAAAGAACCCGGCTTTAAATGCTCTGGCACTCATAATTGTTTGTTCTCAGTCAAATGAACACTAACTGTGACTGTAGCTGATTTATAAAATGTTTTGAACATTTGAAACATACCAGACTTTTTTGTGAACGCTACATGTCTGGCTGCTGATACGTTCTGATCACTTGTGTTTATACTGGCTTGTTCAAAACTTTTGAAACCTTGGTAATAATCAAGGTATAACACAGAACATTATAAAGTATATATGAAGTATATACCAGTATATTCCAGTATATATCCATCCATTGTCTGAATACTGCCATGTCTATTTGTCATGCTTGCTAAATTTCTATCCAGCTCTGATTCCACCCACACTGTGTTCATGCCCTGTGCCTCTTAAACAGCTATATCAGGCTTGGTTTCAAAGCTGTCTGCACAACCAGCTGGAGGCCATTTAGCTATACATACTTCACTTTTAGCTGGAGCAAAATAAAATGTGGCCCACCCTCACAAGTTGGTGTTGGTGTAGCCCAGCTGCTGTGTATAGGCATTTCCACTAAGGCAGTATTCCCTTGTGAGAAAATTGCATACATTCCCAACTCTAATTTCCACTTCAGTCATGCCACATTAGTTGGTAAAAGCCCCAAAGACATAATGATCACAGGTGGACACAAGTCCCAACTTTTTCAAGATTTCTTAGCAATACTGGAGTTTTGGTCTAGACAGAAACTGTTTTCACAGATGACCACCTATGTTTTGCTGTCAAATGAAGTCTTATAATGTCTTATGGTGTGTTTTGATTCGATTATACTTTACATTTACCTTGATTAACACTACAGATATGTTTTCGTATAAAAAAATAGTTTCATTTGGCAAACCATTAAAACCATTCTTACACCTCCTCTGCACATCATAGTATCATCCTCTTCTTATTCCAATGAGCTGCTTTACAATTTAAGTCCAGTCCAGACATGACAAAACTCACACACACCTGACATCTAGTACACCTGCTTCCTGTTTTCTTTCAATCACTGTCTATTTAGACTGCTCATTCATTCTTTTGCAAGCTTTTGCCCTCTATTCTGTGTGTACTTTTTGTTCCTGGCTTTTCTGTTTGTTTGATTTCCTGTTGTTTCTCATTAGTTTTCATATAGCAGAGCTGGCAAAATATTTTAGTTGGTCTAACAGAGCACTTAATTTAACTTTTGTGCTCTAATTGGATTAGAGCACATTAATTAGATTAATTGTATTTAACCTCTATACTACTTAGAATTTGGAAAGTTTACTAGAAGTGTGTGACACAGTGGTAGTTCTTTACACAAAATATATTGCATTTAAAAATATCTTAATATTTATGATATATATATATGATATAAATAATTTATTGTATTGCCCACCCCCACTCTATTTTCTGATATTCTATTTATTTTCCCTGCTCATTCCCACCCACCAACAGTTAAAAATCAAGCAGGGTGACTCTAAAACGTGTTTCCTGTGAGCCATGTGAAGCCAACTGAGCACATTTTTTTAAACTCCTGCTACTGCTGCTTCACATGGCAGCAATAACACATTAACAAGAAACACAGTCAAGGCCTATCTGCCCTCTTTTGCATACATGAGCTCACAGATGCCCATGATTGGCTAGTATTGCTGTGACAGGGGAAAGATTCCAATTGATTTGACAAATGCTCCTTTTTGACCACTTGGGAGCAACATAATGTGTCAATTAAAGATAGGTCTCTTTGTTGTGGAATTGAATGAAAGACAGCTTCATTTCCGTTTTATCAGTAGCCTTATTGTTCATCTGCACACCACATGTTGGTGTCTGTCAACGTGATCGTGTCAGCGAGTAGCGATGTGGTTTCTGTATTACAGCTTATTATGATTTGAAGAATGTGTTTTACTTAAAGCTGCTGTTTCCATGGCAAGATGAACACAGTGAGTCACTGTTGGTGTCAGGATGGTGCAGAGGCGAAAATGGGACAGTGAGCTTCTCTTTGGAGGGCAGGTTTTTTTTTTTGTTTTTTTTTAATTTGCACAGGGACATGTCGAGATTCTACCACCTGGCCTCGATCTCTGTCTTTTATTAATGATACTGGAGGAGGAATCCTGAATTATCCCGATGTCCTGAAGGCTGAAGGTCCTCCTGCTGTTCTGCAAATCTGTGCATGTCACGCAAAGCCAGGGAGTGAGTCATGCTCAGAGAGGAGGCTTTGCTCACAGATCTTATTGTTCATTGAGATCTGATCCTGAGAGTCTTTTTTTAAAAGACATTTATGAACAACAGCATCTCTTTTCGAAGATTGAGGCCCTCTGTGTCATCGGTTCTTTTTCACTTGCCTTCCATGTTGGGCTTGGAGGTCATTTCTGTCCTCCCACATCTGGTCCTTTATTTCCATTAAACTGTCTCAGGTTACTCACTTTGTATCCCAACTATCATTCCTGCCTTTGCTAGCCTCAGATCAACTTTCTCTTTCTAATGTATTTATATTGCCATTTCTTTTATGTACCCACTGAGCATGTTATTGAAGACAACACACTCCCTCCTGATAGTAGCATCTGTGCCCTGTGTGTGGGTGTGTGTGGATGAGTGGGTGTCTTCATGTCTCTAGAAATACAAACTCCATCAACACACAGTCTCAGTATAAAAATGTAGAAAAAAATTGTTGCTTTAATTTTAATGTAAATATAAACACAATAATTACTATAATGTGGGTTGGTTATAAATTCCATTTGTTTTGAAAATTTTAAATATATGTAATCCGACTTACAATGGAGATGCGTTCTGATGACCCCATCGTAACTTGAATACCCTACCTAGGAGTCTTAAAGAATGGTGATCAGTATAGGGTAGTATACAAATTACAGTACATAATTTTTCAAAGCAGAGCAATTTACACTATCATACTATATAAACTGTACAGTTTATACTCTTCGTTTGCCTGCCACGTGAAATGTAAAATATTTGTACAATTTTGTCGTATCGTTATCGTCATAGTAAAATCAAACCATCATAAAACAGTAACCATCTACATCAAAGACTTACTGTGCTTTAAAGACCCATGTGGGACTTTAAATCATGCCTTTATATACAATGACTCCTTGATACAATTTTACCAATTGAGAGTCTACTGTCTAGTGAAGAATCTGCTGTTCATTTTATAGTGCACTTCTTTTCAGACTTGGACACCAGAAGCAATAAAATCTTACATGATACTACACTTTTTTTTTTTTTTTTTTTTTTTTTTTTTTTACACACTTGCATCACTATTTATTTCACAACATTTGATTCCCTCATTATGATTTAGCAGATCATTATTATTGACTATTTTACAAAAAAAAAATAAATAATGGATGCAAGCTAGAGCAAGGCGAGATAAAGAATTTAATTCAGTTTGAAACGTTTTCAAGGCGTATTCTGGTGAAGGAACACCCATGTTGGTGTGTGTAGGGAAGATCGAATTGGGTTTTCCTGTGTTTTGTGAGATGCTTAATAACTAACTCTTTTGAAGGTAAATGTGTTTCCTGCATGGCGTCACTTCATCATTGTCTCTGATTACACAGACATTATGACACAGACATGCTAGCACTTGTTGGAATCACTGTGCCAAATGTAGCTAAGCTTATGTGTATAGGTGTATGTATTTACAATATTCTGTAAACTACAATAGCACTATATATATTTTTAAGGGATGTGGTTCACACGTCATATATATTTTTATTGTTGTTTTGTTATGTTGTACAATGTCCCTAAACAATGTCCCTTTTATAATAACCTCCAATGATCTCAGAAGATGTTTCACTAGATTTTGGAGTGTGCTTGTGGAGATTTACACTTATTCGGCCACAAGGGTGTTAATAAAGTTAGGTGATGTAGGTGAGGAGGCCTGGGGTATAGTCAGGATTCCAATTCATCCCTAAGTGGTTTAGAAAGGATGAGGTCAAAGCTCTATTGCAGGCCATTTAAGATCACGCATTCATATTTTCATGGAGATGGATTTGTGCACATCTGCATTGTCATGCTGGAACAGGTCTATGTCTTCTAGTTTAATTGAAGCCAAAATGTCATTCTAATGCATCCAAAGACATCCTCTACAACTGTTTGCCTCCAACATTGTGTGTCAGGTGTCCCTGTACTTTTGTCTATATAATGTATGTGCTGTAAAGCATACTTCTTCTTCTTCTTCTTCTTCTTCTTCTTCTACTTCTATTGGCTTCTCCCATTAGGGGTCCCCACAGTGGATCTTCCGTCTCCATACCCCCTGTCTTCTACATCTGCCTCTTTCAACCCAACTACCTGCGTGTCTTCCCTCACCATATCCAGAAACCTCCTCCTTGGCCTTCCTATTTTCCTCCTTCCTAGCTAATAAAATTTGACAAAGTTTTTTTCTTAATCTTTGTTCTTCTTTACCTTTTAGTGTATGCTTCAGTGAGCCTGTACCTCCTTCCACAAAGACCGGCTACATTGCTTCTCTATGATGATGTGGTGCAGCTTCTGCTTGGTTCTCCAGGTGAGTAAAGCTCCATCTGATGTCCCTGTCTATACTGATGTTGTTACAGAGGGCCTAAAAGAACTAGTGAAATCTAATGTGGTCTTCTGCTCTTGTAGCCCATCACCTGGAACGGTTGACATGTGCTTTCTGAAATGCTTTTCAGTTCAACACCTTTGTAAAGAGTTCTGATCTGACCATTCTCCTCTGATCTCTCTCTTCAACAAAGCTTTAACACCACCTCAACTGTTCCTTACTGGATGTTTTTTTTTTATCACATGTTGCCCCATTGGGATGTTTGATGTGTGATGATCTGTATTTGTATGATTTGTATGGGTTATACTGCTGCCACACCAATATCTGTGCTACCTCATTGCAAAAAAAACATGCACATTCTATTCTGAAATGTATTTATAGATCGTGTTTTACATTAAGCTACAGCTTATTTCTGCTACTCCAAGCTTATTACGAGAACACATACACATATTCCGCACAGAACCAGCTTTCTCCCTTCTTGAATAAATGGCTAGTGGGGATAACAGTGTTGTGTACTGCGTTACAAATTCTCAGCCGAGGCAGTGAACTGAGCTATTATGGAATCAAGTTGATTATCAAGCAGGGAGTTCTGTAAAAAAAACAAAAAAAAACTGATGCCGCTGCTGTGTGAGCACTGCTGATGTGTCCCTCTCATGCAATAAACACTTTCCTCTAATATCTGCAAACGTGCTGGTGGCTGGGCGCAGGAAAACACTGAGGTGTGCAATTAATGTGGTGCGAATGAGGCGATCTGGAACGCTTTTTCAGCCTTCTAAGCACAATGAATGTCTTGTTAAATTTACACTTATTATCAGACTGTCTCAGGATTGCATGATTTAGCATGCAGTTGTGGGGTGTAAAAAAAAAAAGAGTAATAATGCTTGCACTGTGGGTTTTGTGCTAGTAAAACAGCCTGAGTGGCTTTGATGATTTTAGCCCATGGCTTGGCTGCTGCGTGGCGATTGGAGTTATGGAGGGGAATTATGAGTTGTGCAATAATGCCTTGGTTTATTGAATGTTGTTTTTATTAGGCAGGGGGTCAATAATGCTTTGGAAAATAGAGCTAAATCACGAAAAACATTCGTAGTAGAGTATTATCTTCAGTGCATGCATTCATTACGGCAGTGATTATTTTTTATTTTTTTTGCTTTTTATACCCCATTATCAAACAATGATGTCATTGCTTTGCAAAGGAAATGAATCATTCCTTGCTGTCACCTCACCCTCAGTGCCTGCTTCCTGACACAGCTTTTTTTTGTCAGATTCTTATCTGTTTAACAAGCCTCTCTCCACATGCTGCTGAATAGCTGCTGGAGCTCTGGGGCCTGAGTAATCGAGGCTGTTTTGCCTGATTGCACTGACTGCTGTTCATTGATTATAGTCAGGCTCGTTTATAAAAGGAGTCCTGCGTTCACTCTTTATTCTGACTGACAGCTCTCCACTCTTCTTTTAAGAGGGCCTGTCAGTTGAGAATGATTACTGACTCTGTATTCCTGAAATCTCCCAGTATTATAAAAAAAAAAAGGCTGGGTTTTTTTTTTGTTTTAATGTCTTTCCAGATGTGCAACGAGACTGCTTTTTGTAATCTAAGGGATGTGGTTCATTTATTTATTTTTATTTTTTTGGGGGTCAGAAATAGTTCCACCCACTCATAGATTCAAGTGTGGTGTTTTTGTCAGGTTTTTCACCATGGTGACATTGTGCATGTTTATACATAGGCACTGGGAAGACATGTATTTGCTTCAATGTATTTCAGAACATTAGCAAGTACTATTATGATGCGATAAGATTTATAGAAGTGTGTGGTATGTACAGCGGTGTGAAAAAGTGTTTGCCCCCTTCCTGATTTCTTTTTTTTTTTTGCATGTTTGTCACACTTTAATGTTTCAGATCATCAAACTAATTTAAATATTAGTAGAAGATAGCACAAGTGAACACAACATGCAGTTTATAAATGAAGGTTTTTATTATTGAGGGAAAACAAAATCCAAAACTACATGGCCCTGTGTGAAAGTGTTTAACCTCCTGTTAAAACTGTGGTTTATCACACCTGATTTCTCTAGCCACACCCAGGCCTGATTCCTGCCACACCTGTGTGGTCATGTGACCAGATACTATAGATTTGCAGAAGGTTTGTGAACACTTGAACATCCAATGTTTAATCTTAGACTTCAGCTAGATTTTGGACTGTGAGGATTCACAAAAGCATTAGTAAGGGGGTGTATTCGTTGTGCCCATTCAACCCGAAGGTGTTCAGTGGGTTTTAGGCCAGGGCTTTATACAGGCCCCTCAAGTCCTTCCCTCCAACCTTGGCAAAGTACACTATATGGACAGACGATTTTTTTGCATGTGCTTTTGAACATCCAATTCCTCATTTAGACCCTGTTAACTATTATAATAACCTCACATTTTCCGGGGAAGGTGTTCCACTAGATTTTGGAGTGTGATTAATGAGATTTGTGCTCAATAATCACAAAGACATTAGTAAGGTCAGGGACTGATATAAAGGGAGGAGGCCTGCCCTGTTAACATTTTTAGGAAGAACCACATATGGCTGGTAAAATCTGTTACAATACTTTTTTTCACATAGTGCACTTAATTAATCTTGCTTTGTGCAAGGCATTTTCATTTTGGAATGTGGTTGGGCCTCTTGCTTACAGTGAAGCAAGTCAAGTCAAGTTTATTTCTATAGCGGTTTTCACAATGGACATTGTCTCAAAGCAGCTTTACAGAATTTAAGAGTTAAAGTAAATGGTTTGTATTTATCCCTGATGAGCAGCCTGGGTGACTGTGGCAAAAAAAAAAAAAAAAAACTATTTTTATGTTATGAGGAAGAAACCTTGAGAGAAACCAGACTCAAAAGTGGAACCCATCCTCATTTGGGTGATATCAAGAGTGTGATTATAGTCTTTAAACAATACAAAACACCAGAGAGTGAGAACTAACATGAGCACTGGAATGTAAGATTATGAGTAATGTCCTTTCTCCAGTCCAGGATCTACTGAGCAACTCATAAAATAGCTCAACATTTGAGATCATCATAGATCCAACACCAGCTTCTTCATGCTAGAGCTTTTACACATTTAAAGAGGTCCAGTGTTCAAACTCCACATGAAGTGGGATCCAAATGGTGCTGTTACGTCTCTAGATGGTTCGGGATGTTCGCGGGGTTGGCATCTACTTCTTTAAAGTTCCACTATCTTCATGAGGCGGGACGTGACTGGAGCTGGCGCAACCTCAGGATGCCTCGGGATGGGTAGAGAAAGAGGAGCAGTGGAGAGGAATAGCGTAGCTGCTGTTCATAATATTAACAAGCACAAGTTGATGATATGTACTTGATCAGATGTACTGGAGCACAAGGTTATGATATGTGATGTGTGTTATGTGTAGGCCTTGTTAAAAAAGATACGTCTTTAATCTGCACTTAAACTAGGAGAGTGTGTCTGAGCCACGAACACTGTTAGGAAGACTATTCAAAAGTTTAGGAGCTAAATGTGAGAATGCTCTACCACCTTTAGTGGACTTTGCTATTCTAGGAACTACTAGAATTCCACAGTTTTGAGATCTCAAGGAGCATGACGGATTGTAGCGTGTTAGAAGATTGTATAGATACATGGGAGCTAAACCATTTAGTGTTTTGTAAGTAAGAAGCAGTAGTTTGTAGTCGATTCGAAACTTAACAGGTAGCCAGTGTACGGATAATAAGATTGGGGTTATATGGTCATATTTTCTTGACCTTGTGAGAACTCTGGCTGCTGCATACTGGACTCACTGTAGCTTGTTTATTAATGATGCAGGACAACCACCTAGTAATGCATTACAATACTCCAGTCTGAAAGTCATGAATGCATGGACGAACTTCTCTGCATCAGATATAGACAACATGTTTCTTAGCTTAGCAATATTTCTAAGGTGGAAGAAGGCTGATTTGAAAACACTCCAATCCTCTAAATCTGTTAATAATTCCTGTTACTCACGTCACCATGGGAAACTATTCAAATCTGAATAGGGTTTTAGATAATAAGGATGCTCCATATATGAATACACCACCTGTAGGAATAAGGTTATAAAAAAGATGTGGTAGGAATTCCTAGATCATCCAGTTTTTTTTTTTAGATTGAATGGAGAGCGATTGGTGCCTGCTCTAACTATTCTCACATTGAAATCCATTTCCATGGTTACTTTGGCACGGAAAGGCGCATGTTGCAGAAGAGTGAAGCTGAAGAGAGGCCTATTAAAATGCAGTGCATCTCCGCTGTGGGGGCGGATGCCGGATTCTGGCATGTCAAAACAGCCTGAACTGCTTCAGCCATGGCACTTTTTGGAGTCTGTGTGTGTCTCATTATGGCAAATCTGCAAGAAAGATGGACAAATTTATGATAATTGTAGGTAATGATCAGACACACCCAGCCCTGTCTTACAAGCCCTTAGATAGTAATGGAGTGTAATAGAGTGTCAAGTTTCTGCCAAAGTTTGATTTGTGCAGTTTCCATCATATGTATAATAATTAAATATTTAAAAAGGAGTAAATGCACAGAGACACAGCAATAGTAGCTGAGGCATCTGAACAAGTGGTTACTTTTGTTTCTGTTCTGAGCCAACAGAAATGATAGGAATATTTAGAGCTAGTGTTCATACAACATACTACTAAATGGAAATGCTAATACAACTCTAGTTGTCTTAGCCGCACTGTCTTATATATTATCCATATATATTTGTGCTTTTTGACTTTTGCACAACTAAAGTTTGGTATCTAAGTGACTAAGCTAATGTTTGGATTAATAAGCATTAATGATTGATAGATGATCCTTCAAAATGAGCATGACTGTCTTGGTGCTTCATCTAGCCACCATAAATTGTTACTCATAGTCTGCAAATATGTACAGTTCTTTTGTATGCATGTGCAGACTGAACTGTATTGAGCTCATTAAACTTTAAAAAAGACACTTGACTAATCAAGTGGCAAGCATATACCTCACTGATGTATGCAATGCACTGGGATAAAGTACACACAACTCTGAAAGGACAGCATACCCATAAACCTCCTTACTAAATAAATTCAAGTGAATAACCTGTAATGTAATTGTAAATATTGTAGCATCACTCCTCAGTTACACTAAATCTTTGATATGCGACCCACTCCTTGTTGTTGACTTACTGAATTAACATTAGAACTTTGTCCATTTATGGAGATGTCATGGCCTACAGTAGATTGTTCTATCCCCATGCTGTTCCATGCTTGGTCAGTTCAAGATTACGAAACTTCTGTTGGTTAGTGGCAGAAAGACAAAGGTCAGAGAACCAAGATTTCCAGACTTAAAATTTACATTTTCTCTTTGTCATGTTCTCATTTATTTTGGCTTGTAGTGTGAGTCAAAGCACCTGTCTCTTCTCTCACATTCAGAACCAAGGAACAGGTTGTACCTGGCTCTCTCTTTCTTTGACACGATGCCAGAGTGATTTTTTCTGTTTAGCATAGACATTTAGCTTCACGTCTAGCAGGGAGTGAGGCAGATAAGGCATGATTCCCACAGGAGCAATATAGAGAAGTTTCTAAAATGAAAGCGAGGATGCCTGAAATGATCCAGCTTGCAAACCCCCATAAGGATGCCAAGCAAATGCCTCATTGATAGATGCAATGCACAAGGATAAGGTACACAAAACTTTGAAAGGATAGCGTACCCAGAAACCCTCTCACTGACCTTGACTTGAGCTTTTGGCTAAATTCCAGCAGGGTTTATACAATGGAAGCTGAGCTGAGACTTGGCAAGGGTCCCACACATTAGCACAGAGGATCATGGTTTATCTTAAGTAAGGTAAGCAGAGATGTTGGCAGAAACAGAATATCCTGTTTCTTAATGAAAAGCAATTAATATTATGAGAATGACGTGAATAAGTTTACGACAACGTGTTTTCTATTCAGAGCCAGCATTTTTTGCTTCCCTTTTAAAAGATAAGGGCATCATTTTAAGCAGATTTGCTGTGCCAAAGTTAATCAAAAATGTAAACAGTGTACATATATGTACATTGATGGCAGCAAAGTCAGTTTGTCAGGGCTATGAAGAGGCACAATTAGTGAATACCCAGTGACTCCCAGAGGAGGCTGGACAAAAACTTTTGGGGAAATTAATATGCTTATGCATAACTGATTTTCAATGCATTTGATTTACCATTATAGAAAATCAGCTGTGTAATTGGGAACTGCTTGGTGGCAGTGGCAATTGTGAAGTTGAATCAGTTAACTGGTGACTGGTTCATGTTATTTGAAACATTGGTATAATCCTTTCACAAACTAGTTGAAAATTGTTTAAAAGGTTGAAATATACACTGTTGAAAATCAATACATATTCCTTTAAAGATGGATGGAGATTCAAGGCAGTTTCAAAAGCATTCCAAATTTACATGCAGTTGGCTCAGCTCCTGCAAAAAACGACTGCTTTGTTGACATACTGAGTTCTAACTAGCACTAGCATACTCCAATGTAAAATTGCAGAGCTCTTTCACAAATATCAGAGCAGAAGAATGTTACTGAATATCATGGCAGTGTAATACTATGTAGAGATAATACAAACCATTATATTACATAAGTCTTGAATCCTCACAAGGCCATTGAATTTGTAAAACGTCCCTCGGTGCCATAACACATACAGACAGAAAGATTGGAATATAAACCAAGGCTCTAACCAATTCAGCCAACTGTTCTGTGACCATGGAAAGAAATATTGCTTCTAGCTCCACTCTCAAACTTCTAATTTCATGGTGTAGTAGACATGCATCCAATTGTGCTGTCATTTTGAGAACAGATGGGACACTTAAATTCACCTTTGACCTAAAGCCAGCCCTTCCCTCAAAAGCACCTCTTAACTGCATTAGACTAAACATTGAGCACTTCTGCTCATTCCTCTTTTCCAGAATGGCTCCCACATCAGCAATCTGCACTTGTTTTTACCAAGAACCAATGCGTACTATTCCTACTACCAAGGCACAGTTAATGCTAATAATGATTGTCATGATTAAAATGGTGAAAAAATTGGCTGGTTGAATTCAAGAAACTGCACTTTCTGTGATTAATGTGAGTGCCGTGAGTCCCTGGGGTGTAGTAATTAACATTTAGGAGATTGATATTGCACTGTCAGTTGGTGCTTTTGTCTGTCTTTTCTTCAGAATTGAATTGTTAAATTCCAGCTTAAAATGATGCTGTTATGATTTCTGGAGGACAATGATTGCTGTTCACATTTGTTCCCAGCATTTAACATGGAGATATATTAAATCTATGCTTATCCTGAAGCATATAAACATAAACAACAAGAAGCTTTAAAGACATTCAGGATGCAAACGTTTTTGGTCCATTGTGTTTTGATTTACCAGGACCAGTTCAACATGGCACTGCTCCTATTGCAAACAGACAAGCTCTGTTTAGTGGCAGAGAAAGAGAAGGCCTGAGAACTGGGCTCTGAGGAACCCCTTAACCCCAATGAGCTTCTTGTTTTCCACATTGTTGAGTACAGCCGGAGGAGTCTAGTACAGCTGCCAGCAGGAAATGTGGAGGGTTGGGATGACACATTGGTGAATACTAGTGAAAACGGTTTTTGCATGATATCAGGGACTCACATTATTAACTCACATTATTGTTGTTGAACCATTTGAGAAGATGATTCAGTAAAAAAAAAAAAAGTTTTAATCATTGTCACATGTTTGCTGTTTTGGATTTTGCCACCACAGCAAAGTCTATTTGTCATGTAATAAAGGCAAGACAAGACTTGGTAAAATATAAGATGAAGATAAGATAAAACCTACAAAATGCATTTCACTGCATGTCGTACCCTGTATGTATGTGTATGTGACAAATAAAATTTGATTTGATTTGACAAAATCAAAAAGCCTAAACAAGAAATTGCAAAGTAAGAGAACAAGGTAGCCCAAGTTTTAGACAGCAACGACCGTGCTAGAAAAACGCTAGATAATGAGGTGCAACATGTGACTTAATTGTTGGGGCTCATTAACAAAAATTACCACACAGATGCAAAACAGTCATGTGACATGTTTCAGTGAGCTGTGGTGGCTGATGAGAAACATAGTCTAGTGAGTATTACATTTTATTAAATCAATTTTAAGGAACATTAAGAAAGGATTAAACATGACAATGCATACCAATGCAGGAAAATAATTAAGCCCCCTTAGTTTTTTTTTTACCAGAGAATTTTGCAATGATTGATTAGATTTTTATTAAAGTACAATACATAATTTTTAGCGACATGTAGTTACAGTGCCTTGCGAAAGTATTCGGCCCCCTTGAACTTTGCGACCTTTTGCCACATTTCAGGCTTCAAACATAAAGATATAAAACTGTAATTTTTTGTGAAGAATCAACAACAAGTGGGACACAATCATGAAGTGGAACGAAATTTATTGGATATCTCAAACTTTTTTAACAAATAAAAAACTGAAAAATTGGGCTTGCAAAATTTTTCAGCCCCTTTACTTTCAGTGCAGCAAACTCTCTCCAGAAGTTCAGTGAGGATCTCTGAACGATCCAATGTTGACCTAAATGACTAATGATGATAAATAGAATCCACCTGTGTGTAATCAAGTCTCCGTATAAATGCACCTGCACTGTGATAGTCTCAGAGGTCCGTTTAAAGCGCAGAGAGCATCATGAAGAACAAGGAACACACCAGGCAGGTCCGAGATACTGTTGTGGAGAAGTTTAAAGCCGGATTTGGATACAAAAAGATTTCCCAAGCTTTAAACATCCCAAGGAGCACTGTGCAAGCGATAATATTGAAATGGAAGGAGTATCAGACCACTGCAAATCTACCAAGACCTGGCCGTCCCTCTAAACTTTCAGCTCATACAAGGAGAAGACTGATCAGAGATGCAGCCAAGAGGCCCATGATCACTCTGGATGAACTGCAGAGATCTACAGCTGAGGTGGGAGACTCTGTCCATAGGACAACAATCAGTCGTATACTGCACAAATCTGGCCTTTATGGAAGAGTGGCAAGAAGAAAGCCATTACTTAAAGATATCCATAAAAAGTGTCGTTTAAAGTTTGCCACAAGCCACCTGGGAGACACACCAAACATGTGGAAGAAGGTGCTCTGGTCAGATGAAACCAAAATCGAACTTTTTGGCAACAATGCAAAACGTTATGTTTGGCGTAAAAGCAACACAGCTCATCACCCTGAACACACCATCCCCACTGTCAAACATGGTGGTGGCAGCATCATGGTTTGGGCCTGCTTTTCTTCAGCAGGGACAGGGAAGATGGTTAAAATTGATGGGAAGATGGATGGAGCCAAATACAGGACCATTCTGGAAGAAAACCTGATGGAGTCTGCAAAAGACCTGAGACTGGGACGGAGATTTGTCTTCCAACAAGACAATGATCCAAAACATAAAGCAAAATCTACAATGGAATGGTTCACAAATAAACATATCCAGGTGTTAGAATGGCCAAGTCAAAGTCCAGACCTGAATCCAATCGAGAATCTGTGGAAAGAACTGAAAACTGCTGTTCACAAATGCTCTCCATCCAACCTCACTGAGCTCGAGCTGTTTTGCAAGGAGGAATGGGCAAAGATTTCAGTCTCTCGATGTGCAAAACTGATAGAGACATACCCCAAGTGACTTACAGCTGTAATCGCAGCAAAAGGTGGCGCTACAAAGTATTAACTTAAAGGGGCTGAATAATTTTGCACGCCCAATTTTTCAGTTTTTTATTTGTTAAAAAAGTTTGAGATATCCAATAAATTTCGTTCCACTTCATGATTGTGTCCCACTTGTTGTTGATTCTTCACAAAAAATTTTTATATCTTTATGTTTGAAGCCTGAAATGTGGCAAAAGGTCGCAAGGTTCAAGGCGGCCGAATACTTTCGCAAGGCACTGTATGTTGTAGAACACCCAAAAATGTCGAGATATCTTTTCTAACTTTCTCTTGACCTAAAGATTAACGAAATTTGCAGCTACTTTCTATGGAAATCAAATCCCAACACAGCATCCTTTGTCCGGACTTTGTCCTGTGCTGGAAAACCTAAAGGATTATGCTTACCTCTGTCTGTTGCAAACCTTCTAATACTGGCAACTTCTTACAAAGTAGCCTCTATGTTGTTGTGCTTGCTTTGTTTTTTTTTTGTTTAGTAACTTAATATGTAGAAGTTGTACAGTATAAACCTTGCGTAGGTGTAACTATATGGACAATAACATTACAACAAGCATATGAATAAATGGCCATTAATATATGGCAATATAACTGACAATTTGACTTAAAACTGTCAGAGCTAATGTCAGTCACCACGTTCTGACCAGAACAACATCATGAATAATATGTGAATAATGTCTCAGTGTGTTGGTGCAGTAATATGAAGAAAGGAAATTCAAAACCATAACAGCTCTAAATATGATACTACCTGTGATGTAATATAGCAATATTTAGATTTTACCCATATGGAAAGGACCAGCCGAGCATCTGTGCCATTTCAGAAAGCAGACATCCTCAGCTCTGGAACCAAGCCATATGATTCCCCAGTGTGAAGTGGATTCTGTGCTGCTGTGTGTGAAATAGCCAAGCTCTTCAGGAACCTTAGCCAGCTTGGCAGACTACCAGTCAGAGATAGATTTTTCAGGTCCTTCCCCAAATAATCACACTTTTCTGTGTCTGCTTTACTGTGGATCGACCCTCCTGGTAATGCTGTTATTGAAAGAAGTTACATTGGTATACATCAAATTCATGTGAAGCTTCTTATAGCCTAATTAAAACTGATAGCACTTTCCTGAATCAGCTGATGTATTGTTTGTCAGAGCTCTTGCTATTATTGGATTCTGTGTGTGCAAAGTTGAAACCATGTGGAAAGATATAGTCAAAACAGTGACTGTTTTGACTGTTGGGAGTTAATTATGCTAGTGTATATGTAGAAGTGTATATAGTGTATAATATATATATATATAGAGTTATTTATATATATATATATATATAAATATATATATATATATATATATATATCTCATACTTGCTGATAACTGAATAAACAAGCAATATTTTTTTTTTTTAAATGGATGCTGGACAAAAAAAAATAAAATAAAAAATAACACAACACTCCATTTAAAATACTACTGAACTTTATTACTTTTTTAAAAAAAAATTACTGAATCATGAAAATGTGCTAAATGAAATAAATATGAATATATTCATTATATTTATAAATATTGCCCAAAAAATATATGCATTCAAACTGAAACACAATTTGTGTGTGTGTGTGTGTGTGTGTGTGTGTGTTATAGCTGTGGGAATGTGGTGGATAAAAAATATTGAAAAAAAGAGAGTGGAGAGTGACAGGAAAGTAGGATTGCGTGATAGAGGTTCAGCCTGCCTGAACCTATCAGTGGCTTAATGCTAATCGAAACAGGCATTCCAAATTCACACAGACATGGGTGTGTTTTGGGATTTTTACCTTGCATTTTTGTCTATTTATAATAGCTGTACTGTGGGGTAATAATAATCATACTTATAATCGGTGTACTCTACAACTAGTTTGATTCTGTTGAATTTTAACAGAGATGTAAAAACATAAAGACTTTACATTTTGGGGCTTTTTTTTTGTGTCTTATGAGGCTCACACTATAAAATTAAATTCATAATCGATCATAGAAATGAATATACAAAAATCTGCACAGATGGCCCCAGTTATACAAAATAATGTTCATTAGCTCTTGCATTATATTGAACTATATTGTATTGAATTATATTGTAGGTTCCAGAAGCCATCCATTGGTGCAGCTACAAAGAAAAGCCATCGGATCCACAATCAACGCCTCCCAAGTCACTCTTTCGGCCATGCTTACCTCCACTAGAAGCCAGTACGAACTCGGTGGCTTCCCCTATCCCCTTGGAATGGAGAACAACAGCACAGGTGATTAAAAAAACTTACTAAAACAGTTAACTGAAATAACACATTTCTTTCAGACCTTCTGACTTTTTGCATTTTAATGTAGCAGCTCGCATTTTATAATTGGATTATGTACTTGTATATGTACTACACTATAAAATACTAGTCCTTATTCCTATTCAGGTATGATCAAGCTGCTGTTAAAGCACAATTTGTGTGATTGTACCCTTTAATCTATTCAGTGTTAGAAAACCTGCCCCCAATCTGGTCATACATTATGCACACAGTCCAATCCCGCTGGCCATTTTCATGTCCCATTCTTTGCATTTTACGGAGTGAACTATCTCCTCCCCCACTTTTAGTGTCAATGTTCACTGCTTGAGCCGGCCTCTTCTCAGCACAAACACTAAATGCTGGGTTACAATATGTCCATTGTTGTGTCTCCACATGCAGACACATCTTTCTTTTTTGTTGCTTTGTTCTCTTTTGTTGAGGCCAAAGTTGAGCTGAATTAAGTAAAGTTAGGTTGCAATGTATGTATTATAACAAACTGCAGAATGATTCCCATCCTGTTTTTATTTATGACTTGATCACAATACAAATAAGCAACTGAGAAAAATGGATCGCTCAAGAGAAGTTTTATCATATAAGGCATAAAACATGTTGGGGTGTTCTATTAAAGGAAAATAATCCATGCTGCGGTGGTGCGATAAAACCTGAATTATTAAATTATTAATGAACAGCACCCCATGCTTTTTAGTCATTAAGAGTTACATTTAAAGTTATGGAACATCCACAGTGTTCTCCGTTATCAGCCTATTTCTCTTGACGTTAATATGACCTCCAACAAAAATAATCATACTAACAAGAAAACACAAAGCGCCTTTCCTATCATCATTTCCTATGATAAAAACTTCATGCTAATGATTTTTTTTATTTAATAGACAATAACACAAGTTTAAAAAAATCTATTTTTAGTAGAGTTAGATTGAACTTCCACCATACAAGTCCCTCTAATGGAAATTAAAATGTAACAGAATGAGCACAATGTTGTTGACGCTTTGACTTTGAAATTACAGGCATTATTGTAAGCTAAAATAAAATAAATAAAAAAAATAAATAAATGCAGAATGTTGTAAATATTGCAGAAATATGAACCATCTTAGTCTCATTTGTAATTGCGTATTAATCCAATTGTGTGAAACAGCAGTTACGCTCACCAAATATGACTTCAACACAAAATTTTGTAAAATGGCAACAAAAAAAAATGATTTATAAAATTGAGCACAACACACAGCACACAATACACAATAAGCACAACACACAATAAATACCCTGAATATAGAGAATAACCACATTGAGCCTGTAATGTTTAAGAAAGTTAAAGATTCCAGAGGAACTTAAGCCACTCCTTCTTTCATTCTCTCTCTCTTTCTCTTTCTCTCTCTCTATGTCCCTTCCGTTAGCCCTGAACACTAGCTGGGTAGAGCTGACGGCAGTGGCTGCAGTTTGTGCCACACTCGCTGGACCCAATGGCGCCGAGGTTCAGGTCTCAGAACAGATCCAGGTTTCCGTCCCTCTTCCCTCAGACTCACCTCTCAAATCTGCTACCAGTGTCCCTGTCTGGAGGTTTGAGGACAGGACAGGTAAACATGACACATTGTAATGAAATGAGCAGTTTATCAAATGTTCATACAGTTACAACTACAAATCAGGTCCACAATTGACTCTTGGTTGTTTTAGACTGACTACAGACTGGCCTCCTATCAGTAATAGGACACACTCGCCACTTACTACTGCGTGTAGTAGTGCCACGCTAGCATCGATTTTTATACCTGTGCAATTAAAAGTTTCATTTTGACTTAAATGCCCCTCTCATTGTGTCATATCACAAATGTACATTCAGCATGTCAATTTGCTGGAATTCTTTTCTCTGAAGAGATCAATGAGAAAATATTTTTGCATATGCTGATTCTAGAGTAAGTAGTCATGATTATGGTTATACTGTATATATCATCTACAATAATATCGGAATTGTTGTTTTAACCACGTTAAAGACATTATCGACTATATCGCAAAATACACCTACAGAGTGCACGTCGTAACCTAGTAGGTTAGACTCGTACGCATTTAGAATGTGTTCTTTTCCTGCACGATTCAGTCTTATTAAAATGCATTGAGAATAATCACAAAATTCAAGATGTGGGGCAGAAAATGTATACATTTATATTATTTCATACAGTTAATCAAAATCTTATGGAAAAAAACATTTCTTCAAAAAACAACTATTGAAATATATTATATTGGAAATATATATTATATTACATTTATATTAAAGGTACAACATTCCCATAAAAGGTAAAAATCTATTTAAACTTATTGGAAAAGATTAATCTCTGTCACTGCTGTGAAATGACCACTAGAATATCGAACAATTTAGTCAGCAGTCCGCAGTACTCTGTAATGTACCAGCACATTAACACACTCAACACAAAATATCGCTATCGATAAAATCCCAAAAAATATCGAGGTAGAATTTTTGTCAATATCGCACACTCCTAGTCATAATAATAATAATGTTCATCATGCTTATTCATCAATAATGAACATACAATATGGCGATTAAGGTGACATGCTCGGTGCAGTGTGCTTAGGTAAAAATAAGAGTCTCATCTGCTGCAGCTGTTTGGGGTTAGAAGATCTAAGGTCCTGTTGGCTATGCTACTTCACAGAGGGTCTGTTACACAACGGGGTTCAGAGGGAGGGTGAGAGCGAGAGAGTGTGTGTGTGTGTGTATGTGTGCAAAAGGGCCATTTGCAACCTTAGATGCAGGCATTCTTCTAGGACAAGGACTGCACAGTTCATGCTGGTTGCTGGGGGAACGTACAGGATTTTGAGATGTAATCCACACAGCATTTTGGTGATGTATCCTTCAGAAGAATTGTGATCAAGACACCTTGCAGCGTTTTTAGCTGTAGGAAGAGAAAATCAATTTAAAATCAAGATTTATCTAAAGATTACCTACAAAAGCCCGTGTTCAAGAGTCATGCAACAAAGCCTTTGATTTACAGTAGACTTTCCTGTAAATAGCTTTGATTAGTGGGAACTAGCGTTAATTAGCATTAACTTAAAAGGTCTGAATATGGATTAGGTGATGCCGCACACTGGATTTAATGAACCAGCATGTAAAATGGAAGTCTCAGTCCATCTGGCTGTTTAGAGATAGCTTAGTAAGGCGAGCTGGGGAAGAGCAGGTATGAATATGCAACGTGTGTGGGTGGCCAGAATGTACTGCGAATGAGAAAAAAAGAAAAGTATGAATAAACGGACACACGCAGTCATGTGATTTGGGTGTGTGTACAAGCATGAGTTTAAGAGAACAGTCTCCCTTTGAAGCCTATTTGCTTTACAGACAGGGGAGAGCTTAGCCTCCAGTGTGAAGCAAGCACTGTTGCATGACCTGTTCTGGGAAAGCCCCCTTTAGCAGCAAGCGTTGCTTGATTTACAGAACTGCATTGCACCCTTGTGGCCAGGCTTTAGCATGGCAGTTATGCTGGATTTTTTTTTAAACAGTCTCAAATCAGAGTTTGAAATGAGATGGCTATAAATAACTACGTTTGCCAAGTGTGAAAAACGAGCCCAGCATGAAGAATATTTTTTTATTATAATGTTATAATGTTTATCACAGTTTTATATTAATCTATAGTGATGTGCTCTGGGATGCTACAGGCGTTAGATAATTGCTCTTGCTGTGTGTTTTGTGCAGCATGAAAAAAAGAAAAAACTGTACAAAAACATTTAACAAAAGAACAAATTTTAGTTAATTGACCAAAGAACTAAGGACCATAAAGGGAAAATAGCTAAGGTTAACTAACAACATATTAATTCCTAATCCATCAAGCATTAGCTACCTTCATAAAAGCATTATGTACATAATGATTATCACTGTGTTTAAATGCCGATAAAAGGTTATTTAAACCGAACAGTACAAATTGTTATGATAAATACAAAATGTATATTGCAACAATATAGCAATATTATGGAAGTCCTAAGAGGTCATGCATTATAATCTTTTTTTATTTAATTTTTTTCCTTGTGATCAGGACTTAATTTCTCTGTGATCTTGACATAACAAAAATTGTTTTCTTGTTATCACGACTTTGTTTCCTCAAGATCTTGGCATAACAAACATTCATCAAACATTCAGTGGTTTCCTCATGATCAGTAGTTATTTTTTCTGTGTATTTAGCATAAGAGCATGTTCTGGAGGCAGCATCACTAGGTATTCGCATTGAAATTTTACGTTAAAGAGCTTTCGGGTCGGCAATCCTTTTCAACGTGCGGAACATAGTTAAAATCTGAGTTCCCTCAGGAATGTATTGAGTCTCAGACCGCAAGTTTGTTGAGCCTCTGCCTTTATTATTATTATTAAACTTGAAAACATAAACAACAATGCCAGTTGTATAAAAAGAAACTAGAGTTAATGCAGTGTAACTGTGGCTACCCACTCCGTACTGGAAATAAGATTTGTAGCAAGTGGCTAGCGGCTAACACTAGCAATAAGGATTCTTTAGCGTTTTATGTCCAGCTTCAAGAAATTCTCTTAAAAGAAGAATGGAACAGTTAAGTAGACCATATCTTTAGAAAATTTAATATTAAATGTAAACCACACACACAATTATATCTTCTTCTTTTGGCTTCTCCCATTAGGGGTCGCCACAGCAGATCATCTGTCTCCATACCCCCTTGTCCTCTTCATCTGCCCCTTTCAAACCAACTACCTGCATGTCTTCCCTCACCACATCCATAAACCTCCTCCTTGGCCTTCCTCTTTTCCTCCTTCCTGGTGGCTCCATCCTCAGCATTCTCCTACCGATATACCCCATGTCCCTCTCATTCCCCTGTAGTTACTGCAGGTCTGCACATCTCCCTTATTCTTATAAACCGGTACCAGCACACACCTTCTCCATTCCTCAGGCACCCTCTCACCTTCCAAAATCCTGTTAAACAATCTGATTAAAAAATCCACTGCCATCTCTCCTAAACATCTCCATGCTTCTACCGGTATGTCATCTGGTCCTAATTACTTTCCACTCTTCATCCTCTTAATCGCTGCTCTCACTTCCTTCTTACTAATCCTATCCACTTCCTGCTTTACCATCTCCAAATCATCCAACCTCTCTCTCATTTTCCTCATTCATCAGCTGCTTAAAATACCCCTCCGTCTTCTCAACACACTCTCCTCACTAGTCAACACATTTTCATCTCCATCCTTTCTTGCTCTTACTTGCAGCACATCCTTCCCAGCTCGGTCCCTGAGAAAATCCTTTTCTCCTTCCTTGGTGTCCAACTTCTCATACAGCTCCTCATATGACTTTTCTTTGCTTTCGCCACATGCTATTCACCTGCTGCCGCATCTCCTTGCTCTCCTGCACTTCCTCATTCCACCACCATGTCTCTTTGTCTTTTTTTCTATTTCCAGATGTTACACCAAGTACCTTTCTATCTGTCTCTATTCACTTCTGCAGTAGTTGTCCAATCATCCAGCACCTCTTCACCACCACCGACCCCCTGACCTTCAGTTTCTTTCAGTCCTCACTCTCCTCCTCTTTTTCTTCACCACCAAAACCATCCTACAGGCCACCATCCGATGCTGTCTAGCTACACTGTCCCCTGCCAAGACCTTACAATCTCAAATCTCCACACATACAGTGAGGAAAATAAGTATTTGGACACCCTGCTATTTTGCAAGTTCTCCCACTTAGAAATCATGGAGGGGTCTGAAATTTTCATCGTAGGTGCATGTCCACTGTGAGAGACATAATCTAAAAAAAAAAATCCAGAAATCACAATGTATGATTTTTTAACTATTTATTTGTATGATACAGCTGCAAATAAGTATTTGAACACCTGAGAAAGTCAATGTTAATATTTGGTACAGGAGCCTTTGTTTGCAATTACAGAGGTCAAACGTTTCCTGTAGTTTTTCACCAGGTTTGCACACACTGCAGGGGGGATTTTAGCCCACTCCTCCACACAGATCTTCTCTAGATCAGTCAGGTTTCTGGCCTGTTGCTGAGAAACACAGAGTTTGAGCTCCCTCCAAAGATTCTCTATTGGGTTTATGTCTGGAGACTGGCTAGGCCATGCCAGAACGTTGATATGCTTCTTACAGAGCCACTCCTTGGTTATCCTGGCTGTGTGCTTCGGGTCATTGTCATGTTGGAAGACCCAGCCTCGACCCATCTTCAATGCTCTAACTGAGGGAAGGAGGTTGTTCCCCAAAATCTCGCAATACATGGCCCCGGTCATCCTCTCCTTAATACAGTGCAGTCGCCCTGTCCCATGTGCAGAAAAACACCCCCAAAGCATGATGCTACCACCCCCATGCTTCACAGTAGGGATGGTGTTCTTGGGATGGTACTCATCATTCTTCTTCCTCCAAACACGTTTAGTGGAATTATGACCCAAAAGTTCTATTTTGGTCTCATCTGACCACATGACTTTCTCCCATGACTCCTCTGGATCATCCAAATGGTCATTGGCAAACTTAAGACGTGCCTGGACATGTGCTGGTTTAAGCAGGGGAACCTTCCGTGCCATGCATGATTTCAAACCATGACGTCTTAGTGTATTACCAACAGTAACCTTGGAAACGGTGGTCCCAGCTCTTTTCAGGTCATTGACCAGCTCCTCCCGTGTAGTTCTGGGCTGATTTCTCACCTTCCTTAGGATCATTGAGACCCCACGAGGTGAGATCTTGCATGGAGCCCCAGTCCGAGGGAGATTGACAGTCATGTTTAGCTTCTTCCATTTTCTAATGATTGCGCCAACAGTGGACCTTTTTTCACCAAGCTGCTTGGCAATTTCCCCGTAGCCCTTTCCAGCCTTGTGGAGGTGTACAATTTTGTCTCTAGTGTCTTTGGACAGCTCTTTGGTCTTGGCCATGTTAGTAGTTGGATTCTTACCGATTGTATGGGGTGGACAGGTGTCTTTATGCAGCTAACGACCTCAAACAGGTGCATCTAATTTAGGATAATAAATGTAGTGGCGGTGGACATTTTAAAGGCAGACTAACAGGTCTTTGAGGGTCAGAATTCTAGCTGATAGACAGGTGTTCAAATACTTATTTGCAGCTGTATCATACAAATAAATAGTTAAAAAATCATATATTGTGATTTCTGGATTTTTTTTTTAGATTATGTCTCTCACAGTGGACATGCACCTACGATGACAATTTCAGACCCCTTCATGCTTTCTAAGTGGGAGAACTTGCAAAATAGCAGGGTGTTCAAATACTTATTTTCCTCACTGTATGTATTACCCAAATGGGGTCTAACAAATGTAACCTATTTAATAAATGTTTTACATTTATTTTATTACTTAATTTTATCAAAATAATAAAAAAGTGTATTGAATTTATTTATTATGTTGATTTGTTTTATTATTATTATTATTATTATTATTATTATTGTTATTTTATTATATTTTATTTGTTATTATTTACAAAGTATTATTTTATATATTATTTAACCAAACAGGCATTTTATTTAAAATTGTTTAAAAATGTACACTAATAAATATAATAAATTGTGTTAATAAACTGTACCGAAATTGAACCGAACCGTGACATAAAACCCAAAGTACGTACCAAACTGTGAATTAAGTGTACCGTTACACCCCTAATGATCACCCATGCTTTTACTTTGATCAGGGTCTCACTCAAACTGAAATTGTATGTCAGTGATTGACAACTTACACATAAGTGTCCGACATTCAGAAGGAGACTGTCAGGTCTGAAACTTTATCATCAAAGACAATATAGCAACCCTGAACGTGACCGGGACGTCTGCATGGCTACCGAATAGTGCATGAAAGGTGAGGAGCTATTTCAGTTTAGGTGGGTCCCTGATCAAAGTAAAAGCGAGTGCTCCATGATGCTGTAATAATGCTGCCTCTAGAACATGCTCTTATGCCAAATACAGAGAAATATTAAGTACTGATCACAAGAAAACAATGTTTGTGTCAAGATCCCGAGAAAATGAAGTCGTGATCACGAGAAACAACTTTTGTTATGTAACATTTTTCTTTCTTGTATTCTTGTGATCACGAGAAAGCAAAAAAGAAAAATATATTCGAATGCATGGTCTTCTAGCACTTCCATACAATATTGTAAGAAGAAAGACTACTGTACATTAAAAGAAAAAAGAAAGAATAAATGTTTTAAACAACATTGGGAGGTGGTGGCTCAGGGGTTAAAACATTGACCTTTTGATCAGAAGTTCAAACCAATAAGCTGCCATTTCTGGGCCCTTGAGCAAGGCCCTTAACCCTCAACTGCTAAATGTTATAAAACAAATAAATGTTTGTGGCTCTGGATAATGGTGTCTGTCAAATGCCATAAATGTAAATTGTATGTAAACATTACAGTACTTTGTAATACTTCCCACTAATGATTGCCAGAATGACGTTCTGTAAAGTCAAGGATGGAACATTGGAACTTTGTCAATCAGAGGTCGCTATTTGGGTTACACCCCACTAAACTCACAATAGTGATTTTCAGGTGATGTCTTTAATTGAATGCTGTTATTTAGCACTAATCTAAAATGAATTCATACTAAGTCCCTCTCTAAAAAGCTAAAATTCATAAATAATATTATTTCTTTCGCTTACTTAACGAAATAATTTGATACGTAGGTGTTTTTTCCTCCTGGTTTGATTTAATAATGACCAGAAAACCACCTGCAAGTTTTACATACAAACTAGATGGTTTGTTTAGCTTGTGGTTTGATTTTCATTATGGAATATCATTGTGCTTATGCATGTGTGTTTGTTTGTCCTACAGGTTTGTGGATTAGAAGTGGTGTGGGCTACATTAAAAAAGATGGGGCTCACATGACCTGGAATTTTGTGGCTTCACATTTAGGATACTGGCTTGCAGCTTTTTCATCTGGAGGTGAGTTTTGCTTTTCTCTCTACACTGACCTACACTATCAGCCATATAGTCAGATCTTTATTCTCTTTTACAAATATTAAATGTTATTGTTACTGGAATACTGCTAGTGTTTGATCAGTTAGACTTGCTCAAATATTTATAATTCAGCTAGTCAAGACCCATGAGATCTTGAAGAGGTAAATCATGGCATTATATTAGAATATCCAAAACATGCCATGCCATATTCATTTTATTTACTTAGAAGTAAACATTTTATTTTCACAATTCTGTTTCAGGCACAATGTTAAACAACTCAGCCCTGAGAGATTTCACCACATACCATACCATCTTCCTTCTGACAATTCTGGGTTTTATGGCTCTTCTGGTTCTCATCCTGCTCTGCTTAATGCTCTACTACTGCAGGTATTTTGGTCCCGACTTACCATGGTGAACAGATCGAACCACATAAGCCAAAAGAGATTAAAGGCTCTTTTTACTAGAGGGTGGTCTTTGGTTAGCTGTGAAGCCACCTGTCCAAAAGCATTGTTGTGATTGCAGTACTACTAGTTTAAAGCCACTTTTCAATATTTTTATATATATATATATATATATATATATATATATATATATATATATATATATTTATTTATTTATTTATTTATTTTTTTTTTATATGGCAAAAGAATTCAAATAACTGACAGTAATACTAATATTTTTGCCCTCCCCTATATTTTGCTAAAAGGATATGTACACACAGTTGATTAGAATATATGTGTTAATCTAGCATTAAAAACACATTTGAGAGGAATTAGAGCATTGGCTACTGACCAGGTCATCTTGCTTGTCATTGGTACCCGAACATTACATGTTCTTGTGGCTGAAAGGGGATGATTTACAGCATGTTTTATCCAAAAGAATGGACGTTATTGGAACGCTAAGTGGTGACCAATTACTTTTTAATGCTTATGGTTTTGGAGTTCAGTGTTCAACAAGAACATATAGATGTGATATTCAGAAGTCCACATACTTTTAGCCATATATTGTAAGGGATCGTACGCATTTTGGAAAATTATGAAAAAGTATTGAATTTGATTTGAGTAATTTTGAGGTCTGGGTTAGTATGGAAAAAAGAACACTGAGTATTACAATATTTTTGTGTTTCCATACTATTGCCCTATTTGGTTTTCTAAAATATTAAAATAATATTTTTTATAAAGCAAAGGCTGTGTCTACACTAATCTCGATACATACTTTGAAAGTATGAAATTTTGAGATAAAAAATATGTAGGAACCCTGTATTGTGAATTATGTCTATACAAATTCTTTATCTCATGCTCATCTCAAACATTCTTTATCTCTCAGGAGGAGATGCCTGAAACCTAGGCAACATCGTCGTAAAATGTATATCTCATCCGCTCTGGAGAGCTCTAAAAGGGACCAGGGTACATCCACTTCTCACCTTAACCTCATAAGCGGTGGACGTTTGGAGACCCCTTCCTCCACTGGAGATGGTGTGAAATCAGATCTGTCTTCTACAAGGGACTCACGAGAAGACTTTTTCAGGTGCAAGCAGCGCCATTCCAAGGGGAACAGCAAGCAAGGCGAAAGCTTCCCATTGCATGTCAGCTGCTCCACCAATACCAACAATTTGGACCTCCTTCTGCGAGATAACCACGGCAGGATTTATACTTCGGTGGATGATTCTAATGCACGTAAGAACCATCATCATCTCCATAATGCCAAGGACAACCAGGGTTATACATCCAATCCTCCTTCTCCCCCACAGTTGCTCCAATTTGCTGGTCACTATCAGGAGCAAAGGCGGGGCAGCAAGCCCCCAGAGTACTCTGCCTCTCAGGTTGCAGATAACTTGAACAGGCCAGTCTCCATGAATGCACAGCCAGGTCAGCTTATCTTCTGCCATTCCATGGAACAAATGAAGGACAGCATGTATCACAGTGTTGTTCCCACCTTAGTCATCCCGGCACATTACATGCGCCTCTCCACTGATCTGTCATCCATGGAACAAGCTGTGGAGAGGCAGCAGCAGCTGCAACATGATATGGAAGCCATTCAGGTGAGCATGACATTACCTCGCCAGCAGACTCAACAGCAGCAGCAGGAAACCAAGCTGCAGAATGAGGCAGAAAAAGCAAGTCAGCAGGGAGAGGAGTCACAGGATCAGAACTGGACTTCAGATGCCTCCTCCGGGCCGGTCCACATCCCTGTTTTGTTCAATGAATCGTCAATGACCCAAATGAACGGAGAACTAAAGGCGCTCACAGAGAAGAAGCTACTGGAACTGGGTGTAAAACCTCATCCTCTGGCCTGGTTTGTGTCACTTGATGGTCGTTCCAATTCACTTGTCCGGCACTCATACATCGAGCTAGGAAATGAGCCTCTGCGGGCACCCCAGGAACACCATGCGGAGACATACCCTGGGAACTCAGGAAGGTCTTCCCAAAGAAAAAGCAAAGAGGAAAGAAAGGCAAAAGAACTACGTGAGCCAAAGGCCCATGGCAAGATTTACTCTAAGCTCCCAGTCATTGATACCACCAACCCCAGCACCAGCAGTGAGAGCCACACAGCCCCTTACTCACCAGATGGCTCCATGGCACCACTACTTGATAACACTCCAGAATCCCGGGGTGGAACATTTCCACGTAAAGGACGCAGCCGAGACTTCACTGCCCGCGGCAGCACAGAAGACCGCAGAGATTTGGAGACCAGTCTAGATTTGGAGACCAGTCCAGATAATGATGATAAAGATGATGAAGACGAGAATAAGAAGAGCCCATGGCAGAGACGTGAAGAGAGACCCCTCATGGTGTTCAAGTAGCCCCCACAAGCTAAGATCTGTTCTGTCATAGACTTATCTGGCATTTCTACATTAAGTATGGCAATATATTGCTGTCAAGGATGTTTGAACACCTGCTTGATGCTTTTCTGTGGAGATGGATTATCTTCAGTAGAGACATTATAGTTTTAACATTGACAGGCCTCTACTTGTCAGGAAACCAAGCTAGTGCTTAGGGCTCATGTTATCTTGAATGTCCTGCAGGTAGAGTATTTTCTAGGATGTAAATCAGACATTGTTTAACATTGTGTCACTACCCTGAGGACAATCTTTTGTTTTACCCAGGGACTTTTTCACTCTGCTGGGAATGCGTATGAGCCATTTTAATAAATGATGTTGGGACATAATCCTTGGGCCTTAAAGAATTGCATTAAAGAGAAATGTTGAATAGACATATGGACTGAATTGTGTGGAAGGGCTGGTAACTGCATTTCTTTCTCAATCTTTTAAGGCTTTCGTGAAGGTTTGGTTTTTATATAATTGGTGATAAAATAGCGATGTGTGCTGAATCCCACTTTCCCAAAATGGGAGTGACATTTTGCTGGGTTAATGTGCTAACTCTAAATATGACTTTCCATGTAATGCCCCTGAATTTACCCTTTTTAAAATGTGCCATTTGAACCTAAACTGTGTAATCAATTTTACAATTCTGGAAGGCTTTTATTTTTTGCAGCTACACTATATTATTCTTTGACATCCAACTGAATCCATAGGCCCCTCAAAATGTTTCTTTGGATGATTAACAATTCTACCTTCCTAAAGGGTTCTGCTTTTAGAAAGACAATACTTTGATATGTTGCAGCACTATGTATTGATATTTTAACAATAAGTGTCCACTTGCAGCCTTGCCACTCTTTATGCAGTTTATTTTGGTAGGTAGCACTGTTGCATTTACACTGTGCTGAAAAAGTGTACTATAGCTGAACTTCAAGCACATTGTTATGGCCACCAGATTGTATTTTTTACCATAACCAAATACACGTCACGTCACAGAAACAGCAACAGCAAACAATGAGAAGCCATAAAATGTGAACATGTAATACATTAGGGTTCCCCAGAGGAACAAAACCAAAAAATAAATAAAATACACTACAGCACACAAGATGGAACTTTGCTGTCTAAGACTTTGACACTTTTCGAATCTGTTTTCTGTTAGCTTTTTGCTATGACAGATAATAGATGAAAGACCAAATCTGTAACATTTCCATTTCAATCAAAACTTGTACAGAGATGCAATAAGGATGACCTGGGCTAATAAAGCCACAAATAGACTTTATAGATTGAACAGCCATGTTAATTCCTATCAATGCAATGCTGAAATCAATAACAGCTTATTTTCCTAGAAGATATGTGACATTTACTTGCAGCTTTGACATAGCAGGATAATGCTGCACTAAATTAATTTAATCATCTACTTTCTCTTTTACAACCTACAAATGCCCTTCCTGCTATACTGTAGTATAAATTTGGTCCACGTCAGCTATATAACGTTTGTATCCAGCTGTAATTTTTGCACTTGATATAAAAAGACACTTGTAATTCAATCTTGGCTTCATCACTTCTCCCAGTTTCTCGGATTGGAATGCTGATGCATGAATAAATTGACTCTAAAAGGAATTCATCAGGTATTTTATTTTTTTTCATGTCCAAGTATTGCTTAGCTAAGCATTTTTACAAAACATTGTGAACCACTTGTTTAATAGCGCTGTAGTAAACTTTTCCGAAAGCGGAAACTTTTTTTGTTTTTTTTGTCTGCAAGATGTACTAATTTCTTGTGTTTAAAATAATTGAAGTCATTATGATAAACCATTTTAATGATTTTATTTTTATTGTTTTGCTCTTAAATATCACTCATTTTAGAATATAAATCAGAAAATACTACCCATAGCATGCCAAAGTTCATACTAAATGAAGTAAAAAAAAAAAAAAAAAAGATGTACTAACATCCTTTTGGCTTTCCTGTCACACTTACTTTTCTGTTACTGCCTATAAAGTGCCTTTGTGTGTCAGACTTGGCCCCAGACTTGCTGTGTTCACATAATTGTGTTATTCAAAATGACAATCTGACATACAGGGCCAGTTTTCCCACATATAAATTAGCCAAGATTTCTGCACTGTCATTTGTTTTGCCTTAGCATATCCTGTGTCTAATAAACCAGCCTGAAGATATTTTTTTGAATATTTCTGGCCTATTTTTTTGACCCATAACTGTGAGAATAAATCAGTGGATAACTACTGTGTATATTCATTTTATAGCAATGCTTTTCGGTTTTAAACCTTATCAAGATAATGCCATGGATGTATACAAGATATTAGAAGATATTTTCACACTTTTTAAAGCATGACACTTAAATCTTCACTTCTGGTCAAGTCTACTTTTATTTTTATTTAGCTTTATATCTTTGCCTTAGACTACAGCCCAAGGATACGTGGTTCACTGGGGATTGTATTGCATTTTTGGAAGTCTCTCTGGATAACAGCATTTGCTAAACAATAGATGTAAATTGGAATGATATAATGAAATCCTGTTTCCATGACTTGGTGTGAAGTCCATGTAACAACACATAAAGTGAATGACACTCCTTTATTGTTGACACCTGTTTAAGGAAATGAGTATTATATGGACACTATATACTGTATATAATGTAATAATGTAATGCTCCCAATAGAATACTATGATACAATTAACCCCAGGTATTAAGGACAGACGAACAGATTATGGAAAACTGCTTTGCTGGTCCTAACTATTAAAGAATTAGATTAGATTAGATTAGATTAGATTAGATTCAACTTTATTGTCATTGTGCAGGGTACATGTACAGAGCCAATGAAATGCAATTATGCTGTAAGTAAAGATAATGTGTAAAAACAATCATTTTTATTTACCCAACTATTACACAGTAAATGAAGAAATTACATCTATCAAAGTAACTTTATTCTTATTTCTTAAACTACCCAATTTTGCATGATCAGTTTTGATTTGCCATATGTATTAGCAGCTCTAAATAGCTTGCTTTTATCAGGCCAACAGATGGCGCCAATTTTCCCTCACAAATGCGCTTAATCGGATTGGAGTTTGCTCATCCGTGGATGCTTTTGGCTGAACGTGTTTTGCACCAAACGTTGTATAGTTTAACAATTGGCCGTTTTGCTGAAGGGGTTTGATGAGTTTCCGAATATTACTTGAGTGAGGAGAAAACGCGCGAGCTCGGGGACACTTGCACGCGCTTGCAGTCACGCGGACGCGCTCTCGTGCTGCTCTCTTTCACGCCCATGAGGAGAGAGACGAAGGGAAGTGTGGAGGAGCAGAAGCGCTGATAGCAGGAGGAAACGAGGATCTTTTACCTGTGGAGTTTGAGGTGTTAGTATAAACTGTATTATAATCTGTAGTGTCTGAGCAACTAGTATAACCTGTATTATAATCTGTGGAGTCTGAGCTGTTAATATAACCTGTATTATAATCTGTAGAGTCTGAGCTGTTGATATAACCTGTATTATAATCCGTAGAGTCTGAGCTCTTAGTATAAACAGTATTATAATCTGTAGAGTCTGAGCTCTTCGTATAACCTGAATTATAATCTGTAGAGTCTGAACTCTTAGTATAACCTGCATTATAATCTGTAGAGTCTGAGCACTTTGTATAACCTGAATTATAAT
>JAAIIK010000075.1:886763-922962 GCA_014706435.1 Silurus glanis
CATGATATAGAATAGAATATAAGTAGAAAGAATTCAAGAGAAAAAAATAAGTAGAAATAATATTTAAAAAAAAAAATACAAATAAAATTAAAAGAATCATATAGAAATGACAATATAATATAACTGCAAGAATATAATAATAGGTTTAAAAATAAAAATAGAAGTAAAATTAACATACAAAGCAGCATTTGCATTCCGGAAAGCCGAAAACATATGTATATATAGTATTTTAAAACTTCCCTTTAAAGTACAGCTGTGCATGATGTGCAAATGTTCATCTTAATGCAGTACATGCATCAGTGCAAAAGAAAGGTTGTGGGTGTTGTGCAGCAAGTCCAAGATCTAGTCCTTGGTGTTCTCATTGTTGAGGGTACAAACTGCCTCCAGGAAGAAGCTCCTCATCATTCTCGCTGTATTGGCCTTCAGACAAGGAACCATTTTCCTAAGGTTATTCGATATCTTCCTAGACTTAGTCTAGCATCATTTGCTGTACATAGACTGCAGGTCAGAAATCAACTGATTTCACTGCTTGGTGCTGTTCCCAAACCAGGCTGTAATCTTTTTTGCATCAGGATGCTCCCAATGGTGCAGGTGTAAAATTTCTTAACTTCAATGAAAACTAAAGTCTTTTTAAAGCATCTAAGGTCTGTAAGGGTATAAGTAGCTCCTGCAATTAACACTTTCTTGAATCAAATTTTTTTTTAAAGAATGCATTCATGAGTCATTCAGTCAAGATATATTTTTTGTATTAAACCTTGATTGATATTATTTTTTGGTTTAATGTGGATATCAACACAAAAATTTTAAGACAATCAAAAGAACAAGCATTACAACAGCCCTGGTTTGAACTTTATCATCGGTCTCATTATCTCACATAAAAAGTCTAATGGTGAGGTTTTGTCGTGGCATTGTATCCTATTTCAAACCTTTTTTTGCTTTATATGTGTTATTATATATATTATATTTAAAATCCAATAGAAGTTTAAGTTTTCAAAAAGAATTATTCAGAAAAAATATTTGTAAAAATCACAGGTAAACTATAGATGTCGCAGATATTAGGTTGATAAACGCTGTAGTAGTCTTTTAAGATCTGTAGTAAGTGTGTGTTTGTCTCTCTCTCTCTCTCTCTCTCTCTCTCTCTCTCTCTTCTCTTTTCTCTTTCTGTCTTTCTCTCATTAGGATAAAATTGGGTGGCGGCCTGGTGCATCCCACCTGCTAGTATTTACTACAGACGCTACAAGTCACATCGCACTAGATGGCAGATTTGCTGGTCTTGTCCATCCCAATGACGGAAATTGTTACATTAATAACAACATCTATGACAAGACTTCTATACTGGTCAGTCTGACTAGCTGTGTTTTGTGTCTATTATATTTCTGTTATTATAATTGTTATTGTTTGATTTAAAATAAAGTGTATTGAAACCAGTTTGAAATGCAGGCCTGGATGAAACAGGCATTCTGAAAACTGTATGAGATGGATGTGTATATGTATTGTAGGACTATCCCTCTATTGGAATGCTCACTGACAAACTGAGTGAGAATAATATCAACCTCATCTTTGCAGTAACAGAGAATGTGATACCTCTGTATCTTGTGAGTACATGAAGAAAGAAACATGCCTTCACCCACACAATCACACAGACACACACACACACACAAAGTCCCATGCTTGCATTAAAGCTATCATTGCTGCCTACTGTCTTGTAACATTGCACATTGTTGCACCTGTGTACCCACTCACTGAATTTTTTCCCATCTCTCAGAATTACAGTAAGCTGATTCCTGGTACCACTGTTGGGAAACTGTCTTACGACTCTAAAAATGTTATCCAGCTCATCCTGGATGCGTATGCGGTAAGATACATGCTACACAATTTCCAAAAGGAAATCGTCACTGTTACATGACATCCTTGGCTTTGTTCCAGCGGGGAGAAGTGTGAAAGTTACAATATTATAGGTATACAGTATTATAGGACTATCATCAATAGTGAGGTGGTGGGATGCTGCCCAAAGTGAATGATTGGATGGTCCAGGTGTTTTATTTGTAGTTACAGAAAGCATCATTTTATAAACTGTGTATTTTATTTTATTTTTTATTTTTAATAAAACATTGAAATCAGTTTATTATTAGCCATTAAAATAATGTGATTTGAATCATAGCTGAAATTACAATTAGAGGTGTGCTGTTCTAGAAAATTATTCTCAAATAATCAGAATTCACAACACAATACTGTGTTTCAGTTTAAGTCTGTGTAAAAATGCTTTACAAAAATTGTTGACAAAGCTAATGGTCACTGTATGCCCTTTTATCCCTGCAGAATATCAGGTCAAAGGCAGAGCTGGAGGTGTTGGGTGTTCCCAATGAGCTAAGTTTGTCGTTTAATGCCACATGTCTCAATGGAGAATTGATACCTGGCGTTAGATCCTGCTCAGGACTTAAAATTGGTGACACGGTAAGTAAATCCAGTTGCTAATCCAGTTTTTGGTTACATCGGATTTCCATCGACATTGCACCAGGAATACAGCCACCATTATGGGCATTAATACTTGTTTTTATTTATTTTATGTTAGTCATAGTCATGCATAGTCAGTTGAGTCTTCATAGGGTGCTGTTATACTTTGAATATTTGAGTCTCCACCTAAAACTGATTTTGTGGAAGCATTATTATCACAGCTTTGTTTTCACATTCAGGGATTATGTAGAAACTGTGGATTAATTTTACTGTTCTATACATCACTACCCAGTACCTGCTTTTGGTCTAACCAACATTCAAATATAGTTAAGATAAGATAAGAAACCCTTATCCAGGCGACTTACATTAATGTCATTCACACAACCGAGCAGCTATGGGGTTAAGGGCTTTGTTCAGGGGTCCAGGAGTGGCATCTTAGTGTGGCTAGGATTTGAACTCACTACCTTCATATAGTCCTCACATATTAAGATACCACATCCCCAGAGTCCAGGAGTCTGCGGGATTCTCCCATTCAAGGGCAACACCTCAATCACATTCCTTCTTAGTTGTACAATACAAGCATTTCAAATGTGGATCACAAAAGTGAGCACGCCCTCATGCCTGACTCATGGTTAGCTCATACAAACATGCTGATACAAGCTGAACACATCTGTTAGGCTTTAGACTCCTTGTCTACATGTACATATGCAAAAGACAAGGTTCTTATTTCCAAATTTCCATCACCTATACCCTTTAAAATGGCAACAAAATCCTTAAAACTTGTATCTCTGTGTATCTCATTTAGGTGTCCTTCAGTGTAGAAGCAAAGCTCCGTAGCTGTCCTAACGTGAAGAGTCAAACCTTCATTATCAAGCCTCTGGGTTTTAAAGATTCACTGCAGGTGACTGTCGATTTTGCATGCAACTGCTCCTGCCAAGACTCTTCCCAGCCTTCTAGCCCTGCCTGTCATAATGGAAATGGCACACTGGAGTGTGGTGTTTGTCTGTGTGACCCAGGACGCCTGGGACCACAGTGTGAGTGCACTGAGGCTGATTATAAGCCCACTGACACGGACAGCTGTAAACCTGCCCCTGGTGCACCTATCTGCAATGGACGAGGCGATTGTTTGTGCAGCCAGTGTAGCTGTCACTCAAGAGATTTTGGGAAGGTATGGGGCAAATACTGCGAGTGTGATGACTTCAGCTGCATCCGCTCCAATGGTCAACTTTGCTCTGGTAAGAAACAAGTGCATTCATATTGACATATCAGTGCAATGATGGACTGATAAATGCAGTTACATAGCACTTCCCTTAAGAAATAGTACATCACCATACATGGTAATGATAGAAGATAATAATTTGAGCTCTGCAGTAGGCACCACTGTACTAATATTTGGGATTTATCATAAAATCTACTTGGCATGTTTGAGCACAGCCTCCACTGTGGGCCAGATACTGTGTAATGCTGTAAAATTCAGGGTGGATTCATTGTATTGTTGAGTCAGCAGTGTGGTTGTTTGGGCAGAGTTTAGATTTTTATGCGTGCATCTGCCTGTGTGTGTGTGTGTTTCGGTTCATTTGGAATTATGTTTACATGCGAATGCTTTGTAGTGGATCAAGATCTGGTCTTTGTGTCATCATCTAGACGTGTCATGTCTCACACAGTGGCCTTACTCATGGCTTTGTTGAAACACAAATATGTTTTGTGATTTATTTTTTTATTTTTTTGTGTAGGGCGTTTTTATGGTTGCATTCATTTTCAGTCAAAGGAATAAGTAATACGATCAGGCAACATTTACGTGTATAAAAAAGATGACAGATTATGTGTTTTTTTTGGTGTGTGTGGGTGTTGATGAGCATATTGTAAGTAATCTGGCCATTTCATTTTTTACTAATAGTTTTTACTGTATGATATATTTGGTTTTGGTTTTTTAATAATATGGCTGTCTGCTTAATAATTGTGAAAACCACCCTAGGCTCCTGTGGTTCTTGGTTTTGTAAGAAATGTTGTAATTATTAATGACATTTCACCATATGGGTTGTTCACACAGCAAAAAAAAGACTGCTAATGGTTTAACAAATTGCCTGTGACTGTACCTAGAGACATTTGATGGTCTTCCAATCACATTTAAAAGTCTCCCAGAGGAATCTGGCAGCCTCTGATGGTGATCTTCTAATGTGCAATGGTTGGATGGTGAGTCAGCAGACATAATGAACTGCAGCAATAAAGATGGAGCAATGTATTCAGTAATGAGCAGTATACACCCTGGATTTGTAGCTGTCTCAAGAACAAGAGAAACAATTAAGCACTGGTATGTAATGTGTTTAGCAGAAAACATTTGTTTTTTTTTTTTTTTTTTTTTCACCAGGGCCTGCTTTATTGGCATTTTGGTTGAAAAACTGAACATTATGATGCATATTATGTGCTATAAAAAATCTTATTCATCTTCAGTAATCATTAGCCTAGTGAGGGTTGTGGTTGATTCTAAGCCATTAGGCATGAGGCAGAAATACCTTTACATTTACATTTACGGCATTTAGCAGACGCCCTTGTCCAGAGCGACATACAAAAGTGCTTTGAGTCTCTAGCAATGAATAAATCTACACTGGTACACAAGATTACAAACTTAATATAAATATAGCTCTTGAATTCTACAAAGCAAACTTGAAAAGTGCTAATTTAAGTGTTATTAATTCACTAATATTAATAATAACTAATAACTAATATCTAATATATATTAATAACTAATATGAATTCACTAATAGACTCTGTAGGACACTAGTTTATTATAGGGCACCATGCACACATTGCCAGCACATTTAACATCTAGGGGCAATATAGCATAACCAATCCACCTGCATGTTTTGGGGAAATGGCAGCAAACCAAAAAAAACATGAAGATCAGAAAAACTTGAAACACAGTGCATAGATAGTATCACAAGCTCAGGTTCAAACCAGAGTCTCTTTAGCTGTGCTACGATATTTGCGCTATATTACTCAACTCTGATCATGGTATTTTATGGAGAATAATACTTGTAGAGATTTGCTTATCAAAGCCATTTATTTTTCAGATAGGTGGCATACTTTTAATTAAATCACTAGGGCAAGAAGACATTTTCGAAATGTGTCTTTTACAGTATATTGTCTGTGTATCTTTATCACAATTCGGGCATTACAGCACAAATATTTCCCAAGGCCACAATATTTTTAATAAGCATAGTGATTTTACATAGTGATAATAGGTCAGACTTCTGTTAGATGCTGTTTGGGAAGGAAGTTTAAAGGAAACACCCTTTAAAGGAAACACCCTAGATTTAACTAGAACAGGGCTATTACCTGGATGCAGGCTGAACAATTCAGAAATGTTTATATGTCCTTAGGGTACAGTATTTGGCAACTTTGTGGAAATGCTTTCATTACCTATAGAGCATCCAGCCCAAACAGGATGAGACAAGCACAGATTAGGAAGAAAAAAAAAAAAAAAAATAAATAAAAGCAGGATGGTAATAGGCATGCAGAGATCTGACAAATAGTTGGTTGTAACACAGGAAAAGAGATAGGATGATTACATAAGCTTAGACTTTTACAAACACTAACATCTCAGGAAACAATCCACAGGGGATTTTAAAATGTGACTTAACTGAGAGAATTTATAATTAAGCATGTGCTCCTGAGAGTATTATTGCAGATTTATGTTGATTGTGATTCAATGCATTTTTTTTTCACTTTGCCCTTTGCCCATTTCTGGACGAGTCATTTTTGAAATGACTAACAGCAAAAGCGTTAGTATAGGAGTGACATGTATTGCTAAAAGGGCGGTTCAGACAAAGGAAGTGGCAAAGGCGTGACTTCATAGTTTAGAGTTTGGGTTAGAATCTGTTTCATAAGGTCTTAATTCAGGAGTTGTTAGTTCTATGTTGCTTGAATGGGTGGGTTAAGGTAAAAAGGGGTTTGGTTTTTGGGGGTAAGCAAGGTGTGTAGAGAGGGAGAGCCAGACAGAATGAGTGAGCAGCGGCTAGTTCCGGGTTCTGTATGGCGTATATATCTGGTTTATGTTTGTCAGAACGCTACAATATATACAGTAATGTATACAGGAGTGAAAATATGCTGTAAAGTGAGAATGTAATATGAGAAATTGTGTGAAATATTTGGTGTGATGACCCTTTATCTGCAAAACAGCATCAATTCTTTTAGGCACACTTTTTGAACACAGCAGTCGTTCCATCTTGGAGAACTAACCACAGATCTTCTGTGGATGAAGGCTGCCTCAAATCCTTCTCTCTCTTCATGTAATCCCAAACAGATTTGATGATGCTGAGATCTGGGCTCTATGAGGGCCAAACCATGAATTCCAGGACTCCTTGTTCTTCTCGAAGCTGAAGATAGTTCTTAATATCACTGGTTGTATGTTTGGGGTTGTTGTCCTGCTGCAGAATAAATGTGGGGTCAATCAGACACCTCCCTGATGGTATTGCATGATGGATTAGTATCTGCCTGTATTTCTCAGCATTGAGGACATCATTAATCCTGACCAAATCTCCAACTACATTTGCAGAAACGCAACCCCGAATCTGCAAGGAATCTTCACCGTGCTTCACTGTTGCCTGCAGACACTCATTACTGAACGCCTCTCCAAGCCCAATTTGTCTTCTGCTACAGCCAAATATTTCATAATTTTGACTCATCAGTTCAGAGCACCTGCTGCCATTTTTATGAACCCCAATTCGTATGTTTTTGTTCATAGTCAAGTCACTCCATGTCAAAGGTATTGCTTTTTTGGCCAAATTTCTTCCATGAAGACTACTTCTGGCCGGACAGTACATGGGTATACCTGGGTCCAGCTGGTTTCTGCCAGTTCTTTGCTGATGACACTGCTCAACATCTTTTAATGTTGATGGGAAGTAAGTGTGATGTGTGTAGGATCCTCAGCATTACCTGTTTCTTTGTGCTTCTTCAAAATTGTTGCTGTCTTGTTGTTGTGCTCAGTCTTGTCATGGTTTTTGACCCGTAACGTGAAACTGTCTTTCATAAACTCACCTTAGTAGCAGAGTTTGGCTGTTCATTACCCAGTTGTAAGCCTCATACACAGCTGTTTCTGTTTTACTTAATTACATATAGAATTAATGATCATTAGCATGTGCTTGGAATAATTGGTTAATCAGACCCCTGACTTTTTTTGCAAGTGTAAGAATTGAAAGCCAAAGGGTAATCACACCAAATATTGATTTGATTTAGATTTACTTTCTGTTTGCTCACTTTGAATTAAAAAAAAATCATTAAAATAAACAATTAAAATTTATATTTACAGCATTTCTTCACACTTCCCTAAAACCTTTGCATGGTACTTTACATTGACCAGGCATAACCTTATTGCCACTTATCAGGCATAAAATTATGACCACCTGCCTAATATTGTATTGGTCCACCTTTTGCTGCCAAAACAGTCTTGACCCATTTAGCCTTAACAGCATTAACGTCAACAATTTGAGCTTTGCTCCCCATGTGCATCACTGAGCCTTGGCTGTCCATTACCCTGTCGCTGGTTCACCTCTTTTCCTTCCTTGGACCACTTTTGATAAATACTGACCACTGCAGACCGGGAACATCCCACAAGAGTTGCAGTTTTGGAGTTGCTCTGCCGTCACAATTTGGCCCTTGTCAAACTTACTCAAATCTTTACACTTGCCCATTTTTCCTGCTTCTAACACGTCAACTTTGAGGACAAAATGTTTACTTAATGCCTAATATATCCTTCCCACTACTAGGTGCCATGATGAAGAGATAATCAGTGTTATTTACTTCACCAGTCATAATGTTATAATTATATAATTGTATGCCTGGTTGGTGTATTTCTTTTTATTTCTAGGTGATGAAAATATTCCTTTTTATTTAACATAGTAACACTTATTTAATTTAAAAAAATATTTTCAGCTTTGTTTTATTTCATTGGCCATAAACAAGCTTTGCTTTTGAAAAGAAAAAAAAATGCATGCATTTCTATCAATTTCTAGCTTAACTACAATATTACAATGTTTTTTTTAATGACTTAAGTGATACCATGTCAAATAAAAAGGAATATTTCCATCACCTAAAAAAAAAGAAATACACCAACCAGGCATAAAATTATGACATGACAACACGATGATGATACCACATGTCTTATGCATTGCTTTGGTATGTATGAATGCAGGCCATGGGGATTGTGTATGCGGGTTCTGTCAGTGCAACCTTGGCTGGTCAGGCGAGAGCTGTAACTGCTCCTCAAGGATTGACAACTGCATGGCCGGCATTGGACTGCTGTGTAGCGGTCGTGGTGAGTGTTTGTGCGGTACATGTGCATGCACTGTGCCTGGAGCCTACGGTTCCACCTGTGAGAAATGTCCCACCTGCCCTGATTCCTGCACTTTAAAAAAGTGAGTCCTCATGTGTTTTTCTGTATATAAGTGTGTGTTTGTTTGGTTGTGTAATAATTATTCCTGTGTGTGGTTGTGTGATATTTATTCCTATGTGTGTGAAGGGATTGTGTGGAGTGCAAGCACTATAAGAGAGGGCCGCTCTTTGAGAAGAAAACGTGCAACACTGCAATGTGCAGAGAAGAAATTCAACTGGTGGATGAGCTAGGTATATACATACACATAACAAACACATCATAATTCATTTACTTACCACGTGTTAAGACATTCATGTAATATTTATGATACCTATTCTGGATTGCTTTAGGGAAGATACTAAAAATGATAAGCACTGTCAAGTTCATAGCCAGGAATCTAAGAAGCATTTAAGTTAGACATCTGGGAATTATTTCGAATTGTCATTGTTTTTCTTTTATTTTGCACATTACTATTCATAATTAATGCACAGCAGAACAAATAATTTTACGGAAAGTGCAGTGAAATCTGGAAAAACTAAGTTGTGCAAGTGTTTGAATTTAGTTTCTGAGCTTTTCCATATATCTGTCCTGTTCATTGTTAATTTCTACTTTGCCAGATGTTTTATGAAGAGCTAACATTTTACTATCATTATTACCTGAGATTTTTAAGTGTAACTTAATTGAAATAAATATAGAAGTGTTACTGAAAGTATTAACCCAGGGTAATTTTCCACTTCTTGCATATTCACCACCCATCATTAAATATTTTTTTTTTGTTTTTGTTTTTTTAGAAATAGCAGCAGATTCTTTAAATACTGAGCATTGCATAATCAGCTCCTATCTCTCTCTCTCATCAGCCTTCCATGAGAAGAGCTCAGTGAACTGCAGCTACAAAGATGAGGATGATTGCATTCACCACTTCCAATACTATGAAGACATCAACGGAAAATCCATCCTCTATCTCGTTAAAGAACCCGGTGAGGCGTGCAGACACAAGCAGAGATGGTACAAGTTGTTCTTTAAAGCAAACCTGTGGTGACTTTGGCAATGAAAAACTCACTGAGATGGCATGAGGTGGAAATCTTGAGAGGAACCAGACTCAAAAGAGACCCCATCTTCATATGGGTGGTACCGAATGTCCATTCATTATATATATAATATAAACTTTATATAATATATATGAATAACTTACCATGGCCAACTTGCAAAAAATTCAAAAAGGCAGCATAACCTCAGGCTGACAATTAATCCATTAATAGATATATATAAATCCTTTAAGAAAATCTGAGGAAAAACTGTACAGAGACCAAGAATATAGCCAATGAAGTGAGGGCACCTATGAGAAAGGGGGTGAGGACAGTATGAGACCACACATGGCTACGTCCATGTCAACATCGAAACCAGCCACTCAGATGTGTTCATTTGCTGGTTCTAGTATTTTCTGAACCTGACATGTAATTAATACTTTGCTATTAGCACTGCATCTCACTGTGACTCGTGCGTTTTCATGTGTGTAGAGTGTCCTAAAGGTCCTGATATCCTGGTAGTGGTGGCTTCTGTTGTCGGCTCCATTTTTTTGCTGGGCTTGGCTGCTCTGCTGGTGTGGAAGCTGCTGATCACTGTTCATGACCGTCGAGAGTTTGCTAAGTTTGAGGAAGAGAGAGCCAAGGCCAAGTGGGAAGCGGTAAGATGGAATGACAAACAAACACACACACACACACACACACACACACACATACATGCACATAAAATAATAAAATAATAAAAATAAGAGACACACCTACAAACCCACAATATATGGCTGTCTGATGGCTCTGGATAAGGGGGTAATTGGTAGTTTCTCAACAGCTACCATTATATTAGTGAGTAATCGTGGCTTCGTGTCATGTCTCGTCTCCTGCTGTGAGACCTAAAGCTCTTCTCGCTGTCTCCTTTAGCACGGGGATATGACAGTGGCTATTATGTAATGTGCAGTGTAATTCATTTTGGCAGGTTATTCTGTGTCATTCCTGTACAGGGCTTCACAACAATGGTCAAAATGATCAAAGCAATTATTTTTGGGCGAATCTCACTACTTCTGTCTGATTAGGATGAAAATTAGTTGTTCTTTGTTATTTTATAAAAAAGAGAACATAGCCCTTTTTTTTAAGTAAGCAGCTGGATCAAGAACCTTAGATTTGCAAAACAAATAAAAAAAATTATGGACACATACACTCACAGCACAAAGAGATAATCCGGTGGTTAACCAAAGAACTAAGCAGTAAAACCAGCAATTATATAAAACACTGAGATTTTTAAGATGACATACTGGTATAACGCAACACATTCCTGACAGAGAACACTTAATCTAACAAAATAAATACACTAAACATCTTCCAGCCTGCAAATTAGCATTTTCTTCAATAAATAACAGCAAGAATACAAATTTGAATGCACCATGTGGACAAAAGTATTGGAATGCCTGACTTTTCTAGCCATATGTGGTTCTTCTCTAAACTGTTTGTCTTTGGATGTCATAGCATTACATTTTCCATTCACTTGAACTAGGAGACCCTAACTTGACTTATGACAATGCCCCCTGTGCTTTAGCCACCTCCATGAAGATATGGTTTGCATGGTTTGGCATGGAAGATCATGAGATCTTTAGTGTTCTGACCTCAACCCTATTGAACACCTGTGTACCAGATTGTATCCCTGCATGTTTCACTCTATCAGTACCAGACTTTACTAAAGCCCTTGAGGCAAATCTCCTAAATCTAGTGGAACATCTTCCTAGAAGAGTGAAGGTTATTATAACAGCAAATTGGGACTAAATGTAGAATGTGATGTTCAAAGATCACATGTGAATCTTATGGTCAGGTGTCCACAAACGTTTGTGCATAAAGTGTATTTTCAGGCTATAGGTGACAATATAAAAGGTGCATAAAGCATAATTTTGGGATTGATCCAGGAGAATTCCAAGTAAAACTTTGTTTTTAGATGTTTTTTACTGTAGGAACTCTTCAGTATTGAAAAACTGTTATTTTTTTTGCTTTGCAATTAGTATTTTTGTCCATGTGTCCTAACAACATGGCCTTTATCTACAGCCTCAGTCTCTCTCATGTTTTTGTTAGAGCTTCCTGTCCATGATTCAAGACATGAGCATTAATGAAAACAATACTTAAACAGCTTACCCTTCCTAACAATATAACTATATCAGTATATTCATTCATAATCAAACCAAACCAGTATAGTTAAAGAACTGTGTGTGCCTTTGAAAAAAGCAAGGAATAAAACTCAATAGGTGCGTTATTACGCAAACACTGTGTGATCTGACCCAACAAAAAGTCCAAAGAATGCAGTTTTTCATTTTCAAATGAACAACGTCATGCTTTTTAACCATTTATAATTGTGTTTAATATTGTAAGACTATTGTGAGAGAGTTCCATTATGATTTACAGGTTATGTTTATATAACATCTAATTATGTTCATATTCGCTTCTCATGTAAACCCCCTGAAGAAAAATGGCAGGTCCCACGGCAGAAAGATGCATTTACTTTTACAGAGTGATAACACTTGAGACTCCTTCCTTAAATAAGTGCTATATAAGCATACGCATTATAAAACGTCATCATATTATCAATTATATGTATTTCAAAAATACATTTGCTATTAGGCTTAGATTACATGAAGCATCCATTATGTAAGTTCTTGTAAATGAGCTGTTACTATAGAAACATATTATTATGAGTGCATTCATATAAACTGTCTTGAAAGTGCTGTCTACTGTTTTCAGAAAATTACTCAACATTTCCTATCAGTTCTGTGGTGTGAAAATGATTCAAATCGTAAGACTATTGCAAAGTTTTGATTTATTCCGCCATGGTTGAATACATTTGAATGCACAAACTCTGCCCTTTGCACGTATATCTAGTGACATCTCATGGACAAACAATTATTTCTGGTTACTTTGAACTTTTATGAAGCATTTTGTCACCATGTATTACAAATAATTATTATTAAGAAAGTTGTCTCTTTCTCTTTTAGGCTAATAACCCATTGTATAAAGGCGCTACAACTACATTTACAAATGTGACCTACCAGGGCAACTAAAGACCCGATTTCTTCACCAACATCAGCCTCAGTGATGGTCATGTGACCTCTCAGTGAATGGCTCAGCGCTTTACACCAATCAGTGATGCCCACTTCCTTGTTAACTCTGAAATGCTGACATGTCGATCCTGTTACTGTGCTGCCATCAGAGCTGTGTCCGGGATATGCTTCCTTGATATTGAGCTGAATTTTTTTCATTGACTAAAACTGAAATGATGATGATGATGATGATGATAACAATAATAATAACAATAACAATAATGAATAAATACATATATAAATAAATTGTATAGTATTTCAATTGAAAACAGGAAAATTAGATTGATTAAAAACCCCAGAGAGTCCATTGTATTATTTTTTATATATAGAAAATGTAATATTTTATAATGTAAGCATTGTTCAAGCATATAATTTGGAGAACATGCATGGTCTTTTATTTATATGCAACAAATTAGGTATTTTAACGGTACGAAGATTTATTTTGACCAAACAAATATATAAATGTACAGATGTTTACATTCATTTTCATGAAAAATCCTCCCTTAGAATGAGTTACAGCTTTACACACTCTTGGGATCTGGAAAATTTGTTTCTTCAAACATTCAGCTTAAATACTTTTCAATGCATCATGTTATACTTGCTGAAGTTGTTTTTGCTAGTTGGATATTTCAATAGGATTTAGGGTCAGTGACTGGGCAGACCATTTCATGATAGATAACACTCCAGGTGACTGTTTGACTTTAATAAACACTTACAGAGCTTGGACATATGCTTTTGGTCATTGTCTTGTTGTATGGTTTTAATTAGCCTCAGTGCAGATGGAATTGTGTGTAAATATGGAATTGTAGCTGTGTTATTTTAGTATTAAACCTACATGTTTATAATGAGTCAGCATTAAACTTACAAAGTGGAACCTGACATAGCTACAGTACATGTATTTTATTCAAATCCTACTGTTATTGCTTAAGGTGCCAGTTTGACAAAGAAAATTAATAGCGTTAACTAGTTGCATTTATGCATGTTGCATAGAAACAAAAGGGAACATGTATGTGTTTTTCAAAAACAATTAATAGATAGGTGTTTCCATACTGTATGAGCATTATATATTAGCCTGTAATGGTCTTACCAAAAAAACATTGTTCAGGGTATAAAGCAAACAGAATCCATTTGCTCATTTACTTTTGCTGTTTCGAATTGTTTTTGGGAAAAGCATCAACAATGAATGGATCAACAGTGACTCTTCATTCTGTACAAAACTGCTCATGAGGCTACAATAAGTTACTTTATCTATTGTTGGAATTTTTGGCTCATTTTCTGATTTTTCAGATTTTTTTTTGTTAAGACCGAAAGCTTCATTTTTTGGCGTTTTGATTTTGAACAATTTTCCCCCCTTAGAATTTATAAATCTGTAACGGAGATTATTGTAATAGAGCTATTGAAGCAGAACATCTGGAAGAGAACAGTTAATTATGGTGCAGTTTTTTGGCTGTCTGGAAGAAAATGTATTGTCGAAGGGTTTAGACATCATTAAGTGTGTCTGACTTTTTTTTTCCACAAAAAGCCAAATATCTCACCAGTTTGTTAAATCAAAATTAGATGGAATGATTTCATTTTGGACAAAAGAAAAATACATTTAATAAGCCTAATATGTGTGGGAAGGTTAACATCAAAATATTGCTTGAAATTTATAAGACTTTGGTCATCACCCTATGGAAAAGATAAATTATCAGTGTGGGAGAACTTCCTTTTCGAATTTCCTAACGTGGGTTGTGCTGCGCTCCTCCTCCACTGAGCACAGATGTCTTACGACTATGCGTGCACACGTTCAGCTAGAACTTAAAGCTGCACAACACACACTAGGTAGTGTAGTGTGCTTAACATGAAAGTGAAGGTGTGGTAATATGTATGGTAGTATTCAGTGCAAAGTGCTATGCAAGTATGTGTGACTTGTGATTGCTCGGTAGTACAGAAGGTAAAATATGAGTAAAATGTCTTAGTATTGGTTATAGTAAATTAGGATTAGATGTTGTGGGATAATGCTGACTTTGTGTGTAGTGAAGACACAAAAGAATGCTTTACCTTTCTTTGGTTTTTAAATAAAATACATAAATATAAATCAAATTAATAGATAGTGAACACAGATTAGACGCAGCTGACATTTACACAGCCTTTAGGGACAGGTTTAGGGACCGGTTGCCTTCCTGTTATAACCACAGGCCAGCTCTGGTGACCCTTCAGCACATCACTAGAGCCTCCATAAGGCAATAGGCCTCGAATTTTCATGACATTAAAGCTGTATTAAAGTTAATTAGCCTGGCTTTTAGATTTGGAAATAATGACTGCTGGGGAAAAAAAATGTGGATGAGTTGCCACAACAACCCATTAGAACATCGAAGGGAGTTTAGAGTCTGTGATTGTGGGAGCAGGGCGTAAACCTCAGAGGACGGCGCTGGTGTGGACATGTCATCACCCACTGGAACTTCAGTTGCCATAGCTACTACATTATGTTCCAGGGTTTCAAGTGCATTACTTCGGAACTTTCGTTGCCATGGAAGCAGCGGCTCGGATGCTGATGGAGTTCGAAGTTTGGCGGATTCAGTCATTCATGAAAATGTCAGGCAGAGAGCCAAATCCAATCAATTCCTCATGTTCTTTTTATTGACTTATTTTTCATGCCAGGGAAAGCAGCTAAATATCTCAGGAGGGAATAAAGCTTTTTTTTATGCCATCAATGTCACGATTCAGTGCCTACCGTAAATGTTTATATATATATATATATATATATATATATATATATATATATATATATATAATTTTGTCCCTTTTACCTGATATACAGAGAAGTGCTGCTTGAATGGAAAAAGTAAGGAAAACCATATATACACATATTTCCACATATTTTGTCTTGCATTTAATTTAGAGTTTTTAGTCTTTTTATTTCAAAAATATAATAGTCTTACAAAATATACTTACAAAAAAAAATCCTTTCTGGACTGTACATAAATTGCTTTATTTTATAACAGAAACAATATCAATGGTCATTAAGAAAATATTATTTTCTATTATATTCATTCTGGCCGGTAGATGGCAATGTTGTTCCTGTAAATTTTCAGAAACGGGGGGAAAAAAAATACATCCGGTTCGTGTAAACCTAGCATGGCGGCGCTCTGGTGTAAGCATGCGACTGCGGCGTTTTTTGCCCTACCCGCTTTACGACTAGTCCCGCCTCCTTTACTTTGATTGGTTTGTTATTCACTCCCCAAGGGAAAGGACACGCCCAGTCTGTTTGCCTGGATGCTGAATTTTACTTATTTTGGGGGAATAAATAGGATTTCAGAGTATTTTATTATATGGTTCATAAATTACAGCATAAGCGTTATAAAATATATATTTTTTATTTAATGTAATTCTTCTTCTTCTTCTTTCGGCTTCTCCCATTAGGGGTCGCTACAGTGGATCATCCGTCTCCATACCCCTCTGTCCTCTACATCTGCCTCTTTCAAACCAACTACCTGCATGTCTTCCCTCACCACATTCATAAACCACCTCCTTGGTCTTCCTCTTTTCCTCCTTCCTGGTGGCTACATCCTCAGCATTCTCCTACCGATATATCCCATGTCCCTCCTCTGCACATGTCCAAACCATCTCAATCTCGCATCCCTCACCTTGTCTCCAAAATGTCCTACATGCGCTGTCCCTCTAATAAACTCGTTTCTAATCCTGTCCATCCTCATCACTCCCAACGAAAACATCAACATCTTCAGCTCTGCTACCTCCAGCTCCACCTCCTGTCTTTTACTCACTGCCACTGTCTCTAAACCATACAACATCGCAGGTCTCACCACAGTCCTAAAAACTTTCCTTTCACTCTTGCAGATACTCTTCAATCACAAATCACTCCTGTCACTCTTCTTCACCCACTCCACCCTGCCTGCACTCTTTTCTTCACTTCTCTAACAAACTTTCCATTTTAAATAAATGTAAGTAAAATATAAAAATAAAGTATTTAATTGCACTGAATGCTGAATATATTCACGTTATTGAAATTCTTACTGAACACTTGGATTGCTTTTTCTGTGAACTCCAGACTGAAAATCTTTATCACCTTTTTCCTATTTTTCTTCTGCAGAAAGAGACTCAGAATGGATATTTTTCATGTGGATATAATTCTAGGTTTTACAGCTTACATTAAATTAAAGCTTTCTTCTATAATATGATTTCACTATTAAATTGTAATATTAGAATATGATTAGCATGTGACTAGTTTCCATTTCATTATTATTATTTTATTAAATAAAGCTGTTCAAATTTCCAAAAGCTAATCCCAATTTGTATGAACATTTATCTTAGATTTTGAAATATCACAATAAAAAAAAAAAAGAGAAATAGGGGCACTAAGGGTCTATTATTATTATTATTATTATTATTATTATTATTATTATTGTTATTATTATTATTATTATTATTATTGTTGTTGTTGTATTGGTATTATTATTGTATTATTGTTGTTACTGTTGCTTTTTTATAAAATTATGCTTTTATAAAATGATGATCAATTTCCACTACTATTATACAACTGTGTAGTAAATATTTATTAACTTTTTATTGTTCAGGTCAAAGCTATAATAAAGAGCCAAATCCATTGATTGTAAGTCAATCATTTTCTGAAATGTTTATGAGCTCTACAGAATGGAACAAATGCATGAATTGCAAATACATTAAAAATACATAAATTGTAATATATAACTCGTGTTAAATGAAACTGTGGAAATGCTGTTTATATCATTCATCAGTCAAATAAATATATATTTAATACACACACACACACACACACACACACACACACACACATATATATATATATATATAAATATATATATATATATATATATATATATATATATATATATACACACACACATACATACAGTTGAATGTTGACGGAGGGGGCGGGGCCACAAGGCTCCTCCCCTCAGCTCCAGTACAGGAGGTGGGGTTAGACGGAATAAGGGTGGGGAAACAGTGCCGGTGTGTTAGCAGGGAACATGACAGACTCTGCGAATGGAGCGACACCAGAACCGGTGGACGGAATCAAGCGGCCTCAGTTCGGTACTCGGTTCCTCACAGACCCGCGGGAAGTGTTTCAACACAACGCCTGGTATGTGAAAGCCCGTGTGGGAGCAGTGTGCCTGAATTACTCTAGTGAACGCTCTTACAGCGCTATGGGTCTGTTTATTACACACGTTTCCTTATTATTAATCATTATAAATATGGCTGTTGTTGCCTGGGTGTGTGTTACACCGAACCATTTTCGACTTTGGGGGTTTTAATACCCGGTCTTGCATCCAAAAACGCGCAGTACACTAACAACACTGAAGTGTGAGCGAGCGACACACACACACACACACACACACACACAGCCTACTGCTATACATACTAGTGTAGTACTGTAGCGACTTAAACACTTGATTGCTACGTCATCGTCTTGCCAATGGATGGATGGCTTGATTTATAAATGTGTGTGTGTGTGTGTGTGTGTGTGTGTGTGTGTGTGTGTGTGTGTGTGTGTGTGTGTGTATATATATATATATATATATATATATATATTACACTATATTTCCAAAACTTTGAGGTCATAAGTATAGTATTCAGCATCGCGTTTGGGTTTCCAAGTTGATGTGAACGCAAAATGTTATTATACCGCATTCAAAGACGTCCTATACAGTTGTGTGCCGCCTGCTTTTTTTGTAACAATTTGGAGAAGAACCACAAATGTCAGGAAAAATCTGATGTTCCATTTCTTTTGTCCATGTAGAGTAGATGAATGGGTTGATTGATGGATTAATGGATTGATTGAATCCCAAAGGGAAATTGTAATGTTCCAGCAGCCGGTAAACAGATATACAACACTGTACAAGCAACAAGATGATCACACTTCTTCTCCATTCCTCAGGCATCCTCTCACCTTCCAAAATCTTGTTAAACAACCTGGGTAAAATCTCCACTGCCATCTCTCCTAAACATCTCAATGCTGGTATGTCATCTGGTCCTACTGACTTTCCACTCTTCATCCTCTTAATCGCTGCTCTCACTTCCTCCTTACTAATCCTATCCACTTTTTGCTTCACCACTTCCACATCATCCATCCTTCTCTCTCTCTCATTTTCCTTATTCATCAGCTGCTCAAAATATTCTGTCCATCTGTCCACTCTCCTCACTAGTCAACAAATTTCCATCTCTATCTTTTATTGCTCTAACTTGCAGCACATCCTTCCCAGCTCGGTCCCTCTGCCTGGCCAATCGGTACAAATCCATGTCTTCTTCCTTAGTGTCCAACTTCTCATACAGCTCCTCATATGCCTTTTCTTTGCATTCGCCACAGCCCTTTTTACCTGCTAACCCTAACACTGATCTTTCTGCCGATCCCAATTCTGTTTCGCCAACCTCTTTCTCCTAATGCTCCCCTGCACTTCCTCATTCCACCACCATGTCTCTTTGTCTTCCTTTCTATTTCCAGATGTCACACTAAGTACCTTTCTAGCTGTCTCCCTTATCACTTCTGCAGTAGTTACCCAATCATCCAGCACCTCTTCAACACCACCGAGCCCCTGTCTGACCTCTTCCCTGAATCTCACACTACAGTCTTCCCCCTTCAGTTTCCACCATCTTATTCTTCTTTCAATCTTCACTCTCCTCCTCTTTTTTTTCACCTCCAAAACCATCCTACAGACCACCATCCGATGCTGTCTAGCTACACTGTCCCCTTGCCAACGCCTTACAGTCTCCAATCTCCTTCAGGTTGCATCTCCTACATAGAATATAATCCACCTGTGTGCACCTTCCTGCACTCTTATAGGTCACCCTATGATCCTCCTTCTTCTTAAAATATGTGTTCACCACTGCCATTTCCATCCTTTTAGCAAAATCTACCACCATCTGCCCTTCCACATTCCTCTCATTAAGGCCATACCTACCCATCACCTCCTCATCACCTCTGTTCCCTTCACCTACATGCCCATTTAAATCTGCCCCAATCACCAATCGTTCATTTCTAGGTACACCTTCTACCACTTCATCTAACTCACCCCTCCTCCATCTCACAACCCACTTGTGGAGCATAGGCACTGATGAGATTTATCATCTTCCAGCTTCACGTTCATCACCCTATCAGAAAGTCTCTTCACCTCCACTACACTCTTACTGTAGTCTTCCTTTAGAATCACCCCTACACCATTTCTCTTTCCAGCCACACCATGATAGAACAGTTTAAACCAACCTCCAATGTTCCTGGCCCTTTCCACTTGGTCTCCTGAACACACAACATATCTACCTTTCTCCTCTCCATCATATCAGCTACCTCTCTCCCTTTACCAGTCATAGTACCAACATTTAAAGTACCAACTCTAACCTCAACTCTCCTCCACTTCTCCTTTCCCTGTTGGTAAACTGGGCTTTGACCGATCCGGTATGAAATTCTGATTCGTGATCTGCATATTTGATTTGACACATGTTTTACGCTGAATGCCCTTCCTAACGCAACCCTCCCCATTTATCTGGGCTTATCTCAGCACTAAGAGTGCACTGGCTTGTGCAACCCTAATTACTGGGGTCAATAAAGCTGTTTTTTTTATTTTTTTAATAATCACAATGAGAAAGACGGTAAATAATAAATTACATATAAAAAGCCTATTCAGGTGGGAATCTGAGAACTGCTTATTAAGGTGCATTAATGAGATATAATGTTGCCCATTAGTAATATACCATCACTATGTGCTTGATGATTGTATATACAGGTGCAACTATTAATCAAAAGGAAGAATAAAAGTACATGACCATATCAGTGCCATTAGGTGGACAACCAAAGTGACTGTAGATTAAGATGCATTGATGGGATTAACATTACAGTTACTAAATGAGGAAGTGCACAGAATGTATATGTCCCTATTTACAGTATATGAATGCCAGAAAAGGAGATCCCTCTCCTGACACAGAGAAGAGTTATTGTAAAGTCTAACTACAGGTTTTCTGTGAAGGAGGGGTGTGTGTGTGTGTGTGTGTGTGTGTGTGTGTGTGTGTAATATAAAATATAGCATACCTTTTTATATAAAAATTTACATGGATAAAATGCTGAAGTGTATAAGAAAAAATAAACACTTTGGGACATCCTGATATTGGAAATTAAACCTTGTTGTAACACAACACCCTGTTGTAGATTATTTTTGCACTATGTGGACCAACAGACCAGCAAAGAAGTGCTGTGAGTGTACTCTAAAAGCAATTTTAGGCTTGATGCACTTGTACGAGTGTTTCACTGTGGGTTATATGGTATGTGCACCTAGTGATCTGCTCTTATCTGGCTACTCAGTGTATATTCTATGACATTACTGTATTTCTTAAACACTTCCACCCATTATATTAAATAATCATTTCTATGAATTTCTGTTTTACATTAGGCTCAATGAGTTGAAACAAGAGCTGGTTCATGAAGGTTTAGTTTTTTTCTGTGTTGTATTGATTAATAGGGATAACGTTCAGTGGTCTGAAGAGCAGGAAAATGCCGCCCGGAGAAAAGTGCAGGAGAACAGTGAACCTCTTTCAGCAGAGAAACAAGGTGGGTACAGCATGTGCATGAGTGCAGCTTCCCTTTCAGTCACTAATCACACAGACACATTACATTCTTTTTGTTGTAAACAATATGATACGTGTTAAGTAAATCTTAAGAGTATGAGTGAGTATTTGATTCCTCGAAATTTTGTGTAACTCGAGAGTAAACAAACCTTTGAGTTTATAAAGGAGGGTTTTACTGTGTACTAATAATGTAATGTTGCATGGCCAAAAGTACTATAGAAAATTCTAAAGGGCCCAAACTGCCTTTTAAAGTTGTGCAACTGGATAACCGATTTCCTGATTAGTGATTAAATAAGGGAAGTGATTTACTTCGTTTTTAAATGAAGAAATCTAGATTTGATGAAGGGGGAAAAAATGCAGCCACTATTATGTCTTTTCTTGGCTTCTTTACCAACATTAAGTACAGTGGAACCTCGATACTCGCGACCTTGACACTTGCGACCTGGATAGTTCTCGACTTTTCATTTGGAACCGGGCGAAGAATCTGATCGTTTACTAATAAATTACATAAAAATGTTTGAAAAACAATTTTTATTATTGTAATATTTATTTAAAGTAGTAAATAAAACATTTGACAAGTAATTCACAATGTTTGTTGAGTTTACAGTACATGTACACTTACCTTGAAAAAGAAACCATCAAAAGAAGAGAGTCAAAACCTCACGTTTTTTTGGTACTCGCGAGGGGCCATAGAACGTAACCCCCACGAGTATCGAGGTTACACTGTATTTTATAATGTAATATAAGAAAATCTATTTTTAAAACATATATAAAAGGGTGATATAAGTGGGGTTTTCGAGTGATATTTCAAGTCAAATTCATATTTTACTTGTCACACATACATACAGAGTACGACATGCAGTGAAATGCTTTATACGACTGTCTAACATTTAAACACGAGAAACGAAATAGAATATGAGAATAAAAACAAAAATGTAAAGTAAATATATTTTTACAAAAAAGTCTAAAGTACAGAAAAATGTATGTATATACATGTATGCGTATGGCAGATATCGACAGAGTACAAATGAAAGTGATTTAGTGTGATTGTCCATGTGCGGTATGGTATAAAGTGATATTTGGATATTAGCCTCATGATATGAATAAACTATTAATTAACACAAGTTCTAACTATTAGGCTAGTTAACATACAAGTATAATTTCATAATAAATAAGTCAACTTGGGCTTTTTTTTTAATTATTATTTTCTTTTCTTTTTTTCTTTCATGTAATATTTTGACACATACATCATTTTGAATGAATGACATTTAACTTGAATCTATACTTCAGCTAAAACCTTAATTAGTTGACCTCTAGGAGGATAGCTTGTGATCTCACTGCCATGTACACGCTTCTGGTCAGAAGCTGCTGTTTCATTTTCTTAAGTTTTATATTAATGAAATGTTCTGATACAGTATTGTTTCTTCAGTACCAGCTTAGATTTCACAAAGCGTAGTTGATATTGTAAGGATTTTTTTTAAAGGAGTCACCAATGTCTCTTATTTTTCAGGATGGAGGGCCTTGTGCTTTCTATGTAACATGATAGTGTTATATTTTCCTATAAGGACCAGGTTTATTGTTTTAATATTCTAGCATAATTTCTTCCATTGTTCTTTTGATCCTGCATAATATATTTCTACCAGTATGTCTATTTTTCATTTTATCCCCTACATTTTTATTTTTATTTTTTTTACAACAGATGATTTTGAGAATAGAGCCAATGAGTACTGGAACGACTTCTACGCCATCCACGAGAACCGCTTCTTTAAAGATCGCCACTGGCTCTTCACTGAGTTCCCCGAGCTCGGCCCTCAGCGTTCCCAGAGTACAGGAGAAGAAACAGCGTCTGATGAGGATCTCGTCCAGACCACGGTGAAGCTGGAACTAAATGGCGAAGAGACACAATGTGCTGTCAATGAAGAAGCAGCAGCGTTTCCCGGAGCTTCGGCCTCCTACCGCATTCTGGAGGTTAGTCAGCTGATATACGTGTGTTTGTGTGCAGGCACGTGTGTATATATTGGGGGTGTGCGAGGTGATCTATTAGTCTTTATATGTAAATAGACGCGTGTTTTGCCTTAGGTAGGCTGTGGAGTTGGCAATACAGTCTTTCCCATTCTCAAGACAAACAAGTAAGACATGAGCACTTTAACACAATACACTACTACAGGAATACCCAGGTGGTGATAATAGATTCTCTAGCTGCCATATCTGTTTACAGGCAAAAAAATAAGAATATCTGTTCAAGTAAAATTCACTTTTAATGCATGTCTAAGGGCAGTTGTTGAGGTGACAAACAATCGCCCCAGTAATTTTTCTCTTTACTGCTCAGTACAGGGAAATAAGTCCAAATGAACACACAAGATACAGATGCTGTGGGTAGAAATTCTGCTGAAAAGTAGCAGTAGTAGTAATAGTCATTTAATATTTTTTTTTTTTTTTTTTTTTTTTAACTTTATACATCTTTATATTCACAAACACCTTTAAACATGTCATTCTTTTCTTTCGAAATTCAGTGATCCAGGTCTTTTTGTGTACTGCTGCGATTTCTCCAACACAGCTATTGACCTCGTCAAGGTAAGAGAGAGGGTCATTAAAATCCAAAACCGTCATTAAGTACTGGAACAACTTCTACGCCATCCATAAACACCTTTTTTTTTAAAGATCGCCACTGGTTCTTTACTGGTTTCCACCAAGTTTGTAAGAGGAACACAAGAAAAAAAAAAGAATCATGCATTCATTTTAATGATCGGAAAGAGGAAATGGATGTAATGTTTTAAAAGCTAAAAATAATTTTGCTTACATGTGTGTATATATATTTTATCTTCGAATGGAGAAAAAAAAGGGCAACAAAAGGCAGGCACATTGTTCATGTACCAATCAGCTAAGGCATGTTCATGGTATGAGTTTGCTTTAATGTAGTTTAATTGTTTTTGTTTTAAATAAATAATTCTTTAGACATTATTTGACACCATATGACATCATGTTAGCTATATACTAAGGATCACTTCCTTTCTAGGCAAAATGTTTGGAATCATGCCGAATGAATGAAGCATTCAGCATTGGTTTGTATGCAAAATGATTTAGTTCAAATGAAGAATTATCTGGCTTTTTTTCTAAAATTCTTTAGATAGAATCCTGGTAGATGTAAGTGTACCTTTTTATAAGATGCAGTTCTAGTGCAAAACTAAAGACTATACAGAAACTTTAGACATGTTTCTGCTGATCAGCTACATCATAAGGGACATTTCAGTTTTTGCCACTGTTCCTTTAACTCAGGAGTCCCAATTTTCTGGTCAAATGACCCCAAATAGACATTGATATTTTTCCTTTAATTCCAGGTTTATAATAGGGCTACTTTGACATTTCAACAGTTTATTATACTGTATATTCTGTAAATAACATAAATATGTTTACCAAAAAAAAAGTCACAGGCTCTTTCTTTCCGAGTTAGCAGTCTAGTGCGTAATGTTGTGATGTTTTAGGAAAACATTTCACACCGGAGTGTTTTGACGAGGCACGTTGTTGCATAAAGAAGCCTTTATGTTTGACAGGATGTATGATTTTTGCATGCATGTGCACAAGCAGCAGCAATGCTCCTGCTTATTTTACACATCAGGAAATTTGAAAAGCAGCACCCACTAGACAGAACACCCAAAGCCAAAACATCCGTGTTCAACACTAAGCTATAAAATGTTTCTATAATTTAATGCACGGCAAACATAAAATCTTGTTCTTATGGTTGTCCTGAGCTGCATTCTAATGTAAAAACTCAATCTAGCATTAAAATGTAATTACATGGGAGGTTTTACATTCAACCCCTAATTGCACTAGGTAACTAGCTTAGTGTTAGTGCTCAATGATGGTCCAGAATAGGGCGTAAGTTTTCCATTTGAGACACAAAGCTGTTTTTTTACAGTCTGATTAATAAACTTTGCAGTCGAACCCGGAGTACAACCCATTCCGATGTCACGCCTTTGTCCACGACCTGAGCGACGTCACAGCTGCCTATCCAGTGCCAGAGCAGAGCCTCGATGTCATTGTTCTCATATTTGTCCTCTCTGCTCTCCACCCTGAAAAGTGAGTGTGTTGATGCATAGGACTGAAGATGGGGGATACCTGAGCATAAAATAATTTTACTTTTAGAACATTAATCCCAATTAAGACCCCATCTGCTGTTATAACCTCCACCCTTCTGGGAAGATACTCCATTAGATTTCAGTAAGTGTGCTTGTAGTTCTCATTCAGCCACTAGGGTGTTAGTAAAGCCAGGTAAAGATGTAGGGCAAGGAGGCCTGGGGTGCAGTTAGCAGTCCAGTTCATACCAACGAAGTTCAGTAGGTTTCAATAGACTCCATAGCAGGCCACTCAAGATCTTCCACTTCAAACCATTTAAACCATATGTTTTTCAAAGCCAGAAGAGGTTTGGGTGAAGGGAAAATCTACTGCATCCAAAAACATGCTATGTAGTTTGGGGAGGAAACGTATATAGCTGGAAAAGTCAGTTGTCCTAATAATTTTGTCCGTATAGTGTAGTTACGTTTCGTCTGTCAAATAATTTCTTCGAGAAGATGTTACGTTAACAAATTTAAATAACTGTTAAACTGTTATTCTTGTAGATTAGTAGATTATAAAAAGGAAACGTTCCCGTTAATAATAAAGCTCAATTTCGTGCAAGATATGAATCATATCATTATCTTAGTATTAATGCTTATTAACAATATAAAAATGTAATGCAAAACATTTATTTATTTATTTATTTTATTTTTTATTTTTCTGGAGGATGCAAAGCTCCATTAGTAAGCTGGCTAGTTTGCTCAAACCCGGTGGAGTTTTGTTATTGCGGGACTATGGACGCTACGACTTGGCCCAGCTTCGCTTCAAAAAGGGTTGGAACTTTAAAATGCCTCAGATGCACGTGTCATTCTGTTCTTTTGTCAGGGTGGTGTTTGGAGATTAATTTGTATGTTTTTCATGTTTCAGGGAGGTGTTTATCTGAAAATTTCTATGTCAGAGGAGACGGAACACGGGTCTATTTTTTCACTCAAGGTAAAGAGCACACACACACACACACACACACACACACACACACACACACACACACACACAACATAATGTATCACTATTCAGCCATCAAGAACATTGCAGAAAGGTTTCTAGGACTATACCATGTGTGTGAATGTGGTTCTTAACCGTAAACACTAACAGGTACACAATTGAGTCCAAAAGTCTGACACCATATTAAAACTAACAAAGTAAATGTTCAATATCTTTACTATGTAGTTTCAAGATTCTGCACTATATCTAGGTTTCTCTATTTAAATGTAAACAAATGTGCGATATTGAGCATGTTTAGCCATGAGCAGAAATTGTCATGCTCCATTCAGTTTTATCCGAAATTAATGATTGTGTGTAATTGCTGTATTAACTCCTCGCTTTGTGCGCAACTGAAGTCTGAATATGGCTTCATGCAGCACTTTATTTGTCGCAGCAGGTTTATTAATAGGGTACGTGTCCAGTACAACTTATTTCTTAAAAAAAAAAGAATTGCTGAGGAAATTACATTACTACTACATTTCAAATGATATCTGTAAGTTGATCTTACTTGATACCAGTTTGTTGTGTTGTATTTCACTTGTTACTCATATTTTATCCCTTGCTCTGTCTCAGTTTTTTTTTCTCTGCCCTTGTTCTTACAGAAGAGCTACATGATATGTTCTGTGAAGCTGGTCTTGAGAAGGTGCAGAATTTGGTGGACAGGAGACTGCAGGTGAACCGGGGGAAACAGCTGACCATGTACAGAGTCTGGGTGCAGTGTAAATACCGCAAAAACACAAAGCCTCTGCAACCTGCACCGCGGGACTGAGACAGGAAAAGCAGGGAAATCCACAGCAAACGAATAGACACTGAGTGGAGAGATGGACCTTTGATTTATAAGTGATGAGAAATTTGAACATGTTGGAAATGCTTTTAAATGTTTTTAAACATTTATATTGTAAAAAAAAATTAAAGATGACCTGTTTTAGTAAATACCAGTTTGTCTTTGAGTCTAATTTTAGAAAGTTCTGTGGAGATAAAGATAGAAATCGAATAAAACTAACTATTGCATGTTCCCGTAATGTTCATATTTAAAAGCCCAGGTACTCTGCTAGAGCATTTCTGAACCACAAGTGTTCCAACTACTCGTGTGGAGGCCCGGAGACTGCAGAAATAATGATCAGGTTTCAGTTTAAAGTCTGTTTTGACATTCACTATACACGTGCGTGACTGCATGAAATCCTTTTCTGGATTGTTATTTTGGCACTGCATAATTCCATCTTCTCATCCCTATTTCAAACTATCTTGGTACTGACAAACCTTGACAACACAGACATAACATTTACACTACAGTCGTGTGAAAAAGTGTTTGATTGATTTTTTTATTTTTTTATTTTTTGTGCATGTTTTGTCGCACTTTAATGTTTCAGATCATCAAACTAATTTAAATATTAGTAAAAGATAACACAAGTGAACACAACATGCAGTTTTTAAATGAAGGTTTTTATTATTGAGGGAAAACCATATCCAAAACTAGATGGCCCTGACACTTTTTCACACAACTGTATATTGCCAGGTGTTGTGGAAACCGGGTCATAAGTATGGTATTTGCATTTTGAGCATCGCATTTAGTCCCAATTTGCTCTTATGATTCCCTCCATTCTTCTAAGATGTTCCTTTAGATTATGGAGGGTGCTTGTGGAGATTTGTGCTTATTCAGACACAAGGGTGTTAGTAAAGTCAGGTACAGATGTAGGCAAGGCCTGGGGTGCAGTCAGTGTTCCAATTCATCCCAAAGGTGTTGAGGTCAGAGCTCTATAGCAGGAGATCTTTCACTCCAACCCATGCAAAGCATATCTTCATGAAGTTTGCTTTGTGCGCAGAGGCATGGTCATGCTAGAACAGGTTTGAGTCTATTAGTTCAAGTGAAGGGAAAGGTAATGCTAATACATCCAAAGACATTCTATACATTTGTGTGCCTTCAGCATTGCGATAATAGCTTGGGAAAGAACCACATATGGCTGGGAAAGTCAGGTGTCCATTTCGTGTATGTAGTTGTGGCAGTGTAGACCCAAAGCTTGCCAGAAGAGTGCTCCTGACATCACCGACAAAGGCATCGGTTTTTACTTTAATTTGTTATTCATTTTTACAAGTGCAATAGGATGCTGAGATCAAAAAGCATTTTTATGTCTGCCATAAGGTGATTGAAAAATTGTATTTAAAAAATAAAAAAAAAAAAGGTCACACAGGTTGAACCTCTGTACTGCCATAAAACATAGTCTTTGTGTTTTGACCTATACTAAGTTAAAATGATTACATTGGGATATACTCTACTCAGACATAACATCATGATCACCTGCTTTATACAGTGTTGTTCCGCCTTTTGCTGCCAAAACAGTCCTGATTTGTCGAGCATTAACTTCTTCAGCAATTTGAGCTACAGGAGCTCAAACTCACTCAAATCCTTCTGCTTGCCCATTTTTCCTGCTTCTAACATTGAGAACAAAATGTTTACTTGCTGCCTAATATATCCCACCCACTAACAGGTGCCATGATAAAGAGATAATCATTGTTATTCAATTCTTCTTTTCGTCTGCTCCCATTAGGGGTCTCCACAGCAGATCATCTGTCTCCATACTACTCTGTCCTCTACATCTGCCTCTTTCCAAACCAACTAGCTGCATGTCTTCCCTCACCACATCCATGAACCAATCAGTATTATTTAATTCACCGGTCATAATGTTATAACGTCATAATGTTATGCCTGATCGGTGTATGTTGGAATTAAAAAGCCAGGGTACCTTTCTTTATGAAAGTTTTAACACATCCCAATCATTTTGTCCTCTTTCATTAAAATGCATAAAATTTTCTAATGAAATGTCAGATATGATGTTTTTCTTTTTTGGTTGTTTTTTTTTTTTATGAAAAATAGAAAATAATAAATAAAAAAAATGTAATAATTTCCAGGTCTAAAACATTTACAGGTCATTCATTCATTCAGGTTCAGTAAATTGACACCTCATGTTGTTTTTTAACAGAGAACTATGTGGTCATCTACTGTAGCCAATCCACCTGCAAGCTCCAAAAACTGTACATTCTGAAATGATTTTTCTGTTCAACTTCTTACCTGTTTCATGTTCTACCTGCACATTGTAACTCTTGATTTGTTTATTTATTTATTGCAGCTGTTGTTTGTTTCACACTATTCTGTGAAAACTCTGGAGACTGTTGTGCATGAAAAAGATTCCTAGAAGATAAGAAGAAATTTCTTCAATTTCTGAAATACTCGAAAACTCATCATTGACTCTTAATGCAGCATACACTCACATCAACATTTATTGACATGGTATATAAGCTGCATATGTGCACTACATCTGCAGAAAAACCTGATAGAAATGTGTGCTGCATTTTATTTTATTTTTTATTTTATTTATGAGCATTTGAGCATTAATGGAACTGATACACCGATACACTCCATGACAAATTGCTCTGATCAAAAGTCTGATCTGATTTTAATTTCTAGATAAAGATATAGGATCTGTTGTTTGTGTTTCTTTAAATAAAAATATGGCACAGTTGGAAATGTTTTGGTTTATACATTTAACGAAATGTAAGCAACAGTTGAAACTGATGTTTGTTTCAGTAGGGTTCAAGTCAGGGCTCTGGCTGGACCACTCAAGGACATTCACAGAGTTGTCCTTAAGCCACTTGGCTGTGTGTTTGGGGTTGTTGTCATGTATGAATGTCAACCTACAGCCCAATCTGAGGTCCTGAGTGCTGTGGAAAAGGCTTTTATTGAGAATATATCTGTACTTTGCTCCATTGAGCTTTTCTTCAACCCTGACCAGTTGCCCAGAAAACAGCCCCACAGCACGATGCTGCTACCATCATGCTTCACTGTAAAGATAATTTTGGACAGCTAATGAGCGGGTCCTGGTTTCCTCCAGACGTACTGTTTAGAATCGAGGCCGTACACTTCAATCTTGGTTTCATCAGACCAGAAAATCTTACTAGCCACTAAATCATCTAGCCACTCTGCCTTGAAGCCCGGATCAGTGGAGGGCTGCAGAGATGATGTCCTTCTGGAACGTTGTTCCATCTCCACACAGGATCTCTAAATTCAACAGCATTTTTTTTTTTGTAGCCTTCCCAAGATCTGTGTTACATAACGTGAATCTTTACAGTATGTGCCATTTCTCCAGTTCATTTGAGTAGTCTCAAATCCCATCAAGATCTTTGTTAGAGTTGATAAGATCGCACCTCCTTCAGCTCTTTGTGAAGTGCAGGCGAGAAACAACTTATGCTTCACAACTTTGTGCACTCTGTTGGTTAGGGGTTTTTCGTGAATCATGGTTTTACAGATGTTCATAGATTTTAACAAGTCTTATATCAAAAAAAGTAAACCGAATATTTAAAGATGAATGCAGATTAAATTTCCACCTCGAGTTCAAAACTGGGGTGTGTGTGTGTGTGTGTGTTCAGCGTCTGTGGCGGCAATCAGGACTTAGTAACATCATGAAGTACCACTTCTAACAAAACCTGACCATGTATTCAAACCTATGAATTAATTACTAGTAACTTAATCACCAATTGTTAAAAGGTAAAAGGTGTTCTGACAATGTTGTAACGTTAATGAGACCTTTGTATGCATGACATTAAATGGAAAGCTGGAAAACTGATGGTTTAGAGTAGCTTTAAAGCAGCATGCATTGGTTCTGAATGTCCTATTAAGTAGCATCATCAAGGTATTCACATTTCCAGGTGAAAATTTTTGATACAGAATCAATAATAATGCCACTGAAACACAAGGAAAAGCACAGTTTCTAAAAGTGTAAGGTTTATTCAGGACCTTTTATTCAAATGTTGAACATTCATAAAGACGTCTTATAGGAAAAAGAAATATTTTTACGTAATGTATGTAATGTAGAAACGGGGCGTGGTCGATAGCCCGAAAAAAATCTTGCCCAATCTCACGAGAAAATATGAGATTTTACCGATTATTGTTTACATTGCGAAAGATGAGAACCGAACCGAATCGCCCCGGATTTTAACTGATCATCCTGGGGAAGAGCTTCACCTCTTACCCACGTCGTGTTTGCTCTGGGGAGAGAGAGAGAGAGAGAGAGAGAGACGTGCACACGGGACTCGGAGTTGAGACGCAGCTGTGATTACTTGAGGCGTTGAGCCCAGGCTCGGTGCTGCTGGCCCGCAGTAGAGACATCGGCAACGGACCCATTCGAGAAGAGGCTCGAGATTGAAGTCGCTCGGAGCGGTGCAGCCTTGACCGGCGCTCTTTGGAAAATCGCAGTGTAGGCAGCATGCCATCGCTTTGTACGATAATAAAAGAGGAGTATACAGCCTGATCAATTGACACATCGTCTTTAAACACGAAACGTAAGGAGAGGAAAGGTTGACCAATTCGAGGCCTCGTGTCTGGAGGCTCCCGCATCCTACGCTTGCCGCTCGGAGTCGGAGCCGAAAACCACGCGCCTTGCGCCGCATCGTCGCGCTGGCGAGACCCGGGGATTCGAGGCCTTGCTCGGGAATGTCTGGCTAACCCAGGACGAGGGCTGTAGTGACAAAGAGGGGGAGAGCGGTCACAAACTAAACCCCAAAAAAGAAAATAAATATATACATCACAAGTCAAAACCGTCGACAGTTCAGGTAAAACTAGTACTCGGTTCTGTTTTATTGTTAATTATTTGCTGACTGTAAAAACTTGCGAAAAAAAAAATCGAACCAGCTGCTGGGTTTAATAGCACAAGAGTGCAAACAATGTCTTGATCATGGTGCCAAACCCCATGGGTCAGACCAGGTTAGCTTCAGCTAACACCTTTTTGTTAAGTGGCTAATAAAAATGTGAAGAAGATACATAAAATGGCACCTTTTTATTTAGATGTGTTTTCAACTTATTGTGCTTTTAAGACCATTCCAGATTACATGGAGGTTTCTCTCAAATCAGTTTGTCTGTTAGCTCTAGCTATATAGCTTGCATGGTATTTGGCTCGAGTAAAGTATTTCCTAGGTCAAAGTATTTCCTTGGTTGGCTGATTTTCCTAAATGTGAGTTTAGCTTTTACATTTTGAGTAAATTGGCTAGGAATAACTTTTGTTGCATCCTTAATGATTGCATATTTCGGTTCTTGCCTTATGGCTTGATTGATTAGCGTGTATATGTTAGCTAGCTCGTTGGACAGCTGGGTAGACTTTAGCTGGCATTGTATTCATTTTATGTTTATTTTTACATTTTTCCTTCCAGCCACCTCCTCAGACTTGCTACTGACTTAAGTTATTCAGGTCCAGTTCTGCCAGTCTGGCTAAGTAGAGCAGTGTTAATCAGGGGGATATGTGATATGATGGGGTGTAATTGTTTTCAGTAGTTTTTACAGCACAGATTGTGTCTTGGAGTCGTGTGATTCCTGATTTTACGATGCTGTAAGTCTCAGACTTGGTGAACCCGCAATCCGAGGTCTTGAAAATGCATGCATCAGTGGCCCATGACTCAACATGTCACACAGACATTACTGTGGTATCAAAACCTCACAGCATCACTATGGCTACGTAATGAGATGCAAACCATCCCCTCTTTCTGTCTCCCTCTCTCTCTGTCTTTTATCACAGTCATGATGGAGGAACTGCATAGCTTGGATCCTCGGAGGCAGGAGCTACTCGAGGCTCGATTCACTGGGGTCGGAGTCGCTAAGGTCCGCCATGCCGACACACTTCTCTGGTCTTTCAGAACCCCATCCATCATTATCACGTTATACGTTAATACACATCACTTCCATCCACTACAGCCTCAAGACAATCTTGTCCTAATCTTTTTGTATGCAATCAATTTTAATCGCCGCTTCCCTGATTTGATGCCTTATACGTTGCTGAAATGTAAATTTAATCACAGTTGTATTGAGGCTTGTATTGAGTTTGCCCTTGCTGGTAGTTTTAAAGACCTTCAGGTTAGTCCCATTTTCATAGGATGTATTTGGTATATATCCAGTTACAAATGCTGATTATTGTGCAGCGAGTACTAAGGTGAACACATCAGTACCGGTTCTTAAACATCCTCAGGACACAAACGATCACTGAAGACACGCAGAACTGATACTGACGAAGTGTGGGATTACACTAGAAACCAACACGTGTAGAAATAAAAGGCGAGCTGCACAACAGCATGATATTTAACATAAGACACCGTTCCTGAGAATTGTCTGATGTCTATTGTTGTGAGGGTGTTTTTAGTTGAAATGTACATGTTTTTTTGTAATCTGATCAATCTTTGCACACTCTGACAGCTTGCTCTTTTAGATATGTATTGCTGGATTGTACTGCTTTAGAGCTGAACTAACAGCTGCTATTTAAATGATCCTGTGTATTCCTTAATACACATGCATGTGAATAAAGCCATATGCAGATCGCCTCCCGAATTTGGCCGGATTGCAGAGTGCGTCATGTCCAAACTTTAACTCCGGTGATTTTTAAATGTATTTATTTTTTGGCAGATGACAAAGCAGTAAAGATTAGATTGCTCTCTGCTACTGGAGGTAACAAAAGAGTTGGTTGGTGTTACAAAAATAACAAAGGCAATGACAGTATTTTTTTAAATACTTATGATTTAATTATAATGCCTAAAGCACAATCTGTGTGCTTCACATAAGGTTGCTTAATTTTGAGGTGCCAGGTGTATCGTTAACTAGGTAGTCACAGGGACGTGTATATGTATTTTCCTAATATTTATAATGTGGCAGAACCACATATCGCAATGATGATTAAACTGTGAAACAGTGCAGAGGCAGCAGAAACCTTTCACTAGAAACACGAGTCTTTTTCGCGATGCGCATCAGGGCAGATTGTCCTGTCTTATTGTGATTGTGAATAATGCATGCTTTTTTTCTACTGAGGCTGAAGTGGCCTGAAAGAGAGATGATTTGTTATTTAAAAAAAAAAAAGACTTCCTCTTCACCCCACCCCATCCCGCTGTGTCGCTGTGTGCAACCTTGAAGGCTGTTGGCATTGCAGGACTGTGGCCTGATGGGATGGAAAAATGTCCGGGGGTAATGAATAGCAGCATTTGGTTGATTCTAAGGCCGTCTTGGTGTCGCAGCCGAGCCACGCACTCGTAAACAGGATGTTCATTTCATAGCAGCTCTCGTGCCTTAGCATTTGAAGTGCCGTACGCATTCATTTATTTGCCGTTTCTTTTCTTTCCATAGGGTTCCGGGCACAACGAGTCATCCAATCATAGTCTGTGTAGCGTGGGCTCTCTGAGCGACAAAGAGCTTGAGGTTAGTTACAAACACACACACACACACAACAATCTGTGCAAGTATTCTAGCTGAACACAGCCTGATACATCACTATCTAAGATTAGTTTTATGTAGTTTGGCCAGGATCCTGTGCATACTTTTCCTGTCAAAGTCGCTTAATATAGCTTCTCCCACAGCGCTGATTAGTCAGAAGGTGCTGATCTTTCTATAACAGCAGCTCTGACAGCAGTGGTGACTACAAGACAAATCACAGGGATATATTAGGTTATTCTAATATGCTATTGTCAAACACCTAATTCACAGGGACTCATCTGGCAAGTAAGACACAGTAATCTAAGCCCAATAATGAATGAATTTAAAAATACACCGATCAGCCATAACATTTAAAACCACTTACATGAACAACAACCCATTACGGTGGCACTTTTCGATGTGAGGGATATATAAGGCCTCAAGTGAACAGTCAGTCTTTGACGTTGATGTATTGGAAGCAGAATAAATGATCATGTGTAAGCATTTGAGCAGCATTCGATTCAAGACATGATGATCGGGTCACAGCATCTTCGAAAAAGCATATCTTGTGGCTTGTTGTTAATATACAGTGGTCAGTATTTATCCAAAATGGTCCAAATCATGACATGGGCACCCAAAGCCCACTGATACACATAGGAAAGAAAGACTCACAATCAAACATCTGTGGGATGTGCTAAACAAACAGATCTGATCCTTAGAATCTACGTTGCTACTTAAAGGACTTAAAGGATCTGCTTATAATGTGGTACTAGATACCAAAGCACACAATCCGAGGTGTTGCGGATTCCATGCCTTGATTGATCTGAGCTGTTTTGGTGGCATAAGGGGGACGGACCTACACGAGTGTACAATCTTCGATTACAGTGAAGCTTGCAAACATTCATATAAAATTATCCGCAGGAGTTTCCAGCATTTTCGGTTTATGAATCGTGAATACAGAAAAGTGTTGCTCTTTATTGTGATCTGCAGAAACCTACGTCTGTTGCATTGCATTTTCACTGTAATCAGTGTGTCGGTCCGTGCCCAAGTACAGTACAGTCGCAGCCTGAATGTAGTTGGGGTGTGGTTTGGGAAGAATGTCAGTTCACTGGTTTCTTCATTCCTACTTCATTGCTCCTAAAATAGTCAAGCTTTTCAGAAGTACTTCTAGAACATGTCACAAATGCCTTCAAGGTGTAAATATTTGTAGCTCACACCAGGAATTTCTTAGACATGCTTATTTTTTCATCTATGTGAATTTTATTTATTTTATATTTTGCTGTTGGAAAGGATCTATAGTGTGTGTGTGTGTGTGTGTGTGTGTGTGTGTGTGTGTGTGTGTGTG
>JAAIIK010000075.1:924063-947368 GCA_014706435.1 Silurus glanis
ATATATATATATATATATATATATATATATATATATACACAACAAATCCTGATCAATTTCCGAATTGCAAATGTTGTAATTTCATAGCGCTGCACGGAATTTTCGCATTGCTGTTAAAAAAGATTTCAGCCGGAATTATCGTTTTTGCCCAAAAGAAGAAAAAATAAGGCAAAAAATCTGCCGCCCCACCTCCCGTGTTTAACGCTCAGATTATGACTCTTGCTCTGGTCGTTATCACAGCGCTACCTAGGAAAGGGCACTCATGTCAGCAGTAGGGACGTGTTTTATAGTAGTATTTTAAAGCAGTAGTGTCACTGCTACATCACAACTGTACACGTATCTTTCCATACAAAGAGCGATTTCCATCGCTTACACAGATTGCACGCATGTATTTAACAGCTGTTGTCCTTGAATCGAAACTTGCCACTTTTATTAAAAAAGAAAAGTCTTTAAAAACTTCATTCTCAACTTGTGGCTACATCTGTTGGTTTTAGTTTGTATTAAGGCTGTTTTGCACAATGATCTTTAAAATGTATTGCGTTTAAAAGAAGTCAGTGGAGAATTACATATCCAAGTTTGTTCTAAAATATTTTGTTTAATAAAGTTTTTTCAAATTTGAGGTGATACTTAAAAGAAAAATTCTACATTATTTTATTGGATCACAGTTTTTCAGTTTAGATTAATATAATTGCACAAAATTAAAAAGTCATGATATATTAATACAATCAATTATGCAAAAAGTATTTTAAAATATCCCATTTTCGGTTTCTGTTTTCGGCCCAGAAAACGGTGCATCCCAATAATTTCACGTCCATTTTGTCGTTATTCACGTTTTATTGATGCGTGATATTCGGCTCGTAATTATGTTTACTAATAAAATGGCAGCAGAAGAGTACTCGCTGATGAGCAAACCTTTGGAACACTGAGTGCTTCGGCCTTTTTTTTTTTTTTTTTTTTTTTTTTGGTCCAGAAAGGTGTTTTTTATAAAAAAAAATATATATATATAAAAAAAAAAAAAAAAATCTTTTTAATACCATCCCTTAGATTGAATAGCTTGATTTTTATTTATTTATTTTACACGCATCGAGTAAACATAATGTCCTCGTTTTTCTTTCAGACCTTGTTGTAAAGCTTTATTAATCAAACCTCAAAGCATATAGGACTTCATTTAGTATCGTAATAAGCAAATAGCATAGTGACGCACTGTAGTCTACTTATTATGGACCCCTGGCTGATGTTTGTGTTTTGTGTAAGAACTAGCTGGAAAAAGGTGTTTGTGAACTCCTGAAATAATCGCTGTGTAGATGAGGACCTAAACAGTTTGTTACAAATGCCCATGAGAATGCAATATGTTTTGACAGTTTGAAAAGCAAGCTAGACGCAGTGACTGTGTGCATTAGCCTGAGAACTGCTACGCAAGGTTAGAGAGTACCTCAGGATGAGACGGGTGAGGCTGCTGCAACTAGGTTGCATTTGTGAGCGATCCAGCAGTCTTGTGTTACACGAAAAGATGGCTGCCACTGAGAACAGCTTCCTGTAAACAGCAACATATGGCATTGCCCCTTTAATGAATGCAGTTTGAGTTGTTTGAATTAAACTTTGATGATACGCTCAGTTCACAATAAGATGAGAGCTGTTTTCTGTTTTTATACTAACCTCTCACCCTTTAAGATAACAATTCTCTCCCTGTTTGTCTAGTTTGCGGGGGGTAGTGGTACTGGCACTAGTCCGGCTCGTGGTATTCCTCCTGTGGTTCGCTCTTCCCCGCAGCACTCTCTCTCCAACCCTCCTGCTGCAGTGAGTCTCCTGCTCTCACTCTCTCCTTCATCCATTTCTCTTTTCTTCTGCACTCCTGTTGCCAATCTGTCATTTTTCTCTACTACTCTGGCTGCATTTCCTGTCTATTCACCCAGCTGTCAGATTAAAAGTTCATTAGATTTAAGATTTTAATGGTGCAGCATGTCTACGTACTTAGAAGCGGCGTCCATAATGTTACGCACTGCAGCAAATGAATGTCTATATAGTTTTTTAAGTTGTTTTTGTTTGGCAGGTGCAGCAAGGAAGCCCGTCCTCTATCAATTCCAATACAGACCACTCCCATTCATCGTGCGTCCTTAAACCAGCTTTCACACACACGCAGCACCGGGCAACACAGGTACCATAGAGTCTCTCACACACTTGTGCCTCATGACACGTTACATTATAAGTAAAGACGATAACGTAGAATGTGTTTGGCGGCACTTTTGAAAGTTTTTTTTTTTGTTCGTTTGTTTCTCACTCAGTCGGACATGACTCTAGACAAGCTGGCCGCATTGGAGAACAGTAAGAGTTCCGACCTTGAGAAGAAAGAGGGACGGATCGATGATTTGCTCAGGGTAAGCACTGGGGAAACAGCACACTCTAGGGTGGCAGAAGAAGCCGGTGATATCAGCCGTAAAATGTTATCCGAAAATCGCTTTTTTGAATCGTTTAAATCCAGCTAGATGCTTCCATTACCAAGTGTTCATAAGAAGGAAAACATTTATTCAGAGTAAAGGACACATTCTTGTGGGCTGATAAAATCTGCTTTTGCAATAAAAAAAATTTTTTACAGTTTATGTAAAATCCAGAAAATCTTGTAAATGCTCTGCAATTGTCCCATGAACTTGCCTGTCCTGACATGCATGGACTTAAGTTCACAGCATGTATATGTTTGTGTTGCAGGTGAACTGTGACCTACGCAGACAGATCGATGAGCAGCAGAGAATGTTGGAGCGCTGTAAGGAACGCCTTAACAAGTGTGTGACCATGAGCAAGAAGCTGCTCATTGAGAAGGTATGGACACCTCGCTGCTGTGTGGGATTGGGGATGAAGGTAATATAATGTGAAGCCCGCGTTAAGTGAGCCCACGTGTGTGTTTAGTCGAAGCAGGAGAAGATGGCATGCAGGGACAAGAGCATGCAGGACCGTCTCCGGCTGGGCCATTTCACTACTGTGCGACACGGCGCGTCCTTTACCGAGCAGTGGACCGATGGATATGCATTTCAAAATTTAATCAAGTAAGACCTCGACCATTATCAATTGATCCATATTTTCATTTCCAGTACTGATTCATGATAATAAATTTTGTGTTATTAGATTAGTATGTAGCACATCGTCTCAGATTTGAGCTTTAATGGACAACTGTAACCTCAGAATGACAAGTCATCAGTCGGCTAATAATTAAAAAATATTAATTTAGAAAATGCTAAGAAAATTGTCTTCAGAAATGTTATATAAATATATGGTTATATATATAAACCAGTTTAACTGTCCGTATAATAGATTTTTCTGTTTTCCCTTTGGAATGCCTTTTTTTATTTTTATTTTTTTTTTGCTTTGTGCAGTAATTTTTCAGTAAGATGTCATTTGCAATTTGTCTTTTTCTTGAGGGACTGAAAACAAGAAATTAAATGTATGTGAGATTTAAATAAATGTATTTTTGTCTTGTACCAGTAGAGCAATAGAGTACAAGCTAATGAATGCATCACCAGTAATAATGAATTTAATGAATAAATGAATTTCTTTTCTCTTTAAAAAACGATTTCTGTTCATAACAATCGGTTATGTGTGTGTGTGGGCATGAATTTAGCATTTTTGGATCATCAAACAGTGCATTACCAACATAAATGTGTAGCTAAGCTAAGTACTTTCTAAAAAAAAATCTTATCATGAGCATTAGGTGCTATAGTCATTTTAGCATAGTTATTTTCCCCTTTTGGGGAAAAAAAATCCATCAATTGAGATTCTATTTATTTATTTATTTTTTGTTCAGGCAGCAGGAGCGGGTAAACTCTCAAAGAGAGGAAATTGAGAGACAGAGGAAGCTTCTGGCTAAGAAGAAGCCACCCAGTGCAGCCCAGACTCCGCCACCCAACCTGGAACCCAATAAACGCAAGAACAAGAGCAATGGAGCAGAGAATGAAATGTGAGTTTAAAAAAAAAGGTGGAAGCTGTCGGCTGCATTATGTATTATAATCTCTTTTTTTTTTATTATTATTATTTTTTTATTTTTTTATTATTACTTTATTATGCCTTGTTATGTGCTATCTCTGTGTTGGCAGGTTATCACTAGCGGAATATCATGAGCAAGAAGAGATTTTCAAATTGAGACTTGGTCACTTAAAGAAGGTAACGAGCATGGCCAAGTCAACCAGATGTCTGCTTTCCCTATTTTATCATGCTTAATCTGTTGGAACAGACACGGCATTCCGTGTTCGGAGTGTTTATTATGGCGATCTGTGTTGAGCCTAAAAAAAAAAAAATTTCTTCTGCGTAGGAGGAAGCAGAGATCCAAGTTGAATTGGAGAGGCTGGAACGAGTGCGGAATCTTCACATCCGAGAGCTTAAGAGAATACACAATGAAGATAACTCCCAGTAGGTCTCCCCCTCTCGCTGCTGTTTCACTTTTCAGTTGGATAATGCTCCACTGTTTACTTGAAAGCCTGCTTATAAAAGATGTCCGAGAGCTGTCATTTCCAATATGTGACAAGTTGCCATGATTTTTAAAACAACAGCAGCTACTTTTAAACAGGCTTACCAAAGTTGGTAGGTATTCTGGAACATTCCTTTAACATTGCATTTTTATTTGCTTTTGTCAGGTTTAAAGATCACCCCACACTGAACGACCGCTACCTGCTCCTGCATTTGCTCGGCCGAGGTGGATTTAGTGAAGTCTACAAGGTAGGAGAATTACCATGTGTTACCATGTCTTTCCACATTTTAGCTTCGTCACTTAGTGTTGGGCAGCAACACTGGAGCTTTGACTTGCTTCCTAGGCTACATCCATGGCTACATCCATCTTTTATTCATCACTCAAGAAAATTGTGTTTAAAAATAAATGATAATAAATAAAATATTTACAAATGCATGAAGTGCATTGCTATGTTAAAGGATCATATAATGATTGATATATAATGTATATAATCTATACAGTTACACTGTAATAAAAAAAAATACACATATATATATATATATACACACACACACACATATATATATATAAAATAACGGGGTGTAACTGTACACGTATTCGTAACGAGATTTTTCGGTACACGTGTAGTACACTAATATTTCTATATAAATAAATAGTTTTATCAATGTAAATATGTTAATAATGATGCATCGTGAAACACATGCCAATTTGTATCCTATCCGATGCACAATATTTTTTATATGATGCGATCATTAACTTTTATGCAAATGCACCGCAGTGAACCTTACCAGCTCTTTTTTAATAAATAATGGAAGTGATTTTTTTTTTTTTTTTAATTATTATTATTTTCCTTTAATTACAATTGGTTCATGTTCGAGTAAATAATGAAGTGTAGTTTTTCTGTCTTTAATTTCGTGCCTTTTTCCCTCTTCCCAGGCTTTTGACTTAACAGAACAGCGGTACGTTGCTGTGAAAATTCATCAACTCAATAAAAATTGGAGAGACGAGAAAAAAGAAAACTACCACAAGTAGGACTTTTATGATCATTTTATCCTCTGTAAAGCTTTTTGCTTTGTAAAAATTTTATTTAAAGCCCCGTGGTCCTTAAAAAAAAACTTACATTTATGTAATCATCCAAGACTAGTGTCACTTGTTTACTGTTTTGAGCAGTGTAGTAGTTTTGGACTAAATGTACCTCACCAAACTGTATATGAAAGTAATTCAAGTTGACAGTTTGTAGTTATTAAATGTGCCTTTGTCCTACTTCTATCCATCATATCATATATAAACAATTGTGAGCATGGGCAGTATGCTATCCTTACTTGTCGGGTAAATTAGGAAGATCTCACTACTGGCACTGAACATGTTTTTACTGATTGAGTTTGTGTACCGGTGAAATTACAGGTAGTCCCTCGGTTTACAATGTAGATGCGTTCCGATCACCTCGTATTAACTTGACAGTGTCTTAAGTCGAGACATTGCCTAGCCTACCCAGGAGTCTTTTTAAGAATGGTGATCAGGATGGGGTAATATACTTTACACTGTGTGAAGCTTAAAATAATTTTTTTATTTTGTCGTATCGCAATTCGTAAGCCGATCATCGTAAATCGGAGACTACCAGTTTAGACTTTTTTAATATGCTTTAAATCTATATGAGGCTAAATATCAATGTGTCTATGATGGGTTTGTCAAATCTTCAACATTTTAGGTTCATTCATAGTTAAGAAGCATGAGGGTTTTTTTTTTAGCCTGTATGACAGAAGGTTAAATGCTCTTCTATGCTTTGTTTCAGACATGCCTGCCGAGAGTATCGCATCCATAAGGAACTGGACCATCCCAGAATAGTCAAACTCTACGACTACTTCTCTCTGGACACCGACTCGTAAGAGACACGTTATCATAGGCTATACTGATCGCTACTGCAAGAGCAGGCTGTTGAAGTTTTTTCAATGTTAATGTATTATATACGAGATATATATTCATGTCTTATTTGTGTGTGTAGGTTCTGCACAGTGCTTGAGTATTGTGAAGGCAATGATCTGGATTTCTACCTGAAGCAACACAAGCTAATGTCTGAGAAAGAGGGCCGGTCAATCATCATGCAGGTGGTCAACGCGCTAAAATATCTGAACGAGATTCGCCCACCAATTATCCATTATGATCTTAAACCAGGTAAGAAAAAAGCGACATTGCAGATATTATTAGCTTAAACTAAGTGAGAACACGGGCTCCTGTTGCTGAAGCTGTAATAATTATCAGTGAAATCAATTTCACAATGGAACAGTTTTACTGGTAACGTTAGAGAAAAAAAAAACTGCTCTGGTTCAGGTGTTTTGTTTAAGCGTCTAGTTATAGGCCATCCCAGGTTTTTTTTTTTTTTTTTTTTTTTTCTTTCTTTTTTAGTTTTTTTTTTTTTTGTAGTTCTGATGATGAATGCTATCTATGCACATCTGGCAGAGTGAGTGGGTGATGACAGGGTGGTGTCTGACACAAAATAGAGTTCCTGTTACCACCTCAATGTTGTTTTTTCTATAATTGCACTTCCTGAGGCATCTTGCTTGACACATCTTTTGTCCATATTCAGATTGTCGTTTGTTTATAATTAGTTAATTGTCATGTAAAAAAAAAAAGGCAAGTTCATTTTATCTTATGATAGCTTTTTCCTATGCAAATCAAATAGAATTTCCTTAGCATTCCCTTACATGAAGCTTCACCACTTGTCAATATTTTAATTTTATATTATATATTTCTATTTTTGATAAGGAGGTTGACTGTAGATTTTGGTTGATGTGAATCGTTCTTTAACAACGATCCAACGCTTTTTCATGTATCCAATTTGAGGTACATTATATGGACCTGACCATTTAGATTCATATGAGCCTTTCAAATATCCCATTCCACATGTAATCCCTGTTTGCTCTAATAATACCTTCCACTCTCCTGGGAAGATGTTTCGATAGATTTTTAAGTGTGCTTGTGGAGATTTGTGCTCGTTCAGCCACAAAGGCATTAGTAAAGTCAGGTACTGATGTAGGACGAGGAGGTCTGGTGTGCAGTCAGCGTTCCATCTCAAAGGTGTTCAAAAGGGTTGAAGTCGGAGCTTAAATAGCAGGTTACTCAAAATCTCCACTTCACCCACGTAAAGCATATCTTCATAGAGTTTGCTTAGTGCACAGGGGAATTGTCATGCTGGACGAGATTTGGGCCTGCTAGGAAAATTTCATGAGATCACATCCAAAACCCTCCTACTTTGTGGTAACAGTTTGGGGAAGAACCACATATGACTGGAAAAGTCACATGTGTGATACTTTTATCTACTTAGTGAATATGTGCTTGAAAGATCCTGAACGGCCAATCAAGTTTATTAACTTATTATTACAGAGTAAACGTATTAGTAAAATTGAACTTATAGAGCAATAAGTAATGTATGTTTATTTATGAATATCACTCCTTTGACTTCTTAATGTTCTCCTACAGACCCAAAATATAGCCCACTGTCACCATAAATAAATTTTGCTAACTTGTCATAATCACCGTGCTTTTTTTTACCTGTTGGGTGGTTTGGCTTGATTCTTGTGGTTGCATCTAGGTAACATCCTGCTGGTGAACGGCACAGCGTGTGGGGAGATAAAAATCACAGACTTCGGTTTGTCTAAGATCATGGACGACGACAACTACGGCGTAGACGGCATGGAGCTTACATCACAAGGAGCTGGGACGTACTGGTATGCCTGCTTGTTTACTCGACAAATGAAACGGTTGTTCAGGCATAATTAATTAGAATTAATGTACCGTAATTTCCGGACTATTAGGCGCACCCAAATATAAGCACTGAATTTGACAAAGATGTTTATTTTGAAAATAAATACGCCGCAGGTGTCTACACTGAAACTAATGAACTTTACACAGGCTTTAACGAAAGACAGTGTCTGTTAAACTGCTTGTATCTAAACAGTAGCCTACCAAGAAAGTCATTGTTCACTGTCTTCCTCCTTCCTTTCACAACAATTTCCCTCAGGAGTTTTTCTTTTGGCATCGTCATGCGTTTAAATATCACCATCGGTGAATCTTTTCTCCCGATGCCGTGCAGCTCAGAACACAGGTGAAGTGTTTTTTCATGCCCGGTTGTTTTCAGCATGACGAATGAGTCGCATTTCCTGTAGACAGTCCGAGTGAGCGGCAGGTCAAACGTCAGAGGAACCTCATCCATATTTATGATGTGGTGCGGCCCGATTCAGTGGAAGCGCATCTGATTTAATATAAAGAGTTTAATTGGTTCACCCGAATTCATTCGCCAATTTCATTGGTCTAATGTTATGGGGATCAGTTTTTTGTCTTGAAGCTTGTGAAACCGGGAAAAACCCATAAATTAGCCGCTTCGTTGTTTAAGCCGCGGGGTTCAAAGTGTGGGAAAAAAGTAGCGGCTTATAGTACGGAAAATACGGTAGATTAGTATCAGTGATTTCTGGTTTTAGCACAAGCTATTCTATAGTTAGAATTTTTATGAAATAAAAAAAAAAAAAATCCTTTTCCTTTCTTCCTCTTGTAGGTACCTGCCCCCGGAATGCTTTGTGGTAGGGAAAGAGCCACCGAAAATCTCCAACAAAGTGGATGTGTGGTCGGTTGGAGTGATCTTCTACCAGTGCCTATATGGGAAAAAGGTAACACACATTCACATCGGTTGGGATCTTTTGACTAGATTTATTTCCTTTTTGATAAATATGCCTCTTTTTTTTTTTTTCTTTTTTTTTTTTTTTTTTTTTTTTCCCTTTTTTTTGTGCAAAGCTTTTCCCCCCTATATTTTTTTCCCTAATATGTCTTTTTGTTTATTAAGGTTTTGCACTTGATATTTCAATAAGAACAAATTGCAGAAAACGCCGCCATACACACGTGCGCGCGCACACAAAAGCTTCACTGCATTTTATTCTTGTGGTGGTGTCTCTTTTTTTTCTTTTTTTTTTCCATTTCATCCCTCTGTAGTTTACATGGGGTGGTAATATGCCCATTAACATTATCCAGGTGGCACTATGATTGAATATATATTTATTTATGAAATATTAACGGTTTCAATTTGGTAACATATATATATATATATATTTTTTTTTTTTTTTTTTTTCCTCATTGTTTGTTCCCTTCTTTATTTTAGCCGTTTGGTCATAATCAGTCGCAGCAGGATATCCTACAGGAGAACACTATACTCAAAGCAACAGATGTGCAGTTCCCTCCCAAACCTGGAGTTTCACCTGAGGCTAAGGTACATCTCTTGTTCTCTCCTTTCCTTTTTTCCTTTAAACTCATTAATGAATAACATTATTTCTGAATAAAGACAGTGATGTAATAAAGCAAGTTCGTCTGTGAACGTCCACTGTTTCAGGCCTTCATTCGTCGGTGTTTGGTGTACCGCAAGGAGGACCGTATTGATGTCCATCAGCTGGCCAGTGACTCCTTCCTGCTTCCTCACATCCGCAAATCCGTGGCCACCACAGGCAACTCCGGCACGGCCGTCGCCTCCACCTCCAGCTCATCCAATAGCAGCGCCTCAAACTGAGAGCCCCGCCCATTCATACACCGTCCGATTGGAGCAGAACGAGCCGGGCTTTGTATTTGCCGTATTCAGCTCTGCAGCGCCCTAAGGTGGAAGATCTGCCTCTAAGTATACAGAGAGAGAACGAGAGAGCAGTCGGAAAGGGGAAAGAGGGACAGATGGAACACTGGAGCAGTGTTCATCCCTCGGTTACCCCTCTTTCTCTCCCCAGCATTGCAAATCAGGTGTGGGGAGAGGAGGGGTTTTTTATTTTATTTTTTGTATTTTTTTTTTTTTTTTTAAGAGGCATCCTTAATGTAAGAGAGCGAGAAAGAGAAAATTCTCAAGGCTGTGTCATGCTGAAAATAAAAATGGACTGAGTGGGGGACAGATTCACAAGTGGTTAGACAGAAAATGGACTATGTGCCCTATACCCCACATATACACAAACACACACACACACACACACACACACACACACACACACACACACACAGACATATTCTTTGACAGTTATCTTCAGTTATATTTGAAGGCAAATAGCTAAAGATGTAGGAAAACGTCCTCAGTCCTACAACAGTGTCTTCTGTGTAAGATATTGCAAATGAGTTACTTCTCTTTCCCAGTGTCCACTTTCTGCTCTACACCCTCCAACGAGGGAAGTTTTGTTAGTGAGCTTACATCAATGTCAGTTGCCCTGAATTCCAAACCGCCATCGTTCAAACCACCAACGAATGCTAAGTGTCTTACAGTTTGTTTGTTTTTCCCTTCTTGGAGAGGGAAAGAGAGAGAGAGAACCTTGTGTTAGTCAGTCTATTTCCACTCCCTACATTTCTGTGACCAAAGCGGAGCTCTGCCAGCAGGTGGTGCTGTTTAACTTGAGATTTCTTTTCCCTAAGTATTATTTTAAAATGGTTTTAATGCATTTTTTTTTATTTTTTATTTTATAGAAAAAAGCTATTGTTTTAGTTTTAGCCTTACTAACTGATGACCCCAAGTATGTTCTATTTTCTGTTACAATTGGAAAAAAATTAACACTTTTTTGGTTTTTAATCTGAGATGTTTTATTTTAATTTTTATTTTTTTACTTGATTGTAATGCACATACATACACATGCGCGCACACACACACACACACACACACACACATATATATTTATTTAGGTCTGTTTAAATAGCTAATTCCTTGTCCTGCTTGTCTACTGTGTGGGAAAGAGGACTTTTTGGAGGGGGGGTAATTAAAGACGGATACCGTGCGGAAATGGCAATGATCATTAAATACTGTTGGTTAAAAAAACTCTGCTCTTGTGAACTTGATTTATTTTTTTGCTTATTTTATTTTTTTAATCATACTGGAACCTTTCAGTGATTCTTTTGTTTTGGAGCAGAAATATGGAATCATCCTGCACAGGAAAAAAAAAAAGAAATGTTTAACATTGTGTGGTTGAGTAACTGCTACCATCCCCCAGATATCAGAAGATAACTTTAATGTCAAATGTAAATTAGTTCTGGTTTTCATTCACTGTATATCAGTTATAAACTGTTGTTTGCTTACAAGCCAGTGCTGCTGTTCTCCTCAACAACTAGGGACAATATAGTGTCTTTGCCTGTCCACTGAATTAGCAGGCTTTTGGAAGGTGGGAGGGAACTCCTATGGACTTGATGAGGGGAAAAAAAACCTGTGAACAACAGTGTTGTAGATCAGATGGGCTTGCGAATACACTTGCACTCATTTTGAGCAAAAAGTGAAAAGCTTGTCATTGGCTAACAGAAACAAAAAGCTTAAAATTAGACTTTAAATGCACTTGTGTACAAAGCTAATATCTAAAGATTAAGTTATACATACAACTTTGTAAGCATGCCTCATAATCTCAAGGATTATGGTAATTCATGCTCGATTAATCTACTCCAGGGCAAACAGAACATGTTTCATACTCTACTGCAGCATTAACCAATTGTTTTCATGACCTGTAGTTCAGGGTGGCCATGGAGCTGAAATCTATATATGTAGAACTTTTTTTTTTTTTTAAACGTGAAATTGCAGTCTGCACACAAAGAGTACGAATGCAGGGTACCTCTGAATATTGGTGCATTTTTGTATCTTCTTGTTTGTACCTCTAAAAGAACATTTACGCACCACTAGCGATGGAAATGTACCTTTGTGTTCTGGTATGGTTTAATATTAGATACTGGTATTTTTCCATAGCATTTTACTGATGTTCTGCTGAACTGATTTGTCCTAAAAACGTAATATTTCTAAATGAAAAAAGTACACTTGCACGGGGCAATTTTAATTGCTTCACAAGCATTAGGCTTTGTGAGCATTTTTGTTTTAATGCAAAACACAGCAGCAGTCTACGTTTCACAGTTTTTAATCATTAATGTAACAAAATTCTGAGTATACAAGTACAGAACATGCTTAACTCATACTGGATATTCTGTACCCAACATTAACCAAATTCAATTATCATGTACAATGTTTCAATTCTTTCTGGGCTTAGAGACAAAACTGAAAACATCAGGGCAAATAAACAGTTCATTAATCAGTTTTGTGCTCAACACATAGGCAGTGCATGTTTAACAATTAAAAAAAGAAACTACAAATAATTCTAGTAGTCAGTATAAAATACAGAACATTAGCAACTCAAGTTTAACTTGTACTGGACAAACCTGTATAAAACCTCAAAATAACATTTTCGAATTAACACATACAAAGTGTTTCAATTTCTTCAGCGCTGAAATACAAAACTGAAGGCATGAGGCCAAATGAACTATTCATTAATTAGTTTTAAATACCAAACTCTCAAGCATTTTAACACCTCCTATCCTCTTGCTTTTGCTGACTCTTTTTGTACTTTAGTCCCTCTTTAGACCTACAAATTATTTGACATTATTAGTGTGTGTAACAGTCTGTTCAACCAAAAATGTAAAATTGTCATTTCCACATCCTCATGTTCCAAACCTGTGAGTTTTTCATCTGTTTGACACAAAAGATATTTTGAGGAATGTTGGTAACCAAACAGTTGAAAGTAGCCATTGATTTTTTTAGTATTTTTTTTCCTTGTATGGAAATCAGTGGCTACAGTACTGTTTGGTTACCAACATTCTTCAAAATATCTTCTGTGTTCAATAAAAGAAAGAATTCCTACAGGTTTGGAACAACATTAGGTTGAGTAGATGACTATTTTCATTTTTTGGATGAACTATGATTTTAATGACAGGACTAAAGGGGGCAACGATTCTTTCTATCAATAATTGTACACTAAGCATTCCATTCATCTGATCTCGCCAAAATCCTGCAAGCATCTCAATCATCTCAAACATTCAGATTATCATCAACTGTATATGTGTCAAGTGATGTGTGGTCCAACTCATATCTAGTCACTACCTACTTTTGAAAGATATGGGTTCTCATGGGTAAACTACACCATGGCATATTTACTGAATAAGCCACTAAGAAATCTTTCTTTATTTTCCTATCATCTTAAAAAAAAATTGCACTAATTCTACAGGATTTCCAAAGTTCTCCAGACATAGGGCTTTCCAGGAAGCTTTTAAGAATGGATTTGAAAAAAAAAAGAAGAATGATTCTCACAGCAAACATGACCCTCAATTCATACATGACACTTTGCTAAATTGGCAGCCAAAGTTGGAAGAGACGACGCCCTGTGTGTTTAAAATAGAATGTCCATCATGTAGAGGATGTTTGGAAATAAAATTATATATTTTTTGTACTATAAAGTGTTCATTCTTCCTGCGTGGGGACTTTCTGGAACACAGAGTAATTAATTATGACGCTTTCTCAGCATTTTTAAAGATTACTTAGGAAACTACTGAGCCGAAAGCATCATATACATCATATGATTCACTACAACTAAATGACAACAGCAAGAATAAATTAGTTTAGTGGCTGTAGGATAATCAATGATGCATAGAAAATATAGGTATATATTTGCATATGGCTGGGAACATCATTTAAAGTTTACTTGTGCCAAATATGTACTGCAACTGTATTACAAATAAATTAGCAATGTAATAAGATTAGTATTTTTTTTCCCGTTCATATTGTATGTACAGTTAGATTTGGTAAAATTCTCCTCAGGAATTATAATATTTTCTAGGTGTCTGTTTGCATGTACATTAATTAATATACAATCAGTTTAGTGAAGAATGTGACCAGATGGATAATGCATGCATGCATCTTTATATGTATTTTAGATAAATGTGTTAAAAAGAGTAAACAGGTTAGCTTTATTAGTCTGGTTATATCCATTCATTTACCACAATGTGAGAATGTGAGTAGGTATGCTCCAGTTCTTCAGAAAACCCAAATCTCATGGAATTTTTTTTTTTTTTTTTTTTTTTTTTTTTTTTTTTTACATGTGATGGTGTGCTGATATGGATCTTTGGTATGGATTTTTCTTTTACCCCCTCAGCTCTTTGGCTCGTATATGCCCCGGCTGTGTTCACTCTGTGTTGGTGACGTGGGCAGTGTTGGCTAGAATAAAGCCTGCAGCTGCTCATGGTCTGGGAATGGAGGAGCACAACTCATAAGAGTTCATCTTAAGTCAAGCATGTTCTTAGGGGGTTTTTTTTGGCTCGAGAAAATAGAGTACAATTCGTATCAGACACCGATCCCTTATCAAAAAAGTTGTTGGCTGCCCCTTCGAACTTCTAGAGTCGAGTCAATACAAACGAGTCGTAATGCCCATCATTATGCTGCACACGGGGCGACTGTGTGGAACATCAATACAAGTCAAACCTGAATTTCGTGCCATGTTTGAGCCACCAATCAATAACACAATGAGCAGATTTGTTTAATTTCTATCTACTTTTTTTTGTTTGTTTTTTTTTTTGCAATAAAAACACCTCTAGGTTGTTGTTTTTCCCGATTTAGTGCTTCATTCGGCTCGGCTGCGCTAGAGTTGCCAGGTTGATTATAATTCCTCTTTCTTGCAAGTTTTACAAGTCACACAACAAAGTCAATGGATACCCTTTTCCTCCATTTTTAAAACCTTAAAGCAAAACTGCGTACTTTAAAGCAATGCAAAGATTTATGCACTTTCCTCATTAAATGTCCCCATGAAAAATGTATTTTCTTCTTGATGATGAAAAATGTATTGGGGGTGGTAACTCAGAGGGTAAGGCATTGGACTTTGAAGGTCATGAGTTCAAATCCCAGCCATGCCAAACTGCCACTGGGCCCCTGAGCAAGGCCATTAACTCCATAGCTGCTCAGTTGTATGAATGAGATAAATGTAAGTCACTCTGGGAAAGAGTGTCTCCCAAATGCCATAAATGTAAATGTATGACCTTTGTTCACATGGATCCAGGGGTGCATTTATTTTCCTGAAATGCATAGCGAAATGTCAAGTGTGGTGATTATTTCACTCTTTTTTTGTACTATATTGAAATTGAATTTCACATAAAATTAAGTACTTTTATTCTTCTTCTTCTTTCGGCTTTTCCCATTAGGGGTCGCCACAGCGGATCTTCCGTCTCCATATACCTCCATCTCTCTCTCTCTCTCTCTCTCTCTCTCTCTCTCTCTCGGTTGAGTTTAACATGCTCCTGAGGTTCCAGTGACCACTGTTCCTGCCCCTCTTCCCTCCGCGGATCTTCCCACTTCGTCCAGGCCTGCCTCTGGATGGTGTTCTCTGTGATTAGAGGCCACTCTGTGCAGCTTGGGATGGTTTCTCATCAACGCCTTGGGTGGTTCCATGAAATTCTAGGGTTAGGGTTAGGGTTAGAACGGGTGCTTTGAGGATGGATTTGGACTGTAGTTAATGTCAGCAGTCTGCTACATTGACTCAGGACTACAGTTTGCTTCTGATCATCATCACTGTACCCCGCAACATCGTATATCTGCAATAAATGGACATTCAATGCCACTCAGATGAGCATGGGTTCCCTCTTGAGTCTGGTTCCTCTCAAGGTTTCTTCCTTATGCCATCTCAGGGAGTTTTTCCTTGCCACAGTCACCACCGGGTTGCTCATCAGGGACAAACTTACTTATAAAGAACATATTCATTTTTTATCACCACATTATCTGTGTAAAGCTGCTTTGAGACAATGTTCATTGTTAAAAGTGTTATACAAATAAAAATGAATTGAATTGAACTGAATTAAGAGGGCTAAATGGCTGAATGTCCACATCGAAACAACCATCCATTTTTTATGGCGTTTGTCCTACAATAATATCACTGGGAAGCCTTGGGCCTATACCAAGAAAGGCAGGGGACACCCTGGACAGGATTTATAATCTGTTTTCTTAAGATAGGCTCTGTTATGTGGTAAACCAACATGTAATGCAGAAAAAAAAGACAAGGGTTTTGTTCACTTTTAGTTTCATGGTCCAACTCTATGGTCCCAATCCTGTGCTTGGGTTACTCGCGTGGTGTTTTGTGAGCTCTCCGCATGCTCTGGGTTTCTCCGCTGTCCAAAAAATATGCAGGTAGTCTGATTGGCTTCTTTAGGGGTGACTGTGTGAATGCATGTGTGTTTGGCAAAAAGCAGTTACTGAAAATGATTAAACAAGTAAATGAATGAATGAATGAATGAATGAATGAATGAATTCATTAATTAATGGTATTGCTATATAATGTGACAGTGATAAGACAAAAGATTTTCTGATATACTTGTAATCATAGTAACCTCTAATGAGAGACATGAAGCTGCTCCTGGGGTGCATCAAATTCACTTATATTCTCTACATTTCATTTTCATCCACATTTTTTTGCACCTTTGAAAAAAGAAGTTATATTTACTGTTTTTTTTTTTTTCTTCTTTTTTTCCTCTTCTCATAGAAGTCATTGCAGGCCAAATCAAAGATCTCCAGGTGTCAGCTTTACCCTATGGCCCCTAGTTTGTCACAATAACACAAAAACACAATAATGAGCATATTATATTACTTTTCTATATATTTTATGATTTAATTATACCTTTATTTTTGTACATGAATAATGAAAATGCAATTCAACTCATCATTATACAGAATCAGTTGGGCCTTTTTTTTTTATTTATCAATGCATAGAAACAAATGCAGAACTTTTTTTAAAACATGCGAAAGTCAATAAAATCAAAACAAAAATTTAACTGTTTATTCTTTCTGCCCGGTGGTCCTGGTCTCCCTGCTGTAGAATGTGAACGGGACGGTGCCTCATTGGGGTTTGTGTCGCAATCTGGCAACCGTGATAGCGGCGCAGCGGTGGAGTCTCATTCAGTCCGAGCACAAACTGCACTATAAACCCAACACACGCACACACACGCACGCACACGAACACCATCTCGGATCGCTTCTCCGGCTCTAAGGAGGAAACTTTGGAGGGAGGACTTTGCCCCATTTCTCCGTGATAACAGCGGGCATGCGTGATCAGGAGAAGCCGGAAAGCGCACGCAGGGACGTGCTTCATATTTGCAGATGCACTTTATATTTATTGCTTTTATGCCTGGAACCGGAGATTGCGCTCACAGGTGAGAAACTATTGTTGTCTAGGAACTCGAGGAACACGTTTTACATTCCCCCCCTTGAATAACGACAGAGTATGGCACAGATGCAATGCAAATTTGTTCAATTAAATCGCATTTTGCTTTCAAAGACAGTGGAGTTAACTTGTATCTGGCTTTACCGATGCAAAGGAATGCCACTAAAAGTCCAAAAGTTTGAGTGGAAACAGATGTGGCAGGAAGGGGGATATAGGGGGAGGGGATTTCTCTCTTTATAGGGTTCAAACTGCATCCGACACCTCATACTGAGACTCAGAATAGTGACTTGTGCCAAAATCTATGCATATAAACTATGGGGTTACTGATGGAAGGTTGGTGGGTTTCAACCCCCAGCAACACCAAGCTGCCACTGTTGGGCCCTTGAGCAAGGCCCCTTAACCCTCTCTGCTCTGGGGGGCCCTGTGTCATCGCCGACTTTACGTTTAGACCCAAGCAAGAATTTCACGGTGCTGTACATTTACTTGTGACATATTAATGCATTTAATTTAATCTATTCAAATCGAATCAAATCTAATATGTGCAGTAGGCAGAGTTTGGTAGGACAGTAGCACAGGATTAGTTTAGGATAGACTAGCACACACACACACACACACACACACACACACACACACACACACAGTTTTCATTGTCAAAACATTTTTTTCATCTCGCAAAACTTCTGGTTGTCTATGATGGTTTCTAGTCATTTAAACTCAACTTGCCATTCCTAACCTTCTGGTTATAATTGCCGCAATAACCAGCTTTAGACTGCAAAATGGTCTTTAGTCCTAAATTTAGTTATCTGTGTGAGGTAGACATGGTCAAACACCAAATGCTGATAATTGGCCCCTCCATGGGAACTTTTAAAACTGTTGTGTAGAATCCTTTAAAGAAAAAAAAAAAAAAGTTTTTAAAAGAGCCAAGAAAATGTTAGCACTCTAACCCATAAAAAACCTTCAGTGAACCAATTTCTTCCATTTTCTTAAAATGCAGTTGGATGAAATGCATTAAGCATTTAGAATGAAATCTCAATTTAGAACCCTAACCTTTATCCTGTTTCATACCTCTTAGAGAGTCCCTAAAGGTTCTATGAAGAACCATACAACAGAGTTGCTCCCTATACACTGCACTAAATAACCATCTCAATTTAAGAAATAAATGCATGATTTAAGAAGATACAGACTGGAAACAAGGGGAATTATCTGTCAGTGCAGAAAGATAATTACACTTGGTAAGATTTCTTAAAATAAGAAAAAATGTCTAGGCTTTTAAAAAAGAGCAAAATGCCTTAAAATAACATTAAAACACTCATTCCAAGCAGTCGATTTAGTCGAATGATTTTAAAATTAGCTTGTTAATTTTTTTTTATTACAGTTTGCTTTTCTTAATGTGTAAATCGTCTGTATTTGTTTATATGGAGCCATACAGTTTCCTTCTGAAACAAAATCTGAAAATTGTAGACTGATTAAACACATATTGTCTAAATAATGCAAAATACACAAAACCATGGTAGACTGAACTGTAAGATACTTGTTGTAATTTGATTGAATGTTACAGCTTAGCTTGTTTGGTATCCACAGAAAACACAGCATGAACCACTAAAACATTACAAATCATGAACCCAGCTGCATTTTAGTGTGAGTGAAACTTTACAGCACATCACTATCCTGTTTAATATTATAGCCAGATGTTACTGTAAATAAGCATAGAAGGTAAGTAGGGGGTAGATGTATATAAATGCTTTCATTTAAAAGAGAAATAGTCTAATATTGGGTCTAATATTAATAAACTTTCTTTCAGCTTCTCCCATTAGGGGTCGCCACAGCAGATAATGCGTATTCGCGAGCCGCATATTTGATTCGGCATATGTTTTTACGCTAGATGCACTTCCTAACGGGCTTGGGACCAGCACTAAGAGCGCCGAATCCTAACCACTAGACCACCAGGGACTTGGGTCTAATATTAATAGTAACGTATAATATATATTATATAGTAGCATGGTCAACTTTAGGAGGAATAGGATGACATCATCAGTTTAACACACTGCTTCCTACCAAAAATTGATTTGCAAATGACTTCAGTATAAAACAAGAAATCAGCAGAGGCGTCAGGTCTATTTTATAAACCTTATGAGCAAGTGGAGTCTGAGGTTGTATTTGCGTGTTATGAACTTTTGGTCAGTGGAAACGGTGACCTGAGGCCATGTTCTCATCCAGAAGCTGCCTGCATCAGTGCTTGCATTAGCCCTATTCACTCACACATGCATTACGGGCCGAACTGATTCCCGATCATTTGTTCACTGGACAAACAAACGGCAGGTGGAATTTCCTGTTTCTTTCGGTGTTTACAGAACAAAATGTCCAGTCATATAAAATCCTGACTTTTTTCCTCTACCAGCTCTCCCTCACTGCTTCTACTTCTTTCTTTTCTTTCTTTCAGTTCCACAATTCTCAGATATCCAGCCATATAAAACCCTGACTTTTTCCTCTACCATCTCTCCCTCACTGCTTCTACTTCTTTCTTTTCTTTCTTTCTTTCAGTTCCACAATTCTCAGATCTCTGCACCCCCAACGCCACACATCTGTCATAATAAAACCTTCAGCTGGTAGGTCTGAAGCACAACATGGGAAGCCCACAATGTAATGGAAGACAGAGTTTACACTCCTACACCAAACTGCTAGTCCTCACACATATGCAACAAATGTTTGTTCGGCTCGTTTTTCGAAGTGGATTTGTCTTTTATCTTATTTAGTAAAATATTCCGCTTACACACAGGCTTTGCATCTTGGCCGTGTAAAGCCCACGTTCCACAGAAATTTCACAGCAATTAAAATTGACAGTCGGAAATTCGACACTTCTCAGCCTACGGTGTTTGTTTTTTAGCAGGGATATTTAGTATTGTGGTCATTTTCGAACATTTTCTGAAATATTGCTCAAGAATTGAGGTACGTTGGCAAATCATTGAATTTAGATAAAATAGTTGTGCGGCCTGGGTTTGATCCCCGGTCAGGGAACCAACCCCAGCCATTAGGGTTGCACAAGTCAGTGCACTCTCAGTGCCGGTCCCAAGCCCGGATAAATGGGGAGGGTTGCGTTAGGAAGGGCATCCAACGTAAAAACGTGCCAAATCAAACATGCGGATGATCCGCTGTGGCGACCCCTAATGGGAGAAGCCGAAAGAAAGTTGTGTATGCATGATGATACATATGGCTTGAAGCTTTTCTCCAGCTTGCAGGGGGTTTTGCAGGTATTTGGATTGCTACATGGATTATATAGCACTTAATTATACAGAATGTCTTTGTATGCTGTAGCATTACAGTTTCTCTTTGCTGGAACTAAGATCTCTGAACCTGTTCCTGCATGACAATGTGCTTGTGCACAAAGCGACTTCATAAAGGGCAAAATTTGCCAAGGATGGAGTAGAAGAAATAGAGTGGCCTGAGCAGAGTCCTGACCTCAAAACCACTGAACACAGTTGGGATGAACACCAAGACCCAAGATTCCCCCACCCAACATCAATGCCTGACCTCACTAATGCTCTTGTGGCAGTATGGGCAAATCGTATATCCAGCTAGTGCAAAGCCTGGCCAGAAGAGCAAAAATCTCATGTATTAAAAGTCTTATGCATCTAATCTTTCTTGTTCAAAACCGCCTGTCTTGACAACGTAGCAGTCAGGTGAAGGCAGCGTATTGCATTACTTCTTCACAATCTTTTTCTTGTTGTTATCTGACTACAACGGAACAAAGAAACACAGTGTGCAGGCTAAAATAAATTAGTTAGGAAACGTTATGTGATTGCGCACATTCTTTAGCAGTTTCTTTTGCTTCTGAAGGCAATTGTGTGTTAAGAATTCAGTTCATACACAAAGTATTAATATGTAATTGCTTTAACAATATTTTGTTAAGCCAAACAGTCACCACTGTTTCATGCCTGTGAACCATGATAAAGGTTGTGTTATGTATAGAGGACAAAGCAACAACCTGCGAACAGCCTTACTGGTTGTGGTTGTTGTGCTGCCTCAACACAGATAATAACCGAAACCCCTCCTGAAGGCTAGTGTTTGCTCTCTATTCAAATTTGGCACGCTTTTTAAATGTTAGTACTTTCTGGCTGCTGTTCACAATAAAATTAGAATGAATCGACAGCGTTGCTCTTAACCAGCCCTGTAGCTTCGCCCACACATAGGCGCTACTGAAGCCAAAAGCAGCATTGTGTAACCAATCTCTCTCTCTAAGGACAGGCATATCGCCATCCAACCAGGCTGCACAGGGTCTTGGGTCGCAAACTTTCAGTCAGCATGCTGACCTGTGTGGGGCCTACGTGGCAGCATGAGTGTACATCTTTTAACTGTTATAAGGAGTGTCTTTAAAATACCTTATGTAAGTCTTTAAACTAGGGAAAGGGAAAGTTGATTTCGATACCAATGCCAGTATTTTTGAAAACCATCATAATGAATATTAAATAGACTACAATGGACTAGACTTATTTTTTTGTCACATTTCATACAATTAAAAAAAAACAATTACTTATGCATTTATAAACATTAATCATACAATTGTTAAACAAAAACTATTACCTGTCACACACACATATTCAAACCGTCATATAAGGTGTCTGCATTTCTTTCTCGATTAAGGGTTTGTGTTAAGGAACAAGAGAATGTTGACGTTTTTTTCCCCTTGAATCGGTTTCTTCTTTGACTGATCAACTCTACTGCGTTTGACATATTAATTGGTTTAATTTGAATAATAATTTCAAACTCACTTGTTTAAAAAAAAAAATCCCTGCTTTGATGGATATTTTAATGTGAGAATCGATCCTCTTGTTACAACACTAGTATAGAAAGAATCGACTTTTAATAAATAATTTTTCCTTCATTTCTCTGTAGTTACTGAATTGTATGCTTTCAGTTTAATCGCTTCAATTAAAAAGTGATTGTGATTGTTCAGGGTTAAGCTGTAGTGCATTATCCTTTTATTAATGTGTAACATATAGCAGTAATGAGGTAAACAAAAGGAGTTAAAATGAATAAAAGATGGACGAAGGAATAGCAGTTCATATCTTTTACTAGTCAAGTCAAGTCAAGTCAAGTCAAGTTTATTTCTATAGCGCTTTTCACAACAGACATTGTCTCAAAGCAGCTTTACAGAAATCAACAGTCAAGGTGAATGGTGTGCATTTATCCCTGATGAGCAAGCCATGGCGACTACAAAGGAGTTAGCTAATAATTGTGAATTGTGTTAGCTAATAAACTTGTGATATATATATATTATTCATTAACAATGGAGTGTTGTGGTGTGACCTGTTGTGGAGCAATTTTCTTGTTACCACCTTACTGTATACATCTTCTTAAAAAAAAAATAGCATATAAAATGTTTCTTTATTTTATTTTTATCAATTCATATTTTTGTTAATAGGAGATGTTTGTAATTGTTAAACCCTGCGATCTAGAAGCAGAAAACAGGAAGTGTTAGTGAGTTCAAATCCTGCTATTATTTGTTCCTTAAGCAAAGACCCAGCTTCCTTAACTCTCAACTGCTCAGTTGTTTAAATGAGATAAGGATTAATTTCATTAATGTATTTTTCCACTGGCCTCTCTTTTTATAGTTAGTATGACTAAAAACATGTTAAAATGCTGAAAAATGCAAACTTGTCCATCCTGAAGATTTTTCCAAAGTCACAAATGTTAATGAACAGCTCTGATTTTTATTGTTCCAAAGCCCTGACATTGGAAACTCCTTCCACCATGGTCATCATGTGAACAATTTATTTTTTCAGTTTATGTGATGCAGTAATAATAATAATAATAATAATAATAATAATAATAATAATAATAATAATAA
>JAAIIK010000075.1:947378-961715 GCA_014706435.1 Silurus glanis
AATAATAATAATAATAATAATAATAATAATAATAATAATAATAATAACAGCAATTATTATTATTATAAAAAGGATTTGTCATGCACCTCTATTCAACTATTGTCAGGGCTGCTGGCCAAGATTACAACACTGTTGTGGTATAATTTATCTACCATAGGATAATAATGGTTCATGCTTGTCCATGTTTTGAATGTATTTGTTACTTCACAATAATAATAATAATTATCTTAGTGCACAAGCATCTGTAAATTTTTGTGCAGTGATTTCATTCTATGACAATTTCCATTTCTTCTGGAATGGCAGTTTTATCCAAACCATGTTGGAACAACCCTGATTCAGCATGAAAGAATTAGGATGTTTTAAAGCGGATCTCAACAAACGGCCTTCATCCATCTGTGTGTAATTGCAGAGTGTCTGCAATATAAGAGGGAAAAAACCCTTTGAACTTTACGAGACTGCTAAGTATCTTCAAAGCTTTCCTTTATAAATATAAAGAATTGCATTTTGCTGAGGCGCAACTGTCACGTTGGTCTTCTTTTTCATGCAACTTTAATGTCAAGTAGAAAAAGGCAAGTTCAGTAGCACAAAAGCGGAATGAAAACACAAAAGAAAAGGGAAAATGATGTCCCAATTATGCCATCACTTCATAACAGAGTTTGGAAAAGTTAATCATTTGTTTTACTTTAGTCCCTCTTACTGTAAGTTTGTACAGGAGTGCAGGATTCTCCTAAAGCTTGCTACTGCCAGCACTTTGTCCTAGTTAGACCACATTTACAGTAGCATAATGATTAAATACTGGCTTTTGCCCAAAGTCAACAACTGGAAAAATGTGGAGAGCAAAAAGAGGAGGGCGCTAAATAAAACTGATTAGTATACATCTACATACAGAGACAAATAGTGTGACCCAACTTTTTGGTAAAACACACATCAGTCATGCAGTCACAGCAGCTGGCAGCTCACTCAGGATAACTGTGTACTATATGGTGGGCAGACCACAATGTGACTTGACAATTTATACACAGTTTGCTGAGCAAGGCTGGAGATATTAGTAGCGTGCTGTGGGTTGTTTTTTTTGCTGTCCTTGTTACTCAGGCTCTGTTTCCACTTTGTGGGTGTTTAGAGTTTACAGTTCTACAATCATCATCATCAGCAGCTGTGGGTGTAGCTCGTTGCAATGAAGTGACTTTAAGGTATGAGTGGGTGATGAGGTAAAAAATATCACACACACACACACACACGTTGTTATATATATATATATATATATATATATATATATATATATATATATATCAGCAACCATTCATATCTTTAAAGGGGCAAAACTAAAGAAATGAAGCTTGGATATAATTTAGAGTAGTCAATGTGCAGCTTGTATAGCGTTATAGATTTATTGTGCTCTGAAATTAACTTGGGATACAGCCTTTATTGTCTAAATAGTTGGCAACAAAAGTAATTACACCCTAACTGAACATGTCAAAACTGTGCCCAAAGTGTCAATATTTTGTGGGAGCACCGTTGCTATCTAGCACTGCCTTAATCCTCCTGGGCATGGAATTTTCCAGAGCTGCACAGACTGTTGTTGGGATCCTCTTTCTCCTTAATTACTTCACGGAGCTGCTGGATGGCACTTCTCCACCTTCATCTTGAGGATGCCCCACCGATACCCTCAGCAAGGCAGTGTTTGAGGTTGTTGTTCATGTTGGAAAACTGGTGTTCTGCCCAGTTTCTGAAAGGAGGGCATCCTGTTCTGCCTCAGGAGGTCTTAGTACAGGTTGGAATACATGTTTCCCTCAATGAACCACAGCTCCCCAGTACCAGCAGCACTCATGCAGCCCCAGACCATGATTTTACCACCACCATGCTTGACTGTAGGCAAGACACCGTTTTCTTGAAACTCTTCACCAGGGTGTCGCCACACATGTTGGACACCACAACAAGTTTATCTTAGTCTCATCAGACCAAAGGATATGGTTCCAGTAATTTATGCTCTTGGACAGGTTGTCTTCAGCGAACTTTTTCCGGGCTTTCTTGTGACCAAGCTTCAGAACAGGCTTCCTTTTGGGATGATGGAGATGCAAACTGACTTGTTGCAGTGTGCAGCATATGGTCTGAGCACTGACAAGCGGACCTTCTGCAACATTTAAAGCAATGTGTCTGCACCTGACAGATAGCACAAGAACTCGGCTTCTTTGATCGACCCTTGCGAGGCCTGTTCCGAGTGAAACTCATCTTGGAAAACCTCTCTATGACCCTGGCCAATGATCTGTAACTCAGTTTTAGGGTTTTACCGATCTTCTTATAGCCTTGGCCATCTTAGTAGAGAGCAACAATTCTAATTCTTAAATTCTCAGAGACTTCTTTGCCATGAGATGCCATGTTGATAATCCAGTTGTCAGTATGAGAGAATTGTACCAAATTAACTGCTCTAATACAAGATATACAAAATGTATGGTCATGTCAAGCAGACAAAAACATTAACATGAATAGGACATATAGCCTTGTATAGTTAAGCGACGTGCAGCAGTTACCTAGTTACTTATCACTTAGGGTGCACTCACTTTTGTTGCAAGCTATTTTGACTATAATGGCTGTATGTTGAGTTATTTTCAGAGGACAGTAAATCTGTATTGCTATACAAGCTGCACATTGACCACTCTAAAATATTTTCAAGTTACATTTCTATAGTATTGTCCCTTGAGAAGATAAAATAGTTTTTGAAATGTGATATATGCTAACACTGGAGACTCCTTTCCAAATGTTAAAAATGCTTCTCAAAGGAAAAGCACTCTATAGCACCAAACATACACATTCTGCATCTCTTGACTGAAAATTTGGCCAGCTAAAATAAATAAATGCTAGAACAGTTTGGTATTATACAACATACCAGAGCTCAGTAAATTCAATTTAAACAAATATCCATTAAAACAAATACGGGTCATGACCTGTTTTCACATCAGTGTACAAAGTTCTTGTATTTGGAAAACCAACCTTTTTTGCTCTTAGTTTCACTATAGTTACTGTGTTATTTGCAGAGGTGGAGTGTAACAAAGTACAAATAGTTATTTACTGTATCAGTATCTGGTATCAGTACTTTAATTCAGTTATTAATTAATTTATTTTTTACTTTTTACTTACACTCATTACATTTTTACACAAATATATGTACTTTCTACTTATTAAAATTTTAAAACAGGCTTGTTACTTTATTTTTAATCTATTATTTTGTCAATGTAAAAAAACAATTTCAATTTTTTTTTTATTGCACACCGAATACAGCCCATCAACATATTTCATGTTATTGTAAATTTTGTAAATAAAAATAGAATTCAATGATTTACAAACATCATAAGTCATATTTTATTCACAGTAGAAAATGTAGACTAAATTTTGAACAATGTAACATTTTAAGGAAAAATAGGGTAATTGTAAATTCGATGGCTGCAACACATCTGAAATAAAAGATGGGACAGGGCCATGTTTACCACTGTGTAGCATCACGTCTTCTGTTCGTATATGTATGGTATCTGCTGAGGTTTTGGGTGAGGAATGTTGTCCCATATGTGTCTGATAGAGGATTCTACTGATTCTATACAGGATTCTACTGATTCTAGCTGCTCAACAGTTCTGGTTGTCCTTTGTTGTATTCTTTGTTTCATGATGCACAAAATGTTTTAAAATTGTGAAAGGTCTAGACTGCAGGCCAGTTTGGCACCCGGACACTTCTACTACAAAGTCATGCCGTTGTAATTGATCCAAATTTGCAAGCTGCCCATTCCACAGACACTAATGCACTCCCATACCATCAGAGACGTGGCTTTTTGAACTGAGCACTGATAAGTAGAATGGTCCCTCTCCTCTTTAGTCCAGAGGACATGGTGTCTAAAAAGAAGTTCACATTTTGATTCATTTGACCACACAACAGTTTTCCACTTTGCCTCAGTACATTTTTAATGAGCTATGGCTCAGAGAGGATGGTGGTATTTTTGGATCATGTTCACAATTGAGATGGTTTGGACATGTGAAGAGGAGGGACATGGGGTATATCGGTAGGAGAATTCTGAGAATGGAGCCACCAGGAAGGAGGAAAAAAGTAAGGCCAAGGAGGAGGTTTATGGATGTGGTGAGGAAAGACATGCAGGTAGTTGGGTTGAAAGAGGCAAATGTAGAGGACAGGGGGGTATGGAGAAGGATGATCCGCTGTGGTGACCCCTAATGGGAGAAGCCGAAAGAAGCCCAGTCTTTCAGAGATTTTGGTTAAGCTCTGCCTCTCTTAGAAACTAAAACTAAACTAAAACTTTTTTTTTCCAAACATCTTACGGACTTGTTGTATTGTGAATAAGAAATGGGTTTATGAGATTTGCTAATTAATGCATTCTGTTTTTAATGTACATTTTACACCGTGTCCCAACCTTTTTGGAATTGGGGTTGTATTACCAAAGAACTGAGCTCTGCACATGATTAATGTTATAGTGATAGGGAAAAAATGCAAGACAAAAAAAATCTTATCTTTTCATGATAAGGTTTTTTGTAGAATTCTGTCAAGTTAAACAGTCCTTCTTTCTCTGATCCCGTCTCTGTTTCTGACTTTCTCTCTATCCTATTTTCTTTAGCCTCCTGGGTCAGTAACAGAACCTTTGTTTGGTTTTGATTTGGTGCCTTTCACTCCGTCTCCTATTTTTGTCGCCCATTCTCTTTTTTTTCTCACATGGCCCCAGTTTGGAATAACAGCTGTGTTCTTGTTGCTTTTCAAGCTGTCTTGCTTGTATCAGTTTTTTTGGCCTTTTTCTTTTATTCAAAACAGTTTTTCTTCTTTATCCTATACCCAACACTTCTATTGCTCTGTCGTTGACTTTCTAGTATTTTCTGTGTCACATTCTCAGGAGGAAATAGGAGAAGGAAAGAGTAAAAACTAAAGCGAAATATGGCTGGATGAGAAAAAAAAGAAACTGTCTTTTGGAAAGGCTGTTGGGTTTGGCTCGCAACATTCATTTTTGTCTGTGCTCTGGATATGCAAATTTCTTCTACTACCTTGCTTCCTACTCCCTCCATCTTCCTTTGAATTTCATGTTTGCCTCTTCACAGATTTAAGCTGCTGGAGGAAAAAAAATACAGATGTGTACATTAATATGCAAACAAAATGACAGTTTCTACGCTATTTTTCACCTCATTGTATTTAGAATTTTGTAGATTTACACATTTTATAAGGTTGTGTCGATACCAGTACAATGCTCATTTAGTTGTAATTGTGAAAACTGCTCTGCTACCAACATCTAATATGTCATGACACTTTTTTGATGTAAACCTTGTGTACGTTATTGCACTAATAAATGGACAGCAAGAAGAAACGGCGATCTGGACATATTTCAGATTTAGCAAGGAGAAATTACAGCACCTTCCTCTCTTGAACAAACAACTAAGCATGAGGAGTTAATTGCTAGCAGACTGCAACAGTACCCAACACTGCAGCGAAATCTAGCTAGATGAGGAAAGACTCAGCATGAGGAGATTCTGTAAAGTCCCTGATTGATTAATATTTATAAAATGCAGTAGGTTGCTTTTTAGTATTGTCAGAGAATCCTAAACAGCCTCCAAGAACTCCCAGACCACACCACGTCATATAAATATGGCAGCCAGAGACTACACGTCCCAGCAACAGTCAAGATCACATTTATCTAATTAATGATAATCCACACCTGTTCACTAATCAGACACACCTGTAGCAATCATATAGTTGTACCATTCTCAGTAATGTTCAGAAGATTCACTAGTAACTTACCAATATTTTATTGATTTTTTTATCGGGGTTTTTTTTATTTTTTATTTTTTATTTTTTTATTTGTTCCTTCTTTGCACCTTAACAGAACTTTGCATTTACATAGATTATGGTTTCATATTTCCGCTCGGATTTGTCCGCCTGTTTATTTTCAGTAAAATAATAATTTAATAATAATAATTTTCAGTATCTGTCTCTTTTCACCCACTGTGACAGGTATCAGTACTGGTATCAATGAGGAATTAAAAAACAACCTATTTCAAAGCAAAGCTACTAAGCAAAAGAGCATGAGGGCAGTCCGAGAATGCTGGTAACCAGTAACCACAAAATCTTCCATCGTGAAAGGTCATACTAAAGTTTATACTAAAGTTAAAGGTCATACTAAAGTTACTTTCATTAAAAAAATAAAAAATTAAATTAAATACACATAAGTTGACCATGAATGCGACATGTGAAAACACTCGCAGTGAATCAGGTCACAATTACTAAAACGTGTTTTTACCCAGAACTATTGGGAAAATGGGATTTGAAGGAGATAGAAATGTTCAGGTTTGGCTCTACATGCCCACTGTCTTGGCATGTGCTGAGCATAAATTTTCAAAATGAAAAAAAAAAAAGATTTCAAATCAGAATTTTTGACTTTCGCCAGTTTTTAGTTAATATGTTACTACACATATTGTTCTCATTCTTTTTAGCATGGTTTTCTATTGATTTTCTAGTGCACTAATGAGCTCTTCCTCTTCTCATTTCTGTTCTCAGCACACGAGTCTGACTCTGACACCTTTGCCTTTTTCCATGAGGGGGTGCAAGGCTGTTTGGCCGTACGAGACCACGCACTTTACCTCACAACATCCTGCGATGCTGATGCACAGCTCTGGAAGTGGGTCACTCGCCATCGCCTCTTTAACATAGGCTCCTCCCTCTGCCTGGGGATCCGTGTGGGAAATGGGAGTGCACCGAGCGTTTTGCCTCGTCTCAGCGTATACCGATGTGACCGCGAACCCCCTCTGGTCCGGTGGTCATGGAGCTGCAGCAAGTTCCTGGATGACCTCAGTACCTACTTGCCCAATCCGAGCCCGCCCAGAGATGACCGTAACGTCTCAGCTGCTCGGGCCTCAGTACCAGGCGGTAGCACACGGTGGAGACTTTATGGTGATGAACAGGACCTCTGTGAGAAAACCTATCGTGGTAAGTTATGCTCGGTTCTTTCTTGTGAATCTTGAGGATATTTTGAATTATTTTAATGGGAGCAATAAGGCTGATAAACTACAATGCCCTCCATAACCTTTGAACAACAAAGCAGATATACTGCTGGATCAGTAATAGGTAAAAACTACCTTTGGCTGCATTTTCTGGGATGTGTTTTCACATCTGGAATCTTGTATTGTTTCCTGTTCTTCTTGCCAAAATTGCTTAAGCTGTGTCATATTTGATGGAGAATGTTGGTGAACAGCAATTTTTGCCACAGATTCTTGGCCAGATTTAGGTCTCCGCATTGATTGGACAATTCTAACACATTCTGCTTTTTGGGTTTAAGCCACTCCAGGGTAGATTTGGCAGCATGCAGTAAGACAGACTGCAGACTGGAAAAGTTTTCTTCGAGGATTACTTTGCAGTTGGCTCCATCCATGTTGTCCTCCACCCTGACCAGCTTCCATGCTCCTGGTGCTGAAAAACATCCCTAAAGGCTGCCACCACCGTGCTTTACTCTGCGGATGGTGTTTTAAGGGTATGGAAGTCCTGGGTTGCAGCCACATATAAAGCTTTTTGCCAAAGCTTAGTGGTGCAACAACTGCATACTTAAACCAACAAAAGTTTTTCTCAGATTGTGTTAACATAGGTTCCTTTATGTGTAACTTAACTTGTATAACTGCCACTGTATTGTCTGTAGTTAACTAGATAAGTTCTAGGTAACGGCCAATAAACTAGCTCATCAAATCTTCTTCTTCTTCTTCTTCTTCTTCTTCTTCTTCTTCTTCTTCTTCTTTTTTGGGCCTCCCATAAGGGGGATCATCCGTCTTCACTTGGTTGACATCAAATCATAGTGATTATTTAACAGTAGACAAAATACACAATAACAACGCACAATTTCATTAATGACAGGAATTTGTTTAAAAGCAGCCCTATGTGTATCATACCAAGTACATCACTTCCTGAACCAGACAATATGTTTTAGCACAAATATATATTGATGTACAGTGGCGATCAAAATTAGAGAACAATGTATAAACAATTGAACAATTCTGAAATAATGTCATCTTCACTGCTCAACAGTTGAGGGAGTTTTTGTCCTGTCTATACCATGCTACCAGAACACCTTTTCCACAAAATAACTAAGGCATTTCCAAAAAAAACATTATTTTCCAGAAAACACACTGATCAAAATTAGAGAACACTTTCAGATACCTCCCAGTTATTGGTGTTAATCTGATGACATTATTTCAGAATTGTTCAATTGTTTATACATTGTTCTCTAATTTTGATCGCCACTGTATGTAGAATAATGTAATTTGCAGTCCACTAAACAAGGACAGTATTTCTTACTCTCACTTTAGTTTTATAGTTTCCATGCAGGACCAAGAAAAACAAATATGTCTCATCTTGTTTAATCTGAAAAGTAAAACATGTCTTGACTTAGAAACTTTATTTGCTGTTATTGTAAAATTGTCAGAATTTTTTTTCATTATATGATTTTGAGCTCACGGTTATAAAATAACACAAAAAATACTTCATGAAGCAGAATGTGTTGGGATGGACGCCGTTATAGGCCAGAAGATGATTGATGTCAGAGAGAATGTGAGTGCTGTCCTGATGGAGGTCTGGAGCACATCTGGGACTCTTTAGATCAGGATCTGTTTCATGCTGGCAGATTTGTAGCCAAGGGCAAATCTGAGTGCGCACCAGAGAAGCAGCCATCTAATAAAACGCATCGTGTTTGTAAACAGTAGAACAGGCTTTGTGTGTGTGTGTGTGTGTGTGTGTGTGTGTGTGTGTGTGTGTGTGTGTGTGTGTGTGTGTGTGTGTTTGTGTGTGTGTGAGTGTGTGGGGCAGCTGGTTTGTTTTTTAAAGCTGCGATATTCAGTATTCAGTGATTAATCAAGACTCTATAAATGTCTGGATGGATCATCTATTGAAATTGCCTGTTTTGCCTCAGGGTGAAAAGGAGCAAACTAATACTGATTTTCTGTAACAGTACTTTTTAATACAATGAGATCTGTTTTTTTTCTTTTGTAAGTTACATGACGTACATTTGTATTTTTTTTTTCATCACTTTTACAGAGTGAAAATATTTCAAAGCATTTAATCCTAGATGACAATTTAAAGGCATTATGTTTATGTTAAAATTTGCCAACTGCAATGTCTGAGCCAATGGAGACAGGTTTCTATTGATGAGTTTATATTGCAGATTATGCAAATCAGGGCTGTTTTCACAACAAATTGTTTGGAATGTAGTTAATATTTCTGCGCAGATTTGATATCATGCAAGAAAATGTCATGATGTTAACAAGTAACTAACAGTTTTTTCTAGATCATTCTGAGATCTAAATATCACTTAGTGCAATTTCAGTAATGTTTTTTTTTTTTTTACTGTTGTTCCTAACTCGATGCCAGATACAGCCCAGATCGCAATAGAGAATATACAAAATATATAAATGCTAATTTAATAGGAAATGGAGTTATTGTTGAGGTGATTTAGTGCACCGAAGTCCTGTTAAATTAAGTGTTGACCCTTCATATATGATATTGTTTCATTGCAACTTGACAGTAGTTTGGCTCCAAGACAAATCACGAGTGTTCATGAAGCTAATAATTTAACATTTTCGGAAGGAGTCTCCCATGTCAGAAACTTAACCAGCATTAGCAAAATCACTTTTTGAAAACTGCTATGGTACTCTTTATTTGACAACGGTATTGTAGAAACCTGGGCAACACCCACAAATAAAAGGGAAAATATATATAATTTATAATTTATAAAATTAACACACACACACACACACACACACACTTATTTTTATGGACTTGCTTTTAAATTAATAATAATTTCCAGGAAACCTTTTTTTTTTTTTTTTGCCAAAGAGCCATTTTAGATTTTTTTTTAAAGTGCCATTGAAAATGTATATATATTACTACTATAAAAAATACAGGTTTTTAATAACAAAATCTTAATTCATGTTTATGTACAACTTAAAAATAAACAAATATGAAGCATTACATGTTGAGCAAGTACACGAATGAAGAACAAAGCACATTTAAAAATTCTTGTTAATACATTTTTTTCTTTTTGTTAAAAAAAAACTATTTAAAACAAACAACTTTTACTATTATAAGAAAAAAACATTTTAATAATTTCACTTAGGTCAAATAACTCATAATAAAGTATGCAGCAATGCATGTTGAGTAAGTGCATGAGTGAAGAACAAAGCACTGTTTAAATTTTAGCTAATACATGTTTTAAAGATCAATTGGGAAAATAGTATTTTACTATTATTAAGAAAATAACATTTCAATAACAATTTTATTTAGGCGCAAAACCAATGAAAAATAACGAAATAAAATATGCAGAACAAAACAAATATTTCCATTGCTTTTCAACTGCCTACAGGCTTTCGTCAAACCTTCATAAAAGAAAACTTTATTACACATCCGTCATGGAAATAGCGCATTTCCCTATATTCAGGATTCTGAATATTGCTAATAGCTTTGTCGTCTAGTTCATAAGTGGTGAGGTTCAACGTCAGAAAACGTTTGATCTCTGTCATTGCCAACAAAGGGTATATAACAAAGTATTGAGATGAACTTTTGTTATTGACCAAATACTTATTTTCCACCATAATTTGCAAATAAAATCTTTAAAAATCAGACAATGTGATTTTCGGGATTTTTTTTCTCATTTTGTCTCTCATAGTTGAAGTGTACCTATGATGAATATACATATAGCCCTTGTTATGAAATGGGTTTCTCTTATACTTAAGAAAGTCATCAGGATATAGTTCAGTGTTCCCTGTTTATTCTCTCCATTGTATACATGGGTGTGTGGAATAGCTTCGGTTATTTTAATAGATGTAGCTCTATGCTTTGAGTGCTTTTAAAATTTCATCCGGTACGATTTCATCATAGCCTGGCTATTTCAGAAATACATCTTCCACCGCAGCACTTTGGTCCAAATTACATGCTGTGTAACATATAAAATGGGGGAAAAAAATAGCAGAAGTGCCTGAGAGTCCTTACTGGGATGAGAGGCTGAACTCAGGATGACAATGTGATTTAATTGCAGATGATACAAAAATTTCGGGCGGCTGCACTTCGTCGCGTCGTTCTCTCCCGGAAAGTCTCGGATTTCTGTCAATTGGCAAAAAACTCTGAATGCTTTGCTCGGTTCTGTCTTGCGATTCCTTCAGTCGTCTGGTTTGTGGCGAGGCATGTGGAATGAACTGGAGTGTTTTCAATTCAATCTTATTCACTGGTTCATTTTGCAAGCATGTGTGTTCCTCTGTCTGTGTGTGAAGGCACTGTGAAATATTTAATGTCTGCCCTTGTTTTTTTAAAGGAATACTCCAACATTTTTCCAGCCTAATGTCTATTTTACACATCTGTAGTATATGTGTGATTCCCACAGACAACAATTCTGACTCTACAGAATCAGAATTCTCGTTTTTAGAATTGTCTCTGATTTAGTTATCTGGGGAGTTTGCCTATCATCATTCGCTGCCTTTTTAATAAGTATTGTGAACTAATATATTAGGATGTTTCTGTGAACATATTCTTTTGCTTGTTAATTGATTTACCTCCATTTACCTTTTTCAAGCTAATATGGCTTGAAAACTTGGTCATGTGACTTCACATGTTCACAGTAATCATGTGACTACTTACCTGTCTATACTGATCATGTGATTACTTGTTAATGTCTAGAAGACAAGGGCCAAAAGCATTCATTATGATGTTTTTTTTTTTTCCCCCAACTGATATTTATAGAGCAGAGATGCCAAACGAGGGCCTGCGAGCCAAAGTTGCCCCATGGTGAATATATATATATATATATATATATATATATATATGAAAATAGGAACAAAAAGGAAAAAATGCCATTTGGAAGTTTTTTAAAAATAGGGATTAGCTTCATATCTCTTATTAGAAGTCACTCATTAGTTGTATAAGTCATTAAACTTATTGTACAATAAATTGTACTAGAAGTTTCACTGAAGTATATCTTTGAAAATAAATCTGCATTAGTTAAGCAAATTAGAGAGTAATGTTTTCTATCTATTAATTTGTTTTTAAATATTAAGAAGTCATAAATAAGAGGAATCATGGTGACTTTCATGCTAATATAATGTTCGGCAACATTTATTTTCGGCCTATGGCCCTCAAGCAAGTTTGAGTTGCGCTTCATAGGAAAAAGTTTGGGAATATTAGGGCTTTTATAAAGGCTTTTTACATTTATTCCCTTCCTGAGTGCCTCATATTTCTTGAACAATCCTCAAGTTGGACCTGAATAGTATCAGAGGGACATTTTTCTATTCCTGAGCAGTATTCATTGCATATTGTTCTTGACTGAGCAATTTTTTGATTGTACTGAGGAAAAAACATTTCAATCTAAATTCCCCCGATAGTTGTTGAGATTTGTTAATAAATTAAGATATATATTTCTTGTCAAATATTTAATGAATTTGTCAATTCAACCTGCTAAACTGCTTTTTTGACATGTATCTAGTCTAATTGTGTTTGTTAGGTTTTTTTTATTGTTGATTAAAACCACAAAAAAACCCTTTAGGGCAACATCAGAAAAATTCATTGGTTGTATTGCAAAATTTTGTTAAACCAAGAAAATGTAACATGAAATGTATCACAAATGTTATACAACATTTGCTTACATTTTTTAGGGAGAAAAAGGTTAAGATCTTATGCTAGATACCAGCAAAACCAAATGGATTCCAGTGATCTATCTGACACTGTTTCCATTTAAAGTCAAAATGGTTCTTGCAATATTTGTATTCTTTTCCAAATCCTACAGTTGTCTGGAAAATATCTCAGGAATACATAATATGAAGATGGTGGTACCCCAATAAGAAAAAAATAATTTGTATTCTCAGGAAAAAGAGGCCTCTCTACTTATCTGTCAATCATGCTACAGAAATTTGTAATCTATACAATACAAGGATCATAACCAATATAAGACATGGCATCAGAGGAAATCCTAAATAAAGCAGTTGGATGTATGTAAACTTTTTATTTATTTATTTTTATTTAGGAATTTAACTAGCCTGACTACACAATTAATAGTAAAATGGTACAATGTACAAATCGATTTAAAAGGATGTTTAGTGTAATCTAGTGTTGGATGATGAGACGCAGCTTGGGAAATTGATGTGACACTATTTCGGACATGTGTACATGTACACAAGAGTATTTCTTGGAAAGGGTAACTTCTGTAACTATTGTATATACTGTAATTGTGTAATAATTTCCAATTGCTGCTGTTGCAGCAAATGTGGTCATGTATTTAGCCAGTCCTGGATGGCTATTCACCAGCTGAAACAAGAGATTACAGTCCAAACATTCAGTAACCCTGAATTTTCTTTTGTAATTATTCTTTTTTCTTTTCTTCACAGAAATTTATACTATACAGGGAAACTCTCATGGACACCCATGTTATCTGCCTTTCCTATATGACGGCCAGTGGTTCCACAGTTGCACCAGCGTGGGGAGAGAGGACGGCCATCTTTGGTGTGCCACCACGCATGACTATGGCAAAGATGAACGCTGGGGATTCTGCCCTGTAAAGAGTGAGTGCTCTCTGCTTATGCTATTCATTCTGAAATAATATTACACAACTGTACAGAGATTTTCACTTTAATTTGACCTTACTTTGGTCATTTTCTGTAACAACAGCTGTACAGAGATTTTCACTTTACTTTGACCTTACTTTGACATGCTCCAAACAAATAATCTTTATTTTTATACTGCATTAAAATCAAATGCCATTTCTATAAAATGACCGACTACTGTAGAAAAGTTGTGTATTGCTCTGCAATTACTGTAATTGTAATTACTGGATTTTTCTTCTAGTATTAACACAAGGATCTTTGTTACACACAACATTAAAAGATGTACAAAACTTCTGTGATTTGGCAATTGTTTTTTGTCTTTCATTCTAAGCATCCCTTTTGGTTATAAAACACCAAACACTGAGCTAAAACAAACACAGACAAAACTGTGTACAGTGGTACCCCGCTTATCGACCTTAATCCGTTCCTTAAAACCGGTCGAAATGCGAAAAGGTCGAAGAGCGAATGTAATTATCCCATAAGAAATAATGGAAAACCAGTTAATCCGTTCCCGACCTCCACCGATACCCATTTATTAACAATTTTTGCCCTGTTTTTAGCAGTATTAATACTAAATAATACAGGTACATAAATAATACTGTATATAATTGTTATGCAGCGTAATGAGCGGAGGCAAAGCCGGAGCACAGTTCGCTTTGGTTTAACGAAAACACACACACACACACACACACACACACACACACACACACACACACACACACACACACACACACACAC
>JAAIIK010000075.1:968338-1001256 GCA_014706435.1 Silurus glanis
CACACACACACACACACACACACACACACACACACACACACACACACCAAGAACTTACACACACTCATGGCGACAAAACCTTTCCATTTCCACACCACTTTGCATGTCCAACAAATATTTCTGTCCAGTGAAATGAGTCATACTGACATTGTGTCACTTTTCATGCTTCAGAAAATGACAGGCAAATTTGGCCAGACTTACCAGTTATATAATATTTAGATTGGTTAGTGATGTTTATTACCCATATTTATTCATTGATCACGTTCGGCAGTAAACTCCCATGTGAATTTTTGCATTTTTGATTATTTAAATTATGATCTGCGTATCAATTATATGAATTTCATTGTTTTTCTGTACTAAGGAACGAGAAAACAATTTGTTTACTGGGAACTCAAGGTCAGTTTAAGTGCAGTTATTAATATAACTTCCTTAAATTTAAAACTACAAGCCCTACAATCAGGAATCTTTTTTTAATAAGATAAGAATAAGACGAAATTTCTACAAAGCTGTTCATGTCAAGTCAAGTCAAGTTTATTTCTATAGCACTTTTCACAACAGACATTGTCTCAAAGCAGCTTTACAGAAATCAACAGTCAAGGTGAACGGTGTGTATTTATCCCTGATGAGCAAGCCGTGGCGACTGCCGTGTTCGTGTTCATGTGTAGTTCATGTGTAGCCGTGTTCATGTGTAGTTTTATCCAATTTCCAACACTGGATGAATACAGTGAAATCTTTTTTCCAGGTTATATTGAATCCAGGTAGACGCCGAAGCACTTGTTTGTTTACTGAGAAATTCTTTCCTCAGAAACGTTCCATCCCTGAAGGGAGGAATTATACAAAATGTACAAATATATCTGAATAAATAATTAGTTAATATATATTAATAAATTATGACTTCATATAATAATGTGTCAAAATTGTGCACCCATGATGTAAGAGATTATGGTAAACTGGTGTAGTAGTGTCATACAAGATTTTTCTCTTAGCCTGCCTATTAGGATAGATCACTAGGAGGATCCGTAATGTTTTTGTTAAATATCCTGATGACTTGTCCATCCTTCTCGTGGTCCTTGTGGTATTTATTTTCCATCTTTTTAGCTCTTCTTAAAGGTGGATGCGTAGCCATGGCAACGGGCCATGCTACGGGCCTGTGGGAGGTGAAGGACTGTGCAAGTGTGCGCTCAAAGTACATTTGCAGGCAGGACAAGGGCTCTTCATATTCTCCAATCCCCCCTAAACCCCAGCCCACACCCCCTCTTACAGGGTCCTGCCCCCCTGAGTGGAAGAGCTCTAGCAATTTGCATCACTGCTATAAGGTGGGTTTTGGCTTGTGGATGTGTATGAGTATACACTTTCTGTCTCTTTAAATAGGAACGTGCTCATAGTGATCACATTTTTTCCATTCTTACATCTGATGTGAACATTACCTGAAGCTCCTGGCCTTGATCTGAATGATTATTTGCGTGGTGCTGCTGCCACATGATTGGATGATTGGATAACTGCATCCAATCATCCCAATCATGAGCCGGTGTACAGGTGTTCCTCTTAAAAAGGACAAATTTTAGGAACCCTTATGGGTTTGTGACTTGAACTTTGTATGTGTGCTGAAACACATAGGTCTTTCATGCCGGTGACCTAGAGAAGAAGCTCACATGGATCCAGGCTCATATGTTTTGTCGGAAACATGGTGCTGAGCTGGTTAGCTTTGGCACCCCAGATGAGGAAAACTTTCTGTTTCAGGTCCTCCATGAGACCTTCGGGTGAGTATCTTCAATTTTGTGCATGTCTGGTGCTGGATGAGATACCGATCATAGAAATGCATAGCTGTGACTGTCTTGGTTTGGTTGTATGCACAGAGAGGAGGAGGATCATGAGCAACACTGGATCTGGATAGGTATATCTCGCCGAATCAGTGACAGCTGGACATGGAGTGATGGAACAGCTGTAAGTAAGACACATGCTGTATGGTTTCAGTTTCTATTCGTCATATAGAAATGTAACATTAGTAGAAAACATTATATCACCCACTTTCATCCATTATCAAATAAGCATTATACAAGCATTCACACATGGAATACCCAAACAGAAAAAGCTTGTATTAGGATTTATTAAAAAAGGATCCATCTTTTTTCTCTGTCATATGTGCCCATCAGGTGTCATATCAGAACTTTGGTAGGGGTCCATACAGCTCAGCTCTGTGTGGAGCAGCTAATGTGGCAGACGTGAACTGGGTAAAGGTTGACTGTAATTCTGAATTAGACTGGATCTGCAAAATACCAAAAGGTACTGTTTTTATTAATCACTCTCTATCTCTCACACAGCTCCCAAGTGTGTCTAATAGTTTGCTTTTGTTTATACAGGGAATGTTGAGGTAGAGCCTGAGCCAACCGAAGGTCTGTATATATTTATTCTGTGTATGCTACTGTATGCTTGTGTGCATGTCTCTGGAATTGATACACAGCTTGTGATAGAATATTGAGTAAAATAGAATCGGTTCCCATGCAAATAGATTAGGTTTATGTGTAAAAGTGTTTTGGGGAGCCAAAGAGCAAGCCTTCCAGTTGGTTTAGATGCCATAGCCATACATCTGGGACTAAGGTACAAAGGCCTGACAGGACTGATGGGTATAGAGGTCATGTCATCCATGCTGGGACTGACAGTGGCCACACATTTTTATACTAGAACCAGCAGAGAACACACTTCCTTCATTTTGACTGACAGATACAAAGGCCACAATTCTTTCACCTCCTTCCTACTTGGTAGTGACTCCATTAGTGACTCCATTTTACTGAAAACCAAGCAGTTTTATGAAAAAAATATGGAAAATGGAAAAAATAATTGAAATATATACAGGGTTATTTAAAAAAAATGAACCGATTTATTACGCAATATAACAACGTTTCTGGAAGAACGACGCGACGACATCACCCCTGTGGCAGCCATTCAAAACTTTACTCATACAAATGGTCACTGACTCATTCCATGACGATGCTTGAGACCTGAAGCATTGTGTCATGATATCGGTTCATTCTTTTTGAATAACTCTGTATTTCCTTTGTGTATTTGTGTGTGTGTATGGGTTTAGACTCTGGGCTGGACTGGGTTGATTTCCAGGAAGCTCAGTACAAGCTGTTTGAGCATCGCTCCACATGGGGGCAGGCCCAGAGAATCTGTTCCTGGTTTGGTGCCTCTCTTGCCTCCATCCATTCTGCCAGTGAGAAACAGTTCCTGGCGGGCACTCTGCGCAAGGTAAACACACATTGCACATTCATGACACATGAGTCATTAGGTATACTCACATCCTATAATACACAACATTACAAAATCAAAAGTGTGATCAAATGTAGCCAAGACTTGAGTTATAATAAAAACATTTCCTTTATTTGTATAACTTCCTGTTTGTGGATCCTTTCGCCTATCCTTATCTTTCTCCAGATGCCGAGGATTGAGAGTGATTCCTGGTGGATTGGATTGCACACGTTTGAGAATGATGGACGATTCCGGTGGTCTGATCACTCTGTGCTCAACTATGTGTCCTGGGGACTTGGCCAGCCTCGCCCTCTTACAAGAGACCGCAAGTGTGTCCACATATCTGCGTCTAAAGGTTTGACAATGCACATCCCTTTTTTTTCCCTCACTCTCTCTAAAAATCTGTTTCTCATTCTGTGTGCTTACCCACATACTTTTCATGATGATTAAAGCCTATGCCTCTTTCTCTCTCTCTCTCTCTCTTTCATTCTTTCTCTTTTTTCTTTTGTCTCTCTCAGGGGAATGGGCAGATAAAAAGTGTCATTTAGATATGCCCTATGTGTGTAAGAGAGTAAATGTCACAGGCACACCTCCTCCTACTCCAGCTCCTCCACTCATCCCAGCAGGCTGTCCTGATGGCTGGAGTCCATTCCTGCGCAAGGTGAACCAAAATAAAAATACTATACCTCATTCCATAAGTTTTAAACAAGCATTAGTGGTATCCCTAGCATAGTTATTAGTATCTCTATTATAATATTACTCTGGAATACCGTCTCTAATAATTAATCAATAAAAATGAATGCTGATCAAATCTTTGAAAAACTGATCAATAACCAGAAGGTCAGGAGAGCTCATTTGGCATTGCTGTCACTTTGTGAGGGGGTGGGGGGATTAATTCTGTTCACCTTAGTCATTTAGGATGAGGTTAGCAATAGCATTGTTCAGCTACCCTATATTTTAGCAACAAGGTGGCAAGGTCTGTCTTGAAGGAAGCATGGTTAGTCTAAACCCTTTAGAGCTATTGTTTAGTCAGAGGAGAGAATGGGGAAAACATTGGGAATTGGCAAATTTGTGTGAAAATGGTAGATCCTAAGCTTTTTTGACAATAATGGCTGTATGTTGAGTTATTTTCAGAGGACAGAAAATATATACTGCTATTCAAGCTGCACACTGACTCTAAAATAGATCCAAGTTTCATTTCTATAGTATTGTCCCTTGAGAAGAGATACTTAATTTGATTGCTGAAATGTGAGGGGTGTACTCACTTTTATGAGATACTATATATATATATATATATATATATATATATATATATATATATATATATATATATATATATAAATATAAAACAATATAATATATCCCACCCACTAACAGGTGCCATGATGAGATTATCAGTGTTATTTACTTTACCAGTCATATAAATACTGTATGCAAGTTGATGTCAGTTATCTTTATTAGTGTTATAAGGTGTTTGGGAAAGAGAACACACAGCGTGCCACATGGTCTAATGCCCTACTGACGTGCAAGACTCAAGATGCAACCCTGGCCACAGTGCCCACTGACATTGAACAAGGTATACACATATACACTCACACACATATTCATACTCATGTCAATTCTATTTCAATATAAAATCACATCTGTAAAGCAAAGTAAAGTAGGATTCAGATTATTTTGTATGGAACACCTAATCTTGTCTAATATTAGAAGAGCTTCGTGCAAACTCGTTTATGTGTGAAGCGGGCAGATGTCTGGCTTTAATGCTGAAGAGAGTGTAGAGCTTACATAGATTGTTTCAAAGCTCATGCTGCCTTCTTGTACATGGTTATAATGAAATCTAAACACTATCTTAAATACACCCTTGTGGATCCCCTGAAACTGATCTTTCTGTAACAGAGATTTTTGTACTGTTAGCAAACTCTGTAATACCATCGTTATTGTTTCTGCTCCTCTGTTTTGTAGCATTTCTGGTGACTTTGCTGCCCAACTCGAGTTTTCATCTGTGGTTGGGGCTTACCTCAGATTCTCAGGGACACTTCAAGTGGGCGGAGTCTGGTTTACTTAGCTATACAAACTGGGGCCCTGGGGAGCCAGTCAACAACAGTGGACAAAACAATAATCCGGTATGAAAACCTATTATCTAAAATCTATAAACTAATTATAATACAACACACGGTTTTACTGTTTGAACAAGATCTGATTGGTTTCTGTGTCGCACAATTGTGCTGATAAAGATATTGTGAAATCTTATGAGTTCATATTCATTACATTTAACAACTGTTTTAGGATCTTTATACTTAATGAATTATTATAGCACTTAGTCTGTTTTCTTTGTAACCATTGCTGGACAATTAAACCCAAAGATCTGTTGCTTCCTGTTTGGACTACTTAAAAAAATTGTATGTACAGTACAAACATTGCCATTTTTACTTTCCTTATTGTTTTTGTTCCTTTGCTCATCATTATATTGATTCAAATTTGCTCATTTCCACATATGCAATACTTTGACTGTTTCAAAATACTTTTGGTAACTCCAGCTGTTTTCATGTGTTTTATCAGACCAATTGTGTGGTGCTACTACACACTAGTCCTCACAGAACTACGGGAATGTGGGCATCGAGGGGATGTGAATCAGAGAAACATGGCTACATCTGCATGAAATACAAAGGTAAGTCTTACACATCTAAGTGCCAAATGTATTTGTTCATATAATTTTTGTTATTAGATGTAGCATATTAGATGTAGTTGGGTTGGTTTAATAATCATGATAAATAGGATACATATGTTGAGGCCTTCAATATGTAAAGAATCTGTGTGTTCATCTGTTTTGTGCTAGACCCTTCTTTTTCCCCTGGTGTGGACCCTCTTCCCCCTGTTGCTGAGGGGCAGCTAGAGTTTAAGGGCAAACAGTACCGTGTGTTACAGGCACGGCTAGACTGGATGGGAGCTCTGCATGTGTGCGAGTCTGTTAATGGTAGTCTGGCTTTGATACGAGACCCACAGCAGCAGGCGTACCTTACACTCCTACTCAATGCACTCCACAGGCCTGCCTGGATTGCACTACACAGTGATGGGGTGAGTGGGTGTGTATGTCTGTGTTTGAACGCTCTTTGGTTTGCAAATGCCATGCTACATGTTTAAATGTCAAGCCAAATGTGTAAATGACACTTTGTGTCTCTAGGGCCGTGGATACAGATGGCTGGGAGAGGAGGAAGTTACTTTTAGCAACTGGCGTGATGGAGAGCCCAATCTGATGTCTGGGTGTGGTCACATGAACACTAATGGCCAATGGACTATGTCATCCTGTAATACCAAACTAGATGCAACCATCTGTGAAATGAATACAGGTGTGTGTGCGTATTTTTTTTTTGTTTTTTTCCCCCGGAAATGCAAATATATAATTTGATAATAGTGTAATGCCACACTATATGACTAAACAAGAGCAGCAGCTTCCAAAGTAGCATAGAGATTAGACTTCATTTAGCTAGTTCCGAACACAAAGAACACTCAACTTGTGATCTTTCTCTCAGAGCGAGTAGTCGAACACAGGTGGACGGATCCGGGTCACTGCCTTCAGACAGTCGGAGATTGGTCCTGGGTTCCATTCAGAAACTACTGTTATGCATTTAACCTGAACCAGCTACGGCTACAGCATGAGGCCGAGCACAGCTGCAAGAAAGGTAATGCATGCAAAATCTATAAAGGTTAACGGTTTTACCTGCCAAGGACCCTCTCAGTAGCAGTCCTAATTTAGACTAATTAGAGAGGTAAATACAAAGGATTGCTTATTTTGTGTAACACTTATATTATAATGCTTCTGAATTCTAAATTCTGATTGGTCAGAAGGTGTTAATTTATTTTCTATAGCAACTGTACCACCTGATGATAGTTTGGCTGCAAGAATAATAAGCAGTATCATAATGCATTTGTTCTAATGGATAAATAGCTAGTACTTGTGTGGTGGATAAGCTAGATAATGTATGTTATAGATAATGTACTACAAACCATGAGGAAAATGGTGATTTAACAAAGGCAAACATGTAAGAATTGATGTGTTTTAAAGCTTTATGTATGGAGAATTTGTTCAACATTTATAGAAGGAGTCACTATTGTCAATACATTGTAACAGTCATGGGTAATGCTGATTGTTCAAGATTTTCCACAAGTGAGTCTTCAGGACAGATTGCGTTGCTTATGTCTGTAATTACTTCCTTCTTAATTTCAGTGGTGGACAGTAAAACAGTAAGTGTATTTGTTACTGTATTTAAGTAGCTTTTTCTGGTATCTGTACTGTATTGAAGTATTTCCATTTGGGAAGACTTTAACTTCACAACACTTCAAAGTCAAATATAATATTTTTTTTTCTCAACAACATTTTGTAAAAAAAACAGTCATTTCTTTTTATTTACGTGTGGATAAAATATAACTGGTCAAGCACGAAGCAAGCCACCAATCAGGGTAGAGTTTCAATTAGTTTTAAACTTCTTTTGATTTATTCAGCACGAACGTATGTTCAGCACCAGTTCAACAGCAAGCAGAACACTTTTGAGAATAATAAATGATGGAAGAAACTCCTGACTCGAACTTGCCCCAACACTTGTGGTCTTATTTACGCAAAGTTTTGGGCTCACTATCATTTCAATAGATATCAATCTGTGCTTTACTAATTAATGTCATTCTATTAATAGATCATGTGCTAAGAGTAACATTAGTGTCTTTTCACATAAACTTTGTTGATTATGCAGAGTCTTGTGAGAAAAATGATAATAGGAAAATTATAGCCATGATAAATCATAGTATTTTGGATACTTAAGTACATTTGAAGACGAATACTTTTGTACTTTTACTCAAGTGGAAGTTCAAAGGGAGCACTTCTAGTGTATCTCTACTTTTACTCAAACGCATGGGTTTGTGTCTGCTTAATTTACATATTCGCCAATTCTGTAGTCTATAGCACTAATACTGTATGAGCTGGAAAATAAGTAAAGCCAGGTACAGAAAATCAACTCATTTGCAGTGTACGTATATTGTATACATATTCATAAATGGAAAACAGTGGTGATTATTTTGCTATCATTTTTTTCTTTCTCTCAGTGGGAGCAGAGCTGCTGTCAGTACTGGATGAGAATGAGAACGGTTTTGTATGGGAGCACATTCAGAGCTATCAGGAGCAGGCTCATGGTGCCTGGCTTGGTATGACCTTCAATTCCAAAGGTAATCTCCCTCCAGCTATCAGGAGTTACATATTCCACCTGCACTTGTCTGAACCATTACCTAATCCAAGAATATAGATTCAGACCTGGGTTCAGGTTTGACATTTGGATTAAATTCATACCAGTCACTGGGTGATTTTATTTTTTCATACTGTATATTGGTAACACCACCTGTCTTAATCTTTTACTTCCTATATTCCTCTTGTTGTGTACGCAGGAGGCAGCCTGCAGTGGCCTGACAGTTCGGTGGTGGAGTACACTAACTGGGAGCAGCAGGACGGTAATCTGAGTATGCTTTCTGCTAAAAGCTGCTTCTGGTTGCAGAGTAACACAGGGCTCTGGAAACCTGGATCCTGCAAGAATCGCACACACGGAGTCATCTGTAAACGATCACGAGGTAGGATATTATCTCCTAACACACACCACAAAAATTCTTGAATGATTAATATACAAATGAGAGAGGTATAAGATCTTACACACAGACAGTCTGTTTATCATATTTGTCATAGCCATCATTTAAACTGATGTAGTCAAAATTTGAAAATATAATTCCAATGAATGTGGAGAAAAACATTACAGGGTGTGCATAAAATAATCAAACAAGTGTTGATATGTTTGAAGCGTGCAGTGGTGTTATTTCTATGCACCCCAAACTTTCCTGGTGTGTTGGTCCTGTGTGTGTGCTTTATTCCACTAATATTACATCAATTTGACTATTCATTTTGCCGGATGCTTCTGTTTTTTTTTTTTTTATACCATATTTATTTTTCCTTTTATTCTCATAGGACTGAAGGATTCTCTTGTAACCGGTAAATTGCTATTTTTATTCATCTACCCAATGATATGTCTTGCAATCTTACTCTTATTTATAGCCTTATTCAATGCAGATATTTTAGGATCAATGTACCTCATAATTATGATAATAATTAGGTTGTGTGTGTGTTTTCTGTAGCAGATGTATATCATCTTCCTGCTCTCGTTCTTATTCTGCTGGCTTTCCTGGTCCTGATTGCCCTCACCGTAGGCGGAGTTTATCTGTATCGTAGGAGGAGCTCTGGCTCTGGTGGATCTTATGAAGGCGCCCGTTACAGTCGCACTAACCTCACCCCATCTGAAGAGGCGGAGAAAAATATCCTGGTGTCGGACATGGAGCTAAATGAGCAAGGGGAATAGTGAAGGATGAACAGTTATTAATGACTCACACACACAAGGACGAATTGAACTGACTTCATGTTTTGTTTTTTGTTTTGATGTTTTTTTTTTTTTTTTGTGGTGACATTTAGAAAGCTGTGTGGAACGCAGCAGATGTCAATCGAACGCGATGGTGGCCCTCCACCCCTATTTGGACTGTTGCGTCATACCTGCACACCAACCAATCAGAATCCACCCGTTTAGAAAATCGTCTCAAAGTGGCTGATATGCACATTTTTACTCTTTAACGTTAACTCTTTTTGGAAATCCAGTTTATAACCCTGTTTATGTTTCATAGTTTCCATCTGGTACTACATTTTTAGCATTGCAAAAAAAGAATACCCAAAAAAAGCACATGCCACGTACCACACACACAAAACCGCACAATCTGTACCAAAGTGTTATACCATAGCAGTATTTTTCACTGACTGTGATTTGGTTTTATTTTTACTTTGTTTTTTTTTACCTCCAGATAAAAGGAGAATTAATTTTTCAAATCATCTCCCTCTGATTTTCCCACCTGCTTTTCTCTCACCTCTTTGCTTTCTTTGTTTCTCTTTCTCTCTCCAGCTGAATGCTGGGGTCTGTCTGGATGTGATAATCACAGTGATTAGAGATGAAAGGAACCAATAGCACGTGGAGCGTTTGACAATGCCGAGGCACGACAGATACACAGAGAGAGCGCTGGAGGTAGAAGAGAGCGGTGTGGCTTAAAGAATGAGAGTAATTTTAAAGGTCTTTTCAGCATGGCTGGTGCAAGTTAAAGCTTGAATGTGCTGCTGAGATTGGATGGTGCTCGATTCAATTTGGTACCTTTTCTTCTTCTTGTTTTTGAGTGCTTCTTAGTACATGAGCTCTTTTCAAAGTTTACAAAATCTTCTGAGGAATGTGAAACCAACTACAATAACTACAACAATCATAAAATATTGATTCAAGCTATTCTTTATCTTATGGCCCATTACTGTTGTCCTAACATTCTTACAGGGTTGTATATTGTGTAAGATTGCTTTTTTTCCATTATTTTCTCTCTCACTCTAATTTTGGCAAAGGCGTGGGGTTGAAAAGGTGCTGCGGCCAATTGTGGAATGTCGAGTCAGCAAGTGGATCAGGTCTGGAACTAATTTCAGCTTCTGAGGAATGAGAGAGAAAATAAGAGACAGAGATACAGTGTAGCAGAGAGAGAGAGAGAGAGAGAGAGAGAGAGAGAGAGAGAGAGAGAGAAACAGGGAGAGTGAAACAGGGAGAAAGAAAGAGGGAGTTGTCCCGAAGAGAAAGAAGGGGCAAAAGAACCATTAGGTGAACAGGATTCTGAAGATATGTGCAAGTTCAGGCTGAGAAGTCCCTGCAGTGCCTCTAATGGACAGTTTGTGTCATTACATTTAAGTGAAGTGTGTGTATGTACTGTATTTACTGTATGTTTTATGAGCATTTCATCTGCATTTTTTGTAGATGTCTTAGAGCAAAATATCTGGCCAGTAATGGGCATAAATTAAAAGAATAGATGCAGCTCCTGCCAAGGTCTTTTGTTCACTGTTGGAGGTTGGACTATGATGCAGTCATACTACACTTTCAGAATTCGATAAAAGGCGATTTCCTCAACGGAGCTACTGCCACGTAGGCGAGCCTCAGTGCATGCTATTTTTATTATTTTGTATGGTTTTTTTTTTTTTATTTTTTTTATAGCTGCCTGTTTCATAAAATGTTTTAGCATTTTTCATGAATTCTTTCAAGAACATTTGTGCATATGATTTCTCCACTTTTGACTTGAGAATTTGAGGAGCCTATATAATCAGATATGGATATAATATTTTGTTTGCAAAACTTTTTATAAACCATTCAAACCCCCCTTTTTACGGGCAACTAACGATAGAACATGTAAATTCTGAGAACAAAATGGCAAGGGTTAAGGTTAGGGTTATGGCAAGATGGCAGGCTTTTTATTTTTATTTTTTTCAAACAATTCTCTCTAACAAAATCAGCTAGAGCATGTTTGATTTTGGGTTTTGAAAACCATAAATTATAGAACTTTTAAGCACAAATTTCTCTTGATAATGTTAGCAAACAAATCCAAGGTGCCTAGAAAATTCTATAAGGCTAGAACAGCTCGGAAAATGCCGTGAAATTAGGAATAGCTGGTTTTTTATTTCATTTACTGAATTCTTACATTCCAGGACATAATTATTTACTTTTTCCATATTTGCAAGATCTGGATAGCTAACCATCATTGCTATTGTCATATAGCTAGGTTACTAGCAAAAATGGGCCTGCTTAATACCAAAACATCCAAGTTGAAAAGCTAAATCTTGACAATCTTTTTTTTTTTTTTTTTTATGAGATGAAGTGAGCTAAAATACTTAAAAGATGGCAGCTAGTAGACTAGCCGACATACCTACATGTATTTGCTGTAAATTAAACCTGATTAATGAAAATGCGTTATCGGTTCCATAGTAACGGCTCAGATTCTGTCTCTTGTAAAGCAGATCCCGATTATAATCTGAGGCTAATAAATAAATAGATGAATACATTTATGAAACATTTTTATTAAAGTGTCAGAGATTTTGTGACAACAAATTTGGGATAAGTCTTTAACCTACGGATGTTCAAATACATTAAACTTAGCTGTTTTACAGTAATACAGGCAGACAGAATGAAAGACATGCAGTTATAAGAAAATATTACAATTTCACATGAATCCACATCACACCAGCTCATTTTAAATAATTGTATTAACATACTATTATTCGTAGCTTTCGTTTTATTTTTTAACTCAGCCTGTGATGATGCCCCCTGCTGGCTGTGGGGCCCAAAGCAGCCACTAGTTTTGTGTAGGATGTGGCTGTCCTTGTTCTGATCCATTGGTTTAATTGGATTGACCACAATTAGTAGGTAGTATTGGAATTTAAGCATAAACTGACCATAAAGCTCATTGCAATAAGTCCATTATTGGCTGTAGAACCACACATGGCAGTGACAAAATGACAATGTACATGACCACAGAAGAGCTGAGGTTATTACAAAGTTACTGATCCAGTCATATACATTTATGATCTTGCAGTAGACTAAAATGGCTTGAACGTAATGTGATTCTATGGATGAACTGTTCGCTGACTACAGTGGCTCACTAGTGTTGGTTTTGAGTCGTGCAAATCAAAATGATGTATTTTGTTTTTTCTATTTTTTTTCAGAAGGGGTTAGATGTTTTTTCTTGCTTCTTAGAACAGTTTTCAGATTTTCCCATTATGCACCTGTCGTCTACTCGTTTTGATTAATTTTTTTGTTTGTTTCATACAAAATGAATAAAGTATATGTTGGCTAAGCAGCAGTTTAGAGATGAATGTCCCTGTGATCAGTTTATTGGCATGTTGAAATTCGTGCTCTGTGGCATATGGCTTCTCATGCTGAGTCACAAGGTCTACTTTTAGATTGAAATTTCTTGCGATCATAGGAGCCATCGCAGTATCCTGTCATTCTTGTGATCCTTGTCATTGCCGGTCATGTCTTGAAAACAAGAAACTCATTTTTAAAGAATGGCATTTGACCAGACTTTCACAAGCACAATGGGCATGACTCACTACTGTGACAAAAGGGTAAGTAGGTAATATATGATGGTACAGAAATGCTGGTCTGAATTACATATTGATGGATCTTTCAAACCAGTGGCCCTTTAAGTAGAAAAGAAAGCTTTAGCCCAGGTAGTTCTGTTTAGTTTTTCAGGATTATCAACCTAAACTTTAATTCCCATCAGCCACTGCATCCTCAATACAGGGGGGCACATAATCTGAGACTAAAATGAAATTGTGTTATTTTGTTCCATTTATACTTGCAGATTAGAAAAATAACCTTTGAAAGGAGAAAGAACAAGGAAAAGGAAATATAATTTTTTTAAAGAATTCTGTATTCAGGATTCTGTAGGACTTCTTGGTCACAAATCCTGAAGCAAATTTGCGACATTTGTACAAATGGCCAGATATTCTTTGTGATTGATCTCCTCACTGGCAAACATGTTCAGACAACACTTCCATGGTTTTGATATAACAAGAATCATCAGGCTTCACACAAACTCATACAATCCATGCCAGCTGTAATGCAAGCTGTCATTAAAGCAAAAGGGAGGCCTACATTTCAGTTCACATTTATGGCATTTGGCAAAAGCTCTTAATCAAGAGCTAATTATAAAATGATGCATGAGGTCCAAAAACACCCATCTTTGCATGCACGAGACTAATAAACATGCAAACCTGCATGCATGAGATTTAAAAACACACACTCCTGCATGCATAGGAGTATATAAAACAATCCAATCTTGCATACATTAAAATAGAAATACGGCGGACTCCCACATGCATGAAGAAAAATCTCCTGTCCCTATCAATATGAGAGAAAATACCACCCAAACACACCTGCGTAAGAATAAATACCACCCAATTCATCATGCACAAGATTAAAAACACCAACTCCTACATAGATGAGAGTAAAAGCCACCCGCTCCTGTCAATTTTTGTTGACACTGAGTTTGATGCTCAAATACCAACAAATATAGTCCCTTTCATCGATTTCTCCTCAAAAGCCACACACACACACACACACACACACACACACACACACACACAGAGAGAGAGAGAGAGAGAGCTGCCTGTGTCTGTCCAGTGCAGAAAAGAAAGCTCTCTAAACTGCCATGCTACATGATTGACAGGCAAGATGAGATGTCTCCAGGTCATGTTTGTTTAAGGAGAAACTTCAAATATTGCAGGAAGTACCATGACTTTACGTAAGATGTTTCGCCAAAGTGTACCGAAGCAAATAAACAAAGTTGCAGCATGTTAAAGGTCTGTTTTTGTATTGGAGAGCAGTAATAAACATGTGCTTTAAAAACACTTGATTTGTGTGAACATGATAAGGAAAATGAGGAATGCAACAGCAAGGCACTGACTGGCGTTTACCACAAGGGGGCAGAATCTACTTACCAAGTTAACTGCCCTTATTCTAACTTTCACATTGTACTGTACTGGAACAGGGTTTGAAATTAAATTCCATTGCTTGACATAATGGCTGCAGCACTGTGCCAAATCAATAAAATATGTGTGTAACAAGCGAGATAGCATCCTGACCCTGTAACGATTCCTCTATGCAGTGTTACTAAAAGTGGGTGTGTGTGTTTTTATTTGTGCGTCGTGCTATTCCCTAATCTCAAAGCAAATCAAAAAGAAGTGCTTGTTTCAGCAGTGTTCTGCTGTAGCTTTCTCTCTGTTCTTTTGCCTCTGTATCCAGCCGTGCACTTTGTGGCCTTGTTTGTTCTAAACTGCCATGTTAGGCCTTGTCTGAGCCCAGACAGAAAGAGAAATGAATCAAGACAAGTAGAGCATCTTGATCTGTGAGTGTGTAAACATTTTGATGACAGGTATTTTTGTATGGATCCTGTGAACACACAGCAGTGAGATTAGACTAGATCATGTTTGTTTTTATAGTGGCACTCAGCAGGCATGGTGTGTGTGTGTGTGTGTGTGAATATGTGTGTATGAGTGTGTGTTTTGCAGGGTTGAGTGGCTGCTGACTGTGTTCCAGGAGCTTCATTAACAGCCTAATTAAAAAGACAGACACGCACGCAGAGTAAAAGAGCGAACAGGTTTCTTAAAGGAATACTCCAGAGTTTCTTAACATGATCTTTATTCATCACATGTGGAGCATATGTGTGATTAGCATAAACACGTTTCCCAGTAATGAGAAAATAATGGAAAACCTATTAACTCAAGACTTTGTTATAATGAGAATCTAAAATCTGTTCCACAACTTTCACTATATTCATAAGTTCATATGATTTTGATGTGTCTGTTTTAATAAAAACCAATAAACATGTAGGAAACACATGAACACAGATGGTCTGAGACCTCCCCTGTCTATAATCGGTCCAAATATAGCGCTATTGTAATTCGTGGTTGTTACAATATAAACAGCAAACCAATTTGAAATAATGATTATATACTCCTAACTGCTTATATCTCCTTATTGATCTTTGCAAAACAAATGTTATCATTCCAAGTGTAGGCTATTTTTTTTTAAATGAATCTGCTCCAGATTGCAAGTTCAAACATGGCATCACCAAGATACCACTGTTGAGTGTTTGAGACACTCTTCACTGCTCATTTGTTTCCTTTTTTTAAATTGCAAGTTGTTTTTATAATGAACAATAGCCAAATGGCCAGATAGTAAATTTGCTTAAAAAGTATGTAGTCAACTTATGGTTAGATCTTTGCCGAACTATAAAAACTGTGTGATGTGAGTTGAGAGCACTATCTACATAATAATGTCAGTGATTCTGATAGTGTTAAGGCGGGCAGAGAAGACCTTTAAACGTTTTGCAGTCTTCCTTGTTTACTATATACTACACAACACATAGGTACGTTGTTAGCTAAATGAAATATTCCTAGTAGTTCTATCACTGAAGGGATAAATCATACTTATTTTGAGTTTGGTTGGACTAAAGATGTACATTTTTTATGTAAATGTCAGTGCAAAGCATAAAAAAAATAATTTCCTGACAAAACTCAACAAATGCCCTTTAGAAGTAAATGGACTTCAGTTCCTTTTAAAGGAATTTTTGTTCGTGGCAATCATAACTTTGCTGTAGAAGCAGAAGATTTGGTTGAAAACCGCTGGAGTGTTTCTTTCAAGGAAGCATTCTTGTCTGTCTGTCACTAATCACTCTGTCTTTCATGCTGTTTATGAGAGAAGGAAGAGAGAACAGATCACAATAACCTTAGAGAGATGGTGCGAGAATTGAACGATACTTCAGCTGTGCATAAAGCCATTTTGCTACAAGTTTGAGCTAGAATGTGATGATAGATGCTCCATTGTTGTCATAAATTGCCTTACCAGGCAGCCTCTTCTCACTAAGCATTTTACAGAGAGTAAGAAAGAAAGCAAGTGAGGGAGAGAGAGAGGAAGAGAGAGAGAAAGAGAGAGAGAGAGAGAGAAGACTCTGTAGGACATCATGTAAAGGGGATTATTTTGTTGTGGAAGACAGAATTAGCAGACATAACAATGCTTGCTCTATAGGAAAAAAAAAAAGCTGATCAAGCTCCATGTAGCGGAGAGCATAGCAAAATTTCTAATTCCATAACATTCCATCTAAAAGGAAGCATTTTGAGAAGCTAGTCTGAAGAAGACATTAAGGAAGACATTAATATAACTGGACCTTGACAACCAAGATGGGACTAATTATTAAATTGCTGTCTGAAATACAATGTGCAGTCTTGACCTGAAAACTACATATCCCAAAAGCCACCTGTGCTCAGGTCCTTTGACTCACCACAAAAGACTGATCTTGTGCCATTGACAAAACCATGTCAGTAAATACACAAACATATCATTGTTTGAAAAGAAAGCTAATAAAAAAGTCATGGATCTAAACCTTTGAAATGTCTATATATTCATTTGGCCACATAAGTCAAACTATCCTTGTTTATGTCTTATTAACTACTTAACCAGTGTGCTGCAGTAGTTAATTTACACCATAAGCCCAAATGTGCTTTAAACGTTGCGTAAGATGTGAATATTGGTCCGTGGCTGCAAGATTTACACAAAATAAAACCAGTTTATTGCAATTTTTTTTGGACACAAGCCAATTTCCCCACTCTTTCATCCAGTTGCTATTTTTGTGGTCAGAAATGAACATGTCCGCACTGAGCAGCGCAACAGGAGGTGAGATTTGAAAACCCAGTGATATTTATTAACCATATTTAATCCAAATTTTCATTTCCATTATTGTCAGTCAAACCAAGAGCTCTGCAAAGAATGAATTCTTAAAAGTCCATTGTGTCTCATTCTCTGCTGCTGTGGACAGTCCCACATACACATTTTATACATTTCCACAAAAAAAACCCCAGAACTGCAGAAAGAGTACAGCACTCACACCTTCATCCTTTCAGCATACTTAGTACTGTTTCACTTTGCAGTGTGTGGGTGTGGGTATACAAATGAATGATTTATAAATTGCATACATTTGTTGTCACCCAGCAGAGGAGTCAGAGGTATCTTTCCTGATGTTGTTGCAGTGACTGTAAAATCTAAGTGTCTACAGAAACTACTCATTTTATAGGAGTTCCATGCACAACCGGCTCTAGCGTTCACATAAAATTCTTAAAACCATACAGCAAGTATCAGTTCTGCTGACAAAAGCACCTTAAGGATGAGAGAGTTCAGAGGAGAATAGTTAGACTGGTTTGATCCAACAAGAAGGCTACACTACCTGAAAAAGCCACTTTTTGTACCATAGTACCATCTCAAAATGCATCACACATCTTAGATGTGCATCAGAGTGTTCAGTGTTCAAACCTACTGATTGGTTCGGTGGCAAGAGGTTATATTGGCAAATGTTTTTGTTTGGTGTTAAGACTTGAAAATTCAAGGTTAGATGTTCATTAATTTTACATAGCGGGAAAATGCTTGTGCCAGAAGGGCTGTTGCAATCAACAACTGATACACTTACACTTGTCACATCCTGGCTATTAAACCTTCTGCTTCAAAACAACACTAGGAGCTGAATAAAATCAGAATCCAACACCACAAATCATAAACTGCTGAAGACAATGTGTGTGTTGTCAACTTTCATATTTTATCATTTCAATTATTTAATTTTAATGCATCAGATAAGAAGACCATTAAAGGACATTCAAAGATATATAGCACTCTATGTGCACGTGTGTTGTGCCAAACAGCTGCTGTGTTGCAGTTGCGACTCTGAAATTCAGACAAGACACATACTGTACAATAGACATTAGTGTATCTGCCTCTACTCATCTCTGGGAGCCAACACTAGCTTCTGTGTGCGTTTGTGCATGTGGCAGCATGTGTGTTTAATATGGGTGTGAATTTTGACTGATTTCCCTGGTGCTTCATTGCCTTATGAGATTCGCTGGCTGACTGGCAGCTGTGAGAAAGAGGAAAAGACAAGGAGAGAGAGATCGCCTACAATCAAAAATAACCTATTTGGGGTTCTACACGGTAACTGGGTGAGTTTGTTTGTATTGCAAAGGGCAGAAAGCCATATTGTCAAGCAGCAGGTTTTTGGCTGATCTTTGACAGTGTCTGCACTCCTGCTGTGCCAATCACCAGGCACTGGACAGCCGATTCGCTAAGAGCTGTGACGGACAGGGACAAGGAGAGCGATGTGCTGCCAGACACTTGCTCACACAGCACCTGGTCTTATACGCTTATGTACAGCAGCCAAACATTTGCGTGTATGTGTGTTTTATGTGTCAGCCTTAGTAACAGATGCTACTGTGCTTCACAGTGCTGCCTCTTATCACACTGCAGACTGAAAATGAACTGATGATTGCTTTCAACACTAGCTGGAGTGTGAGTGCTACACGTGTTAACTACAGATGCTAAACACGCTCTGTGTTCTGAGATGAGACTCTGAAAGAGAATATTTCTCCCCCTGCTAAAATCACTGCAGTCACAGTTCTTATGCCTGATTGCTAGAACCTGGTCTTTTTCTACCTGTATGGCCCCTGGGGTCTACATAAGTTTATCATGAAAAGGATTTTACTGAGAAAAAAATTGACTTTATTTTCTGTCACATATGAATAGAGGTCTAAGGGCAGTTCTTGAATTTGGTCGGTAAACACTAGAGCAAACCACTGAGTTGTTTTTAGAATGCTGTAATATATTGTTCGGTTAAAATAAAGCTGTGAACTGTAACCTTTCAGAGATAGGAATTTGTGACTGCATTGTGGACAAAGACATTTAAACAGATGCGCCCCAGTTTCCTCATAATAATGCATGGAACACAAAATGTTCAGGAACGAGTAATGTGTACAGTGGCATGCAAATAATAACCAGAAATTCTAGCATGAATTCACTCAGACTAAGTCTTATACACATGTGTAACATCAAGTTTATCAAGGGAGTTTGAAAATTGCATTTTCACCCATTAGTGTCTAACTCTTTTATTGCAAGAAAAAGGGAAACATGCTCAACAATCGCACATGTGCCACAGATGATGTATTTAGAATGCAGCTTGGAGTTGAGCTGTAAGATGTGAGTTCATTATCAAGATGTTTTTTCTTTTTTTTGTATTGACTTGTATCATCTTGCCATTTGCACTTGTATTTATCTTGGACATTAGTCATTGTTTTTTTGGGAGAGTTTGCATGTTTTTGGTGTGTTTGTATTTTTCATCAACAAGAAATCATTTCTTCTTTTAGAAAATGCATGATCATTAGCACTATAAACGAATAAAGCCAAGAAATTGGCCTATTTCTTCTTCCTTGAAAATTATATAAGGAGGTGGTAGCTCAGTGGTTAAGGCATTGGATTTTGGATCGGAAGGTTGTGAGTTCAAATCCCAGCATCACCAGGCTGCCACTGCTGGGTGCTTGAGCAGCCCCTTAACTCTCACCTATTCAGTTGTAAATTGCTCTGGATAAGGGCATCTGCTAAATGCCATAAATGTAAATATCTCTTCATTGCTCTTCTTGCTTTTATTTGGACTTGACTTGGCCTTAACATTATCAGAGTTAATCTAAACTAGTCCTGGCCTTCTATGGTCTTGTCTTAGATTTGATAGTAGATTTGAATTTGGAGTGACTATAGCTGTATGCTGGTGTATTTCCATATGCTTCAATTAGCAAATCAGAGATAAACCCACGTAACCTTGTGCTGTGATGGTAATGAACTTGATAATGTATGGTAATGAATCTAGCTCCAAGAATACCAACTGAACTAAACCTCGATGAAACCTTATCTCAGAAATGGGGCAGTTGACCAAATAAAATTATATGTAAAATTATATATAAATAAAATTATCATAAAATTCATACATTTAGAATTCATATTCATAATTATTCATTATTATTATTAATAATTATATTTAAGAATTAAAAACATTACTTAAGAATTTTAATATTATTAAGAATTATTAATAATTCATAATTATCAAAAAAAACCATAAAATTATATGTAAAAAAAACATTATAAATAGTTCCTTTATGTGTGTATGACTGCCACGATCGCCCCATTACGCCTAAACCACATTTATTTTTTATTAATTGTTAAACACAAAAAAAAAGTGTAAGTAATGTTAGCACAGTAACCAACACTGATGTTTGTTGATCGCACTCACATTTATTCACATTTAAGTATTTATGAAAATTTATGTGCATATTTCCTGCAGGGATTCAGCATATTTTAGTTGTTTATTATCTAATTTTCTCAAATGAGCATCACTTATTACAAAGCATAACTCGTTTGGACAAAAAACAATAAAGAGTGGGAGAAAATACAGATTTCAGCCCCCTCACCCCCCCAAACATCTGCTTTACTATGAAATCTTGCTGAGTATGCTGACCTCCTTGTGACCTTTTTCTTCAGGCGCTAGACAGAATTGAACATTTGGTTACTGCTGCTGTCTGAGAGAGAGAGAGAGAGAGAGAGAGAGAGAGAGAGAGAGAGAGAGAGATTCAAATCTGTGTATACCCCTGCCTTATCTCTCAATGCGATGAGCTGGTGTGGAACATACTTTGCAGAAAAACACTTTCCCCAGTTACATATGCAATATTTCAGCTTGTCTTGATTATAGAGAAAAAGCAGCTTATATAAATAGACTCTGGTAAGATCTTGATCAGTTTCAGCCACTCTCATTTTTCTGAACTCCATGGCTTCAGGGCACATGCACACACTCACCTACCACTTGAAAGTTTCCTTGGCAACACCAATTTCTATTTTTCCATGAACGAGAAATCCAGTGCACACACGAGAGATTTAAACTCCTAAAACACACACAATTCTTCAGTGACATGTTTGTTCTAAAATCAAATGCTTTGAAAGATATATAAAGAAGCCCAAATAGTTCCTCCCGACTCTCTAATTTTGAACCCAGTTTGAAGGTCAACCTTTTTATTCGACCCAAGTGTCAGTGATGTTGCCGCAGATGTGTATGCGTGTGAGTATGTGTGCATTGCATGCAGGAAACAAAAGCATAAAACCACTGAGATAAAATAGTGGTATTTTTGTTTGGTGCTAAATGAAGATCCTTATATTTGAATGGAAGTTTTAAAGGAGTGACTCTTTGTTATTTTTAATCAGTGTATGTTCTGTGATCTGTCTGCAGGTGCAAAGTGTGTGCCAAACAAGTCACACATTTATTCCAAGTTGAAGGATGGGGAAGGTTGATTGTGTGTGAGCGGATGTTGCTTTATCAGTGTGTGGTGTACGGGTTCCTTGAGTTTAACTGACAGTCTAAAAAAAAAAGGTATAAGGTGTGTGTTCATGTGTATGCTTAGGGCACACTATGGAGACACACATACACACAAAGTAATCCTCTTACTGTGACGCTCTGTTGGTTCATGGCTGATGCTGCCAACCTCATCTACCCCCTGCCGTCACAAAACTGCATGCCACATGTGCAGTAAAATTTTTTATTTCCTAAGAGATAATTGACTGTAATATGTTTATTACAACAGAATATCTGCAACTGCTCAATCGGTCAGAATTTATTTTTGAGTGAATTAATTTAGCTTTATGGAAAGGCACTACAGTAAGTACTATTGTGATCAAGTCAGTCATTTATCGGATTCTTTTTTTATAAGTTGGCTCTCAAAATGTAGTATCCAAATTGTAAAATCAATAATATGTTCATTTCACTGTTTGCTCACGAGTGCTGTTTCATGTAAAAGTTTTTAGAAGCAACTTTGGAAAAGGGCATAACTTTGCCGACTCAGCACAATCAAGCCATCTCATACAGCTCTGAAAAGCTTGTTTTTGTTGTTCAGAGCTAAATAAATAAATAAAAAAAACATCTAAGTGTTATGCATTGCTAAAAATCTATGTACATCGTAAACTATTTAGAATTTAGCTATAAAGGAATTTTTCGGTTGGATTTAACATAGATCAAATTCTTTTATGAATTATTTCTAAATGCAAGTTTTTTCTTAAGAATGACATGATAATGACAATTCCAACAAATTATTCTGTAAATGTCTTTCCCTGAACAGTGTGTTCAGAGTGAATTAAACCATTTAGATCAAACATCATCCCCATCCAAATGATACACTTCTGTATTATTATTTTTTTTTTTTATAAAGTATGCAAATTTATACAGGTTTTAATGAGATAAAGCCAAATGCAAATTTCTAGTGGGGAGAAAAGTTACGATGATTCATAGATGATTTTTGTAAGAATATCTCTAATCTCTTGCCTTAACACAGAAAATCTGAAGATTTTAGCATTGACTACTCTTAAAATTCCAATACTCTTATAACTTCATTAAGTCTTACACTTCTTCTATTTTACCATAAGGTGATATGTGTTTGTGTGATTTTAAGACAGGAAGACCAGCTTTATATGGACCTCACCTTCGTCTAATTTTCAAACTAACCTGACTTGTCAAACACCTTTACAAATAAATTATCACAGATCCCCTCAACCACACTCCAAAAGTTTAGTCACTTTAGTGGAACATGATCTCGGAAAACGTGGAGGGAACAGCAAATGGGAACTAAATGTGGAATAGGATGTTTTGAAAGCACATTCCAATCTCATGGTCAGGTGTCCACAATCTTCCACATAGTGTATGACCATACAATGTATGTTAATGACACTAAAGATATGTCATTCTACAATCTGGTATCTAAATCTGTATATACTGTATAAATGTCATTAGTGGATTCACATTCAATTAATGCAATGTTTTGGTGTTATAATAACCTCCACTCTTCTGGGAAGATGTTCCATTAGAATTTGGAGTGTGCTTGTGGTGGATGTTAGTGGGTGTTAGTAAAGTCTATTATTGATGTAGGGTGAGGAGGCCTGGGGTGCACTCAGCATTCTAATTGATGCCAAAGTTGTTCAATAGGGTTGAGTTCAGAGCTCTATAAAGCAGGCCGCTCAAGATCTTCCACTCCAACCATGCAAATGATATCTTCAAGGAGCTCACTTTGAGTCACTGTCATGCATGAACAGGTTTGGGTCTCCCAGTTAAAATGAAGAATAATGTTACTGTATTCAAATACATCATATACAACTGTGTCTCCAGTTTTATTGTAACAGTTTGCAGAAGAACCACAAATGAATGGAAAATCGTGCAAAATAATACTTTTAGTGTATGCTTGACGATATTTAAGATATTTTGCCAGTCATTTTTGCAGTGTCCAAAATATTGGTTTGATCACGTGAAAAGTTTTCTCGGGCGCAACATGTATCTCTTCATCCACCATGTTTCCTGTCGATCATGTAAAGAGTGAGGACCACCCCTAATCATACAGTCATGTTCTGATTTGTACTAAAAAAAAGTAGGTGTGTTTTATGAGCTCTCGTGAGGGTGAATCTAAGTGGCCATTGACTAGCAGAAGCTATTTGGTCTTGTTGATTTTTGTGGTGATGTACTCTGCGAGAGTTTAATGTAGGGCTCAATGGGTTAAGTGCAAAATAATTGCTACGCGCTGGTAACAGTCATACCTGTGACCTGCAGTGTACTGTGAGTGCACATTACCATATTGCTGTTCATTAGCTTAAACAAGATGTTGTGTGGAAGAGCCGGAAACCACGGCAACAGCTCAGTTCCGCTGTGACATCACAACGCAGACGGGAGGCAGTTACCTTGGAAACGGCTACCCGGTTGCTGATAACCAGCCTTTTTGTGGTTCACGAGCATAACCGAATAACAGAATAAAACTGATTCAGTTTCTCTTGACTTTTCTTTCTCTCAATGGAGAGTTTATTGTGGACAAGAATATACAACTAGTGTGAGCTCAGACATGCTTTATGCCATGAAAAACAGGTTTAAAACAGGGTGAATAGAACATAATGGTTGCAATGTTGACTCGTAAAACTCGTGGCGTTATCTTCACCTGGCATGAATGGATTCACCTTCGTTATCCACTTTAGAGTTTCAAAAGTCGGCGAGTTAATCTAATGGCATGATTAGGCTCGAAGGCTGCTCCAGTCATCAGTAATTCTGTGATTACACATCTATCTGAATTGGTCAACTAGTTCTCTTTGAGTTCATCATGTGGCTTCCAGTGCAGTAATAAAATAACCTTTTGGCATTCTGACCCAGTGGCGTTTTTCTGGAGTGCATAATTCCGGCGCAAGTGAAGCGCTATCTCCTGTGACAGTCAATTCCCAGTAGAGTTATTGAGGTTAATAACAGAGTTACCAAGGACTGTAGTGAGTCAAACCTGCATGACTGAACTCTGCTGATGACATTATGACATCTGAGAGGGGTACTACTAAAATAAATTTTTTTTAAATCGTGATGGAAATAAAAACCTGCTCTTTCACACATTTTATATATTTATATATATATATATATATATATATATCTCATATAATTTCTGTATTCTTGCGCTGTTTTTTTCAGTGACAAAATAATAAACAACAACTTCAATAAATAGTCCTTTGTGGCATTCATTAGCACATTTGTACAAGCATATAATTGTAATTTCATAACAGGCCACAGCTGTGAGAAATTCAGTTTTAGAACGGCGATCTCAGAACACAGCTGTGTTTGTTTGTTTCTGTGTTTGTTTAATTTTTTTTCTACATGATGTTGCAGCTCTTGGCTCTGTCCTTCCTAAGTGTAGAGGAGGGTTCGATTGGTGTTGTGCGGGAGTTGATCGGCAGCAGGGGCTGATGGGAGATGCGTTTGAGGGTGCGGCGAGAGGAGCTGCGTTTGAGACCGGGGGCGGGGCGTCTGACGGAGGCAAGAGTGGTGATGTGAAAGACGTCTCGCACACTGTTTACGCACATACGTGACGAACACTCGACATACGCCACAGCACCAAGCTCCCGTGCCCGCAGACTGCCCTGGAAGAGAGAAAGAAACGTGATTATGATTAGTTTTTTCTGTCCATCTGCTTTACTTACTCTATTCGTCTTGGGTTTCCTGCATTGCATTTTACTCTGTGTGAAGTCTGCTTTGAATAAGCACATTTTTAATTATCAATTAAGATACACTTTGAGATAAGTACTTTGTAGTTTTTATATTTACAAAAGGCATTTAAGTCTTTATTGAACTCATAGTTACTGTTTCGAAATGTCCTGAAATTTCTTTCTTTCTTTTTTGAACATTCTATGAGTCTGAAGTTTGAAAGTCTGATGCGAAGTTGTGAAGAAACAAAGAAAGGAATGAAAAACATAGCAGCAAATTCAACCTTTTTATGCAGTTAGTATTGCATGGATGGGGTTTAACCATGCCCATGAAACATTCCCCATAATTATCCATCACAGATTAGATAATAAATAGAGTTTAGCAACTGTAGATGTTGCCATAGGAACGACTCCTTTCCAAGTCCAAGGATACAAACTACTCAAAGAATCATCTCCAAGCCTTCATTTATCGTAATTACCGTAATTCTGGTGTGACCTAAACACACTGAGAGACAGGGCCAGTGTGGCAGAAAGATTCCAAGTGCAAAAAAAAAGATGATTCTGCTTGTCCAAATTGGTTTTGCTACATGGCTTAATGTGTACAGTGTTATTGTGACATTGAAGAATGAAAAATGCAAAAGAAAGTTTTTGACTTGTAGCACTAATAGATGACCAAACATTTATCTGATGAAGAATGTTATATCCTTCTCAGGATGCGTTATACAATACAACTACAGCAACAACAGAAACAACAACAGTTATTTAATCCTGATATTATTCTTTTTAGTACATGTTTTTTTTTCCTATCTTCTCTCTGCAAACATTTTCCCACTTTTCCCCCTTGTCCTCTCTGCTCTTCTCTCTTTATTTAAGTGGGAGCGATCTGTGAACTCACAAGCTCCATGTATTAATGACAGTTATAACAAAAACGCTGCCTAGATAAAAATAAACACTAACTGCCCCCCCATTTCCCACCAACAACCTACTGCTGTACCTCCCTCCTTTCCTTTGTCACTCTTCTGTCCTGTAATTATGAGATTTTATCTTCCTTGGAGGTGCAAAAAAAAATTCACAGAAATAATTTTTTGATAACATGTTTAGGTACATTTTTCTATTTTGTAGATCAAATTGAATATGAGCACAAATGCAAATCTGCTGTCTTTTGTTTGTAATTGTGCAGTCTGGCTTCAGCACGGACTGTGACAATGTATGCACTAAGTAGAGTGCATTCTGAAAGCAAATGAATTAAAATAAAATAAATATATGAAATACACAAGGGTATTCAGACCCTTTGCTATTACACTTTAGAGCACTCGGGTGTGTCCCATTTCCCTCTGGATGACCTTTGAGACGTCTCTACACTTTGATTGGAGTTTACCTGTGGCACATTGATCATAAAAATTATTACTCTCTTGATATCACCCAAATGAGGATGGGTTCCCCATTTTGAGTCTGGTTCCTCTCAAGGTTTCTTCCTCATAACATCTAAGGGAGTTTTTCCTTGCCACAGTCACCCAGGCTGCTCATCAGGGATAAATACACATCATTCACCTTGATTCTTAAATTCTGTAAAGCTGCTTTGAGACAATGTCCATTGTGAAATGCGCTTTAGAAATAAACTTGACTTGACATTGAATTGACGAACAGGATTTTGAATGGCACACACTTGTATATATAGGGTCTACATGCTGGAAATTCATATCAGAGCACAAATCAAACCATTGGGTCAAAGGAAACACTTGAAGAACTTTAGGATAGTATTGTGTCTAGGCTCAAATAAGAAAGGCTTTCAAATAGAGTTGGTTTACCCCTTTACTGTTTTGACAGCCGCTATTCCTCTGGGAAAGCTTTCTTCTACTGGATGTTGCTTAGGGATTTGTGCTCAATCAGCCACAAAGAGTGAGGTCAGACAAGGAAACCTTGGGGGCAGTCAATGTTCTAGTTCATTCTAAAGGTGTTCATTGGGATTAAGGCCAAGGCTTTGTGCAGGCCACTTCAACTCCAACTTTGGGGGGAAAAATATTTTCTTAGCTCACTTTGTGCACTTTTCATTGCTATGCTGGAACATGTTTTGGTCCCTAAATTTCAGTGACAGGAAACCATAATGCAATAAGAGATTTCAGACAATCATGTGCCTCCAAATTTGTGGCGAATGTTTGGGAAGGGCCCACATATGTTTGCAATGTTCAGGTCTCCACATACTGTACTTTTGGCCATGTAGTGTAAATTCACAGGACTGTTAAGATACTGTGAGGTAATTCTCAGACTTATACAGTATCTCACAAAATTGAGTACACCCCTCACATTTCAGCAACCATTGTAATACATCTTCTCAAGGGACAATACTAAAAAATTAAACTTGGATTCACAGCACATCCACATTTTGTTATGTTACAGCCTTATGCCAAAATGGATTAAATTAAATATATATAGTTTCATTTCTATAGTACTTTTCCTTCACAACATACTAAAATGGTTGCTGAAATGTGAGGGGTGTACTCACTTCCGTGAGATACTGTACAAAGAAAATAATGTTGATTTATTATTTGTGTGGAGTCTTTTTTCCCAATGATAGTTCTAATAGTTGTTCTAGCTATAATTTATGTGATAGATTTATATTAAATGTGCATATTTCAAACCTAGTTTCTATAGTAATAGCTCATTTACAAGGGTTTGGTAGGAATGAGAAATATATGTTATGTTTCATATGTTTAATACGCGTAATATATTTTCTGTTAGGGGGTGTTGAGTTTTTATTTTTGAGTTTCCATTCTTTATATCATTAATCCATTTTTTTCATCACAGGAAAGTTTGTGCTTTCAGCTTCCTGACAGGCTTCAATTCTTTCCATTACAGAGATGGGAGGGGGAGAGTGTAATAAGAGTGTTTATAGCTGCAGTAATGTAAGCTATAGCATAAATAACTTTGTAAACATTTAAAAATCATGATGCATATATTTATAAATAAGTTGTTATAAACTGTAATTGTTGGAAAACCGCTGTGGTATTAGAGGAAATTAAACACTTTGGGAGAATGCTGCTATAGGAAAGTAATCCAAATTCTGGCAATCCTCACACTCCACTAGCATTCTCTAATAGTGAATTCACTGTTCTGATTGGTCATAGGGTGGTGGTTAATATTCTATAACAGCAGCTCTGATAGTAGTTCCAGATGCAAGGCAAACCACAGGTTTAGATTAATGCACTAAATTTAATGTATTATTGTCTCTGCAGTAACAGATGACACTGGGACTTGTATGGCAGAGTAAATAATTGCAGATATGGTAAAGTTTTCTGTAAGGGGATTAGTTTAAATGACATTTTTGAGGGAGTCTCTATTGCAATGTCTTAATTTTATTACTGCTAGAGGCAAAACCATTGTTCTAAGAGTGCCATAGTAAACTATAGTAAATGTTTCTATGGTTATGTACAAGGTGATACGTGACAGAGATTTGTTGCTGGAAACACACACACACACACACACACACACACACACACACACACACACTCACTCGAAGACCAAAGCTTGTGATACCATGCTAAACTTTTTCCATCAAAGTCTGCTGTTGCTTTCCCTCTTCAATTTGCTAAATCCCAAGCATTAATATTAAACAGCCTGGATAGACTCGTCCAAATCGAATCTAACACTACCGTCTGTCAGCTCCTCTAAGACTGTCTCATTTATGTGCACGAGTGTGTGTGTGTGTGTGTGTGTGTGTGTGAGAGTGAGTGTGTGAGTGTGTGTGAGAGAGAGATTGAGCCATCTCTCCAGTGAGACCCACTGCAGTATCTGTGTAAACAGTAATACTGAAAGCGATAGTTTTCAGTCTTCATTCTCATTGTGCAGTTTCCAAATTGCTTTCTCCTCATTTCCCCTCTTGCAAGTGCATGTGCCTTCTCACCTGCTCATGCGTGACGGGTATGAGGCGCTGTTTGGACAGTTCTCGCAAGGTGCTGACGTCTGTCCTCATGTCGAGCTTACAGCCCACTAGAACTAGCTTAGCACTGGGACAGTACTCCTGAGCTTCAGCCTGCCACTGAGAGACACAGAGGAAAAAGAACAATTATACATCTACAATCCAGTCATATAAATCTTATTACGCATAAGTAATAAGTCATGTACTGCAAATGCTTAATCTGTAAGGTGATGCAATATGTAGAAAAGTTTATTAAAATTGTAAATGATCATGATTTAAAGTCAAATATTTGACAGAAGTTTGGAACAGCATATTTTATAAATACACCAGCATTTTTCCATTTTGAATCAATTTTAGAGTGTAGCAGGTCTGATTACACAGAGAACATGTGGTGCATTCTTCTGAACTGAGAATAAGTCACTTTAATTTTACTGTATTGTCTCAGTGATGGATAAAGTCCCACTTGAAAAAAACAGCTTGAGTGATACTTTCTTCTTTGTGTTTCATCCTAAGACCTAAATGTTTTGTGAAATCTACATATTTGCGTCAATAATAAAGTTAGTTTATACAGATATAAAAAAAAAATATAATAATAAGGGGAGTGGTGGCTCCAGCGGTTAAGGCGCTGGGTTGCCGATCGGAAGGTCGGGGGTTCAAGCCCCGGTATCGCCAAGCTGCCACTCTTGGGCCCTTGAGCAAGGCCCTTAACCCTCTATGCTCCGGGGGTCCCTTACGAGGGAAATATCAAGGTCCGTGACGTCGGAGTGACGTGGGGCCGCCTTCCCGTGGGCTCACCACCTGCAGGAGGGACCGTAAGGGACGGTGCTGTGAGGATTGGGCAGCAGTCGAAGGCGGGGGCCCGCTTAGACTGCTGCCCCCGCGACCCGATTTACGGATAAGCGGGAGAAAATGAATGAATGAATGAATAATAATAATAATAATAATAATATTACTACAAATACTACTATAATAAAATTAATCACATTTAGTGTTATTGCAGTTATGATTATTATTATTAAATAAACAAAATAAAATTATTAATTATTAATATTACTATTACTATTAAATAGCACTTTTATTTTTATGTATTTTTACCTACAAAAACATTTGCACTCTGATATTTTGTTATATTATGGCTCAGTGAAATCTACCCTCCTTTAGAGAAAATCTATGTATGGCATCCATTTGTCTTCTTTTTTAGTAGCTTTTCATCCATTTTGTTGTTTTGTCCAGACATCTAAACAGCGCCGCTGTCTCCAGCTCTATATCCAGCCAGCTCAGCTATGCTACTGTTCCCCTGTGGCTGAATGTGTTCAGCCATCCATCACCTCATCTCAGTGATCTTTTAGCCCTCAGCACGATCACTCATGGTGCAGTCAGAATACTGCCTCCCTCCACATTCCACGCCTTTGAGCCCCGCCCATGTGGGGAGGGGTCAGAGGTGACAGGCTGGGGTTCTCGGATTGGCACCTCAAAAAAAGCCACAAGTGTGTTGGAACTCTTGGAAACTATTTTTTGATCATCGCACTACTCTGACTCTGAGACTGGAATGTTCCGTCTATGTCACATCCCTGATGCAAACACATGAAGTCTGAGGCACAATACAGGGTGAAGCTCTACTTAGATTGCACAATAGAAACGGCCTTAAGTGCCAGGCATGCCAAAACAATTATTAGGCTGACAAAGCGTGGGAATGTTTCTTACACGACTGCTTTTAAAACACAAATACAGGAGACCACACGGCTTAAACACCTCCCAAAATTAAAGCCTGTAGGGCAATTCTCACACCCTGTGCACACCACATAATTGTTGACCTTTTGAAAAGAAAATAACAATTTTAGTTAATCTTCTATACAAACAGAGAATCGCACACAAACCGAAAACTTTTTTTATGTTTCTGGCAGGAAATGATTAAGTGCTGGAATGTGTGAAATATATTTGATCTGGAAATATTGTTTGAGAAGAACATCTGTCTACTCAGGCCGAGGTCATTTTATTAACCTCTTTGAACTTCGTCATCTTCAACACAGATCATTCTTAACTCCTATACGTATGTGTATATGTCAATACTCATATGACCTTGTAGGCAGAATATAGGGTAATAGACACACACTAATATTGAAATTAGTATGAATATACTAATAAAATAATGGTACGCCTTACAGTAAAGCATGTTACAGTAAGGTACGCTTTACACTATATAAACTTCCTCAACTGCTATTCACAAGAGACAATGACCAATAAACAAGTTTTCCAAAAGTGCTTTTGGCTAAAATAATAATAAAAAAAATTCCGAACTGAGGCTGAAGCACTTGCCAATATTTACACATGGAGACCAGTTGTGCTGTAATTTCATTTGTGCTTATTGATGTAAAATTATTTTATTTCTTATTCAGTGCTGGTGTCTGTAGCTAACATTTTATCAGTTGCTTTTCATGTGTTAACTTTTACTTTGTTACTTTATAAAATGATAAACACTTTTACTGCACCTGTATTAGCATTATGTTTAAGAAAAGGACACCAAAACGAGAGGGGAACTTGAAGGAATTTCAGACCTTTTTTGGTACACTGTCCAGAGTCTCAGGCCTGCTGATGTCGAAACAGATGAGAACCGCATCTGAGTCTGGGTACGCCAGGGGCCGCACGTTATCATAGTATGAAGAGCCTGTAAACACACAAAAAGCTAAGTATTCATAAAATTCACTAGTAAAACACACTAGTAATACACTAAAGTAAACCTCAAAAGGTTATACAGGTTTAATGATTCTGTCTGTTTCTCAATTCTGAGATGCGGATTATTACAAGAGAAAGGTTTTGCATAAAGCTGCCAGAAACAGGCACTCCAGTAAAGTAGAAAGTGTTAAAACTTTTTACATTTTCACTGCAATAAAAAAGTACACACTTCACTCCTATGAATAAGAATAAACAAAGAGATGCTTCAACGGGTCCTTTCTCTATAGGGTCAAAGTAACAAGCCGCAAACAGATGGGGTGTGCAACAAAGCAAGAAAAATGTTTTAGACTATATGTTCCTTTTTGTTTTTTACCATTTGTTTACCAGAATGTGATAAAATACTCCGAAATGTCAAATAATGTTTTTAAAATGTAAATATAACCTGCACAACAATTCAAGAAGAACGTAAGGAAAAATCAACAATGAAAAAAAATGGATGCAATGAAACAGATGGATAATACAATAAAATCTTCCCCATGGCATTACTGATCTCATTTACACACGCAAGCAAAAAACAAGGGCACAAACTATATCTTACCCAAGATACTGATAAAAACACTAACACCCACCGGGGGCTTATAATGTCACAATAATAATAAAAGTAGGAAGGCTAAAAGTTGCTGCATGTACCGTTATAATATATAATGCATGTTTTGTACTTGAACTTCATCCATATTTATAGGTGAACTCACCAGCTGTGGAAGCCATTTCAATAACAGCATAAAATATCAACACTTTGAGGTGAA
>JAAIIK010000075.1:1048951-1106746 GCA_014706435.1 Silurus glanis
TGTGTGTGTGTGTGTGTGTGTGTGTGGGGAGAGATATAATATATATATATATATATATATATATATATTTATTTATTTATTTATTTATTTATTTATTAGTGGAACCTTCTACTGTATGATATCATTGACCAGATGATATTTAGATTGTGAATCTGTGTTTCGGTGTATATTGTGCAGCTGGTTTAAACACTCTTCATTTATTGGACACTTTTTTTTACATTATGTAAGAGTACTGCCTAGTTGTTGTTTTTTTTTAATGCATGAATGACTTTTCCATGATGACGACCTTGGGAAATGTATAGGTTAGTAAACAGGTTCTCAGTCTTGCCATGGCATTGAGTCGTTTTGAAGATCTCACAAATGCGCTCGTAGCACAGAGATGCACAGGAGCTCTGATCCACGTTAATCCATTTTCATTCATGTATGGGGCAGGGACGGCTAATAAGTTGTGCATAGCAACAAAAAGGCTATAGTGAGCATTTAGTGCATCCAAAGTCTCATACCAAATTATAATAAATATTTTTTTAACAAATAATGCTTATAAAGCCTCTCCCTTTCTATCTGTAGTAGTAGTTAGTCATCAGGGTCAGGATTTTTCAGTTGCTAGGAGATGCTTCTCTGTTGCCATGGCGTCAGTTGCTGGGCGGTGTGGTGTGGGAGAGGTGAATGGCTTGGGAATCAGAGGAAAAACAGCAGAAAGAGCTAGAGACAGGAGTGGAGAGAAACTTGAGGACATGTGGATACATTTTCTTTCGCTTAATTTTATTTCTTTTTTGACTGCATTCATTCAGCTTGGTTGCAGCTAATTTTCGATCTTACCATGAGATCAATTGTTCCATTCTTTTCTTTTTCATATTTATTTTACCTTGATTTTGTGTGCGCAATTGAGTTTTAGATCGTCTTGTTCAATCTTCTTATCTTAGCAGATGGATCTACAAGCTGCTCTTTTTTTTTTCTCCATCCCTCTTTCTCTCTCTCTCTCTCTCGCTCATCCCTCTCTCACTCTGAGCAGGTTGGTGATGCCATGCGTAGGATGCAGGAGAGGGGCAACATCGGCAAAATCATCCTCTCCACCGAGCCAATGAAGGAGGAGCCCAAGAAGGAGGAGGCCAAGAAAGATGAGGACAAGAAGAAAGAGGACAAGAAGAAAGAGGACAAGAAGAAGGAAGACAAGAAGAAGGATGAGTCCAAGAAGGATGAAAAGAAGAAAGAGGAGACCAAGAAGGAGGAAAAGAAAGCTGAGGAAAAGAAACCAGAGGAGAAGGTAGAAGAGAAGAATGCAGAAGAGAAGAAAGAAGAGGCCAAGAAAGAGGAGAATTGAGAGTTGGGCAGAAGCTAGGCAGGAAATTGGTGGCTGTGAATTGTTTGTCTTTGGAGTAGGGGATTATTTGAGTCTGTGTTGCGTGTATGTGTGCGAGTGTGTTTGTGTGGTGGTGTTGGGAAGTACAGCGTAGTCCAGCTCTCTGCTCAACCCCAGGCACTTACTCTGGCCTTAAATCATCGCCTTGTGCTGAAATCTGTAATTGTTTATCCAGCCTTGTATAAGTTGAGAACTCAAAAGCTGTTTATTAACTAACTAACACAAGTGCACAAGCCTGTGCACGCACACACACCCACACACACACACACACACCAGGGATATGCCACTCTATTATGCCACTAAATTTCCCTTGTTACTTTTCCTGTATTCACCCCTGTACTCTGTGCTGTTACTATTCTTTAACTGCGTGCCATTTGAGGTATGCTGGATCAGTATTATACTGCCAAAGCCACTAATTCATAATTGTTCTGCTCCTCCTCATCCTCTCACCTTCATCATTGCTTTAACACACTACTCTCATCTCAAGCACTTGTTCTTTAGCATTTCAGATTTGGCTTAACTGCATTCTCAATGCTTTTTTGTCTAATAGCTGTGCACCCACAAAGGATTATGGGTAAATGCCAGGGTTGAGCAGGAGTCCTGTTGCCATGACTACAATGTTTCATATGTGTTCTGTCTCTTTATCCCAAACTCCCTCCCACTCATCTTCCTGGTCATATCTGTTCTCCCCTTAGTGAATCCTGTTCTCCTATTAGGACCAGACTCGCTGATGGAGAAGTCAATCATTGAGCCCCGCCCACATTGTTCACCAAGGCAATAAGGAGGAGTCAGTGTGGTTTCTAATTAGCTGTTCTAATTTCACATGCACCTGTTAAAACTCGAAAATATGATCGATTTCTTTAAAAGGTTTCAATGTAAGGACCAAACTGCAAGTAAAGACGTTTTTTTTTTTTTTTTTTCCCCAGAAATAATGACCATTCCAGGTTACAAAAAGAATGCAGGCGGTTGTGGGCCAGCAAAAGGAAAGAGGGGTTGATGCAATGAAATATTTTTTAGGCACGCTTTCAAAAACACAAAAGAAACCTAAGGACAGAACTAAAATGCCATATGATATCGTATAAAGGTCCTATGTCTTCGATTTAGTGGCCTGGTTAAGCGTATAGTCGTGATTTCAATCAAGCTGTGCACAAATCAAATCATGACTGTCATTAAACATGTTGCTTGCTAGGATCTTAATGGAGTTCACTAAAGAACAGCACCCATCTAACATCTCCCCACACACAGGCATGCAGACACGCACATTCTGAGGTTATTGTATTACAGCAGAGATGTGAAAACACTCAGTTTGAGATCCTGAATGTTTTTTTCTTTTTTTTCCTGAGCCTCCTCCAGGATTCCGCATTATCTGGAGCATTCCACTCCGAACCTTATGACCGTTGGCCTGTTTCCAGTGTAATTGTTGTTTTTCAGATTTTCTACTTCATTTTCTCTCTGTCTGTCTTTCTGTCTCTCTCTCTCTCTCGCTCTCTCTCTCGCTCTCTTGCGTTTTACAGCCAGTAGTTGGCATAGCAACAGGCATTTGGCCAGCAAGCAATGACACAGTTGCCCCCACCATCCCACCCACCAATTCCAAGCACTCCCACACTTATTTACGCGCTTTTGCTCCTCCGGCTTTTATTCAACTAAATATTGTTTAAAATCTCTTTCTATGCTGATTTGACATGTATTCAGGCTGCTGTGTCAGAGTCCAGTCCAAAGGGTGTAACCTGGCACGCCTTCCAACTCTGAAACCTGTCATTCAAACTCACTGACTCCTCCCTCGGCTAGACTTATGCATCTGTAGTGCACTACTGCCTCTCATGGCGATGTAGATGCACTGCAGTGACCTTTTTTTTTTTTTTTTTTTTTTCCTCCCCCCTTCCCTTTCCGTCCCTCCGTCAGTGGGTCTGGTTTTTGTCTGTGTGTGAAGTGCAGTGTGTTTAAGAGTGTGTGTTGTGTACAGATGTGGTTGAGAAGTTGTATGGATGTACGTCTCTGTCCTCAGGTCAGTTGTCAGATCTAGATGAAAATGTTTTTTTTTTGTTTTTTTCTTCCTGTCTCTACCTCCCTTATACTATGAGCTATCTCTCCTGTCCACCCTCCTTGCAGTTTAATCTTTAACAAACATAACTTGTAAACATCTCTTTTTTCTCTCTCTCTCCCTCCCTCCCTCCCTCCCTCCCTGTGGTGAATGGCCTGTGTTTAATTTGGTATTATTTGCACTCTGCTTGTGGATCTTAATGCACTTATAGGGATGGCAGTCCCACTCCCCGCCCCACTGTTCCTCAGGAGTCCCCTCAATTTCTTTTTGTTTAGCACACACACACACACACACACACACACCACACACACCGCTTTCTTGCATTCATAAGCACGCATATGAATAGTTTTTGCTCTCTACACACACGGTCACGTATAGAAACAGAACTTCATCTCAACCTTTGATCATTTTGAGCTTGTCCATACATCCATGGAGGAGGTTACCAGAATGCATCGGGAAGGGTGTGGCACTGCCATCCTTGTCTATAGAGTGACAGTGTTCTGACACGAGACCGGCAACTGGATTCGGCGAATGCGAATTCTGTTTCGGGATCATTTGCGCCCATGTTCTATTTTGTTTTGTTGTGCATCTCTGGTTCTCTGCCTGTGTTCTTGTGAAAAGTGCTTCACTTTCTGAAGCACAACATGACCCCTACTAACACTCCAGCAAAGGGCATCCTCATTCTTTTCCCTGTTGTTTTTTTTTTTTTGTTTTGTTTTTTTTTGTTGTTGCTGTGTAGCCCTATTATTCGTTTGAGTGTTTCTAAGTTGAAGAGGCTTCGCTGCACTTCCATTCAAATGTGAGGAATGACATTTTGTTGATCCTGATTGTGTGCCAAACTGTGCTTGAGGCTCTTGCCTTCACTCCAGCTATCCTTACTACACTGAACGACAAAACAGAAGGAACGACAAGAATTATTGCTGGTCGCTTTTAAAACGACCTTCATTAAAAAAAATAAAAAAGGAAAAAAAATATTAACCAATGTCGTACCTGTCGTGTGTGGTTGATCGCATCGCTGAAAGTTACTGGTGCTTAAAAAAAACTCCTGGCTTTTTCGCTAATCCATGTAAACGCTGTTTAGGTCTCACTGTGCCGATTGTTTTCCGAACACTGGAATACCTCCACGAAAGACACACATGCACACACACTTGCCAACCTCTCTGGCACACCAGCTCTGCTCAGAAGGGCTGATCTGTCAATCAGTTAATGCTAAATCTGTTAGTGTTTACAACTCAACAGGAAATAACAGACAGTGCAGAACTGGTAATCAGACTTGAGTTAAGATACAGCTGAAAATGCCAACTAAAGTCAACCTGCTCAAAGAAAAACATTTTGTTTTGTGTTCATGAATGCAGCAACTGCAATGTTTGGACTGGATTCTAGTTGTAGAACCCAGGTTCCACCCTGGATCTTCCATCTCATTCTCTAAGCAGGGTTGTTCTGGTCATATACCCCTTTGGCTGGGTGACATCAGGGCTGTTCCACCATTTCCTCCGTCGTGATTTCATCTGGCTGTACAGCAAAAGAAAATCAATTCTGCAGTTCAGTCCCGGTAGTATTAACATCTGCTTTATTGTTGCATGCATTCACTGGCATGAGGTTTATACATTAGCATGCAGTTTGCTTTTTAGTCAGCTTACCTATTTTCTTAGGTTCATAGGCCCAAGATAAGCTTAGCTGCAAGTGTGCGTGTCTCTGGTTTATATGGAGATATGCTGTGTGGATAATTCAGGGCTCTGTCTGAGCCACTCTGTTTCCTAGTTTTCTCTCTTTCCCATTCCATAGCCGCTATAACTTTCCCAGAACAGGAAACTCATTTTAAGACTGCTTTCAGCTTTTTCAGAGCAGCGGTGTGTGACCCAATCTGCTTGAGCATATACATTTTTACCTTTTGTCTTTTCAATACCAAAACTGATGAATAATTAGCTTTTTTTTCTTTTCCTCAATGAATTACTATGTGCTGGTTGACAGGGTACTTACCAAATGATAAATTTATAAAATGTACAACTTGGATTTCTCCACCGTAGTTGTGGTATTTATTATCAAAGCGACGCATTTGTAAGAACTGAGATTTCTATATAGATGCGTCGGGCATTTGTATGTTAGGACCCGAATGATTGCCATGACATGACTCAACACCTCAGTTGCTAAATAGCTTAAATCATTGCTTTTCTCTCGAGCTGTGTTTTGTATAATCACCCTTTCTTCCACACACGTCAGAGATGCGACAGGCTGTTTCCTTTGTTTTTCCTTCATCAGTGTTCCCCAGCCTCCCCCTTTTTCTCTCTATCTCCAATGTATTTGAGACCCTTTGAAGGGGCCGCTGCTTCTGTGCTCGACTCTGGGTTGGATCACGTGTGACTCGCAAAGGTGGTCAAGAGGACCATAGAGCTCGTTTAACGCTTCTGTGTGTGATGTTACCATTATGCCTTACATGTTTTCCAGGACTAATAAAAGAGCATAACAAAAAATACGAGGTTGCGTGGTTATTCCTTTTATTCAATGTTTTGATGCACTTGAACACAAACATTTCCTCATAGGAACATGTAAGTAGGTGTAAATAAAATAATAGGATATATTTGTCACATATACATTACAGCACAGTGAAATTCGTTCTTTGCATATCCTATATTTCTCAGAAGCCGGGGTCAGAGCTCAGGGTCGGCCATGATACGGCGCCCCTGGAGCACAGAGGGTTAAGGGTCTTGCTCAAGGGCCCAAGAGTGGCAGCTTGGCTATACCGGGGCTTGAACCCCTGCCTTTCCGAGCAGAAACCCAGTGCCTTAACTACTGAGCTACCACCCCCCCAGTTATATATTACAGCAAGCGTATCTGTCGGCAGTTTATATATATATAATATACTTATTTCACTTTAACCTTGATAATACCTGATACCATCTAAGTGATTGAAAGAAGCAAAACAGTCAAGGACCTACAGTTTGGGTCCCAAAACCCACTTTTAGAAACATGGGTTTAAAACTGTTGAGTGCATTAACATATCTAATTACCTCAGTGTTGATGCATGTCTAATAGAGTTCAAACATTTGAGCAGTCATGTGTCTGTGGGATCAGGAAAAACAGCAATCACAAGCCTTCAAACAAAATAATGACTTTTCCTAGAGACAACAGTATTAAAAGGGAATATAATTTCTAATGTTTATAAACCATTAAAAAAGTGGGAGGCGTAGAGGAAGAAAAGGTAATTATTAATATAACAATGCACTTTTTGTTGTTTTTATCTGATTGTGCATCAGGTAAAAATGTTACTGTATAGGTTTTAAGTTTTGAAGTAAGGGCGTGGAAATGTTTGCAGTCCAAATAATCTAATTACACGCTGTATTCTATAGTCTCGAATTCTTTTTATTTATTCATAACCAATAGCTTCACGTAATTCATATACAATGCAAAATTAGATTTATTTGACTTTTACGTAATTGGACCGAACTGCTCAAACAGATTTAGTGAATGGAGAAAGATGCACAACTTTACAAAGTACAAATTAAGCACTTTTTTTAGAATCTGAAAGTCATTAGAGGATGCAAAAATTTCTCATTTTAAAAAAATAATACAAAAACGTTAAACAGTAGTTTATAAAAGCAATCACATTCATGCCAAGAGATTGACATAGAAAAGTTTTGGTTAAGAAATAGTTGAAATCCTCAATACTTGAAAACAAATGTGTAACATTTAATCTATGTGGTCATTGTACTCCAGGAGAAATGTGTTGACCCCAAAAAAAAAAAAAAAAATCCTTCACTTGCATGAAAGTGTTGTTTTGCAGTCTAAATAAGTTTTAACTTTGGTCTTTCGTACCATAGGATACCATGCCATTATTAGTGTTGACTTCTCTTACGACTGCTGCTCGTGGGCCAGCTTCCATGTCTACTTCTGTGTTTGCTCTTCACATGCACACCTCCTTCACCTTGCCCATGCCTGATCACATTATTTCCATGACTTTCATGATGACTCACTTCATGACTGCTTTTCAAATGTAATGTCTTTCTGGAGCTGCTTGTTTGTCTTCGCTCTTGACCATTACCATGCTTGCTTCTGTGGTGTTTCTTCTTTCCGTGTTTCTGGGACGTGTGCCTCTCCTCATGCTGTGTATCCATGTGGGAACTTTTATGCTCCCGTCGTTCTGTACTTACTGGAGCGACTGAAACCGCATCATGGTCTTTGTGGCTTTTAGTGAAGCAAATAGAACAGATCAACTGCCGGTCGGTTCGACAATAGATTTCCAGTGGGAGGTTGTGACGGAGACAGATATCCATTCGAGGCTCTCCGCTAATGACTATTACAATGTTTTTGTCTCCAGAGTTTGCTTTCTCATGCCCAAATGTTTGCGCCTCGCAGTATGACACTGCACACTCCGAGCACAATTTGACAGGTTGCCTTTTTCGTCCTGTACAGATGCTACTTTCCGTGTTTGAAGGTCCAGGGTTGCGAAGTGAGGTGTCCTGCAGTCTTGCTTTTTGTAATTGTTCTACCACCTCAGCAAACATGGTGTTTTTGTTAAGAGCAGGCCTCTGTGTAAAGGTTTCTTTGCATTTTGGACAGCTGTAAGTCTCTGAATGATTGTCCTCATTCCAGTAATCCTCAATGCAAGCCATGCAGTAATTATGTCCACACGGAATTGTTACTGGATTCTCAAGTGAGTCCAAACAGATAGGACACCTTAAAGGGTCCTTGTTCTTGAGCGCTACCGCTGCCATTTCACATTTATCTTAACTGTACAGTGTCGGTACAAGTCTCCGTTGAAGTGCAAAATAAGGACGCCTCCTGGTTACATTTAATGTGAGTGCTGTAAAGATAGGTATTCAAAAACCCAGTAAGGAGGTGTGGTATGTAGAACAAGTGGTGTCACCTGTTTTACAGGTCTTTAAAACAACAACAAGCAACTTCAATGCAAAGCACAACTGGGGAAAAAAAGTTTTCCACATAACAGTTTTGCTGTGGAACTGGATAAAGTGAAATCTGAAACTAAAATGAAAATTCCAGCAACACGGTAAGCTACACCTGAACAAAGATAAGTGCTTTACCAGAAGGAAATAAAATTCATATTTGTGGTAGGATGAGACACAGAAGAAAGATATTTGGTGCAAAGTGGATTATAAAATGACCAATGACTGAAACAGCCTGACTAAAGAATTTATTGAGAGAAGTATAAAAATGTTGTGTTTCACATCGAGAGTTGTTTTGCAAATTGATAAGATTTAAATAGTTTAAAATAACAAAAGAATTGCTATTTTTACAAAGCAAAATTTATTGACAAGCCGATGATTGTCTCAAGGTTCATCGATTTAACGCTTTATTTTTCGGTGTAAAAAAAAAAATATCCCTTTACTTGAATATACCGTATGAGACAGAATATGAGCTGACTACTTACAGTAACACCAGTATACAGTATATCTACGGTTCTTTGTTTATTAAACAAATTATAAGAAATTGCCTTCAAGAATTTGTCATAACTGCTACAATTTTGTATTTTCTTTTATAATACAACATAAAACATATTACATTCGGAAATACTTTTGATTTGATATAAACATTTGTAAGCTTAATTACATAAAAAAATAGGAGTGGGGTTGCTGTTGAAGTCAAGGTATCCAAATGTTACTTAAACCCCCTTAATCCCACAAGTCCTCAATGCTTCAGACAAGTCTTTAAGATATTTGACATCAGGATATCCATTCCTGTAGACACAAACACAAACCTTGTTACTTAAAAAGCATTTTAATTACTTACAATTTAGAAATAAAACATTTCCCCCAAGCCACTCTAATCTACGTGACTGTTTTTCTTACTATAATGTTTCCCTTTTTCATACCTTTCATTGATTTGTTTTTTTTTGCTATTCCATGCTAATTTGTGTAATGAAACTCACCTACTCTTCCCTCCAGTGATGTTGGTCTTGTGCGGGATTCTGCTCCAGGTTATTTTTGCCTTGTCATTATTGTTACTTGGGCAAACAGTAAAGGTAAACCCTTGCTTAAATGCTTTCTCCAGGCATTGCAGTAATTCTTGCCCCTGTGAACTAAGTGGCAAATAGGCTTCAAATACAGCTCCCTGGAATGGTAACCCGGGGTTTGGATGTTCCTCCTATTTTGGGCACAAAGCAAAAATTAGTATAACTGCATTTTAAATATAATAAAAAAAAATACTATAGGAATAAAGTCCTCGTACTCCCTGGATGCCATCAGGTATACAGTAGGTAATCTTGGCTGTTCTGTATTGCTCGTAGCCAGGCAGGCTCACGGACAACTCTGTACAACTCATGGCGCCATGAATGCCTTTTTTCTCCTTTTGTCTTGTGCCGGCTTCGTTTCCTTTGAGCTCTTTTGTATTCTGCTCCTCTTTGAGTGGATGAACATGCATTTCTTTTGATGGGTTTCTGGCTGCATTCGCTTTAGAGCACACCATACACTGAGCATGAAGTCGAATACAGTTGGAACATAGAAAAACACCACAGCTTCTTTGTGTGCCGTTCTCTCCACACACACAAGATTCCAACTGTTTACTGATTGGCACGTTGGTCTGTTTCAAAGCCAATGTAGTTGCATTTTGGCTTTTCTGTGTTGTCAGGGATGATGCCGTCTGCCAGTTATCCCTCAGTCCCAACAGCACTCCAATTACCTCAGATGATTTGCCTGGTAATGGGCCAGTCTTACTTTCCAAATCTGAAGCCGCCGTCTGCATTTCGTTGGTAACTGGCATCGATGTTTGCTTATAAGCTACATTTCTGGACTCAGATTTGTATCCTTTAATTCTGCATTTTGCAGAACTCTCACTATTAGCTTTGGACTGATTTGGTCTTGTCTGATCGTTGCTTTTAATTGGTGTCTGGTTACTTGATGCCTTTGCTTGTCTTTGATCTGTACTTTCCTGATGGGTGATGGAGGTATGGACAAAAGATCCAGAGTTTAAAAATCTATTAGGAAACAGTTCTTGCAACATTTCCTTGGCTTGGGAACACTGTGATCTGGGCCCCAACAGTGAAATATCATCCTTCACATTCAGCAGTACAATTTTGCTGAAGTATGAACATATGTCCAAACAGCCTTCCTTGAATATATCATCACCTTCTGTCGCACCAAAATCTGCTACTTTAAGTTTCTGAACATAAAAGTCTAAACCTATCGAATCAACTAGCTTCTGGAGCTCCTGCTGACATTCTTCAACCTTGGATGATGCTGATCCTTTTAGAATAACCATAGTCTTATATTTGTCAACTATGTTCTCAGATACTTGTACATCAGAGATCAGAAAATGTATTTCAGAGTGATATATTTGTTTTATATAACTCCACATTAATGTAGGTACAGTGATTGCTTTGGATACAGTGCTGCTTGGAAGTGCCTCAGCAGATATCCTACAATTAAGGCTCGTGGATCTTTGTCTTCTAATGGAATTTGTGGCAAGACTTGAATTATCATTAGTCCCAGGCTTTTGTGTCTCCTGTTTTTGTACTGGCCGGCCTGAACAACTACTTGTCCTTTTTAAGGTAGACATAGCAGTAGTTGTAGATTCTACTGTAGATCCTGTAGTCTTGCCCAGTTTCCCGAGCCCTGAATGGGCATTCACATGTGTGCTGAGTGGACCTTTGAAAGCAAGTGTTAAGCTGGAGGTACAACTTGCAGAATTTGTTCTACTAACCTCGTTTAAGATATCTTCATTATTTACACCACTTACTTTAAAAGCACTAACCTGAGAAGCCCTGGCCTGGACACTACTGACTGAATCTTCTGTACCAGGGGTGGAATTTGGTGCCAGTGCTGGTGTGTTAATACCTTGGGTTAAATCTTGAGAATCTTTACTTCTCCCTTTTTCTACAGGGCCAAACCCCAGTAAGCCTATGTCAGAGTTCTTAAATCGAGCAGCTAGTTTGTATTCCTCTCCATTCTTTAATCTTCGCTCAGCATCCGAGATTCTCTTTTTAAGGGTCACAGAATTGGATTCTCTGCTTGTTCCAGCCTTCTGAATTTTCTCTGATTCAGAAACTGGGGAGTAAGAGGGAGATGACTGAAGTGAGGTCTCTTGTTTTGTTCTCAAGTTCTCATCAGATGAACCGAACAGAAGTATCTGTTTGGCCTGAGAGACATCACTGCTCTCACCTATGATATAAATGTGGGTCTGATCAAAGTTGAGCAACACTTTGGGAAGTAATGACTCTAAGTCCTTAAATGCTGCATTTTGCTCTCCATGCAGTTTAAGGGCACTTCTTGGAATCTGAGCTCTTCGCAAATTACCCTCCATCTGCTGGTAAAGCTGACTCAGCTCCTTGCGAGCATGGTTCAAATGTTTTTCTGCTTTGGATCCTGTCTCACTGTTTGCATTGGTTTGCAAGTACAGTGTAGAGACTCCTGCAGATGTGACATCAACCACATACACCCCATGGTTTTGTAATATAGTCCTGTACTCCTCACTTCTGCTACATAGATATGCAAATACATCTGCCTCCATGATTAGAGACAATGCCTCCACATCCAGTGCATCTATCCAATCTTTTGTCCTCTCATCAGAGCGTGTTTGTGTCTGTGACCGTTGTATGCTGCTCACTTTCGGACTTGGATACCCGAAATCCTGGTGCAAAGAAACATCTCCACCAAAGAGATGTCCATGTGGTTGGTGCAGAGGGTTGTGTTTTTCTTTCTGATGTGAATAAGCTCGCTCAATTTCTTGTGCAAAGGACAAACTTTCTTCACTTGGAGGTACAAAGTCTACAAGGAGCTCTATCAAGTGAGTAATAACATAATTAACCACTGAGTAGGGTCCCTTTAATGTGCAGTGCCTCAGTGGCTTAATGTAATGTACCCCAATGTCTGTAAATTTTTCAGTGAGAGTTTTTATAGTCTTTTCACCCAGTGGAAAGTGGCTGCAATCTATGGTCACACACACATCGAGGAATACCTGGAGAGATATGTGTCAGAAAAATTAAACGTGAAAATCTTAGATTGCATTTATATTACTAGGTGTAAGAAGAAACAAGCATATCATGAATATTTAAGCCGTTCTAGTTTGCCCTCTGTGCATACCTTGTTCAGGTGCTGTGAGTCCTGCCATGGAAAACTCAGGGAAAGTTCATACGTCCTGCCGTCCACCTTTAAAACCTGTGGTTTATGACTGCACACACTGAGCGCAACTGTAGGAAGTAAAAAAAATATATATATTGAGCAAATATTAAGATATGAGTCAATGTCTAACCCAAGTTGATATGAATCAAAATCGTAATCCTAGATTGTCAGAGGTTCTGAAATCTTTAATATGCTACATGAAGAATAAAATTCTTTAAGATTGATCAAATGGTACTGTCGTTTTTAGGTGACCTGTTGTATGCTTTTGTTTTCCATCCCTTTGTCGAGTTTGATATTACATAAAATTTCCTGTTCAATCACCTGATACTGAGGCACCAAACACTTGAATAAGAAATGTTTCATTGTTGATGTGGTGCCGTTTTCTGTAGTAAGAGCAATCTCGAGTGTCAGTTGGACCCTGGAGAGGTATGACTCTTTTATTCAATTTTTTTCATCAAGAGAAGAGTGGCTATTGTGAAGGTTCCACAACATTACATAAATAAATAGCACGATGACTCAATCAGGTAATCTTTGGTAACCAAATTACCGTGATACAAGACTAATAATCCGCTTCTGTGCATGGTGTTATCAAAAATAACTCTGTATGGTCACAAACTACCCGGTCCCACCACACTCCATTAATATACTATATATGGATCAGGCATAACATTATGACCACTGACAGGTGAATAACACTGATTATCTCTTCATCATGACACCTGTTATTGGGTGGAAAATATTAGGCAGCAAGTGAACATTTTGTCCTCAAAGTGTGTTAGAAGCAGGAAAAATGGGCAAGCATAAGGATTTGAGCAAGGAGTTTGACAAGAGCCAAATTGTGTTTGCTAGACGACTGGGTCAGAGCATCTCCAAAACTGCAGCTCTTGTGCTGTTCCCGTTCTGCACTTGTCAGTAATCTATCAAAAGTGGTCCAAGGAAGGAACAGTCGTAATTGGGCAACAGGATTGGCAGCATTTGTGATACATGTATTATTTCAAATATAAAATAGGAATTTGTCATTTGTATTTGATAGGGATGAGGAAAATGGCTTCATATTTTGTATCAAAGTATTTTTACTTTGTAAGAAGATGACATCATAAAAATGCAGCCTCTGATTGGTGCATACACAGTAGTTTGCCCAGACTTGTTGAAATCAGAACAGAAAATTGATCCATATGGAAGAAGGTGGTGAAGGTAAGAAACGTGCAGGCTGCCAGCTTTCAAATAGGTGTCCAATGATTGATGATTAAATATTTGCCAAATATTGTACCCTAATTGAAGTAGCTGTTTAGTAAAAACATGATTTTGCATACCATTGCATGAATGACTGCCTGACACATAATATATTATATTTATGATTAACAATCAAATGATTAATTTGTTAGAAATTGCTACGAGTTGCTATGAATACAGGTGACATCAGTGTCGTCTTATGAATTACTTGTTTGTTATTGAGTCAATGTTTCTGATGTAAAGTAGCCTTTCGTTACTAAACACAAAGTAACTAAATTAGGATACAATTGAGTCATTCTCAAACTGTTAAACATACTAGTCCTTAGCCCCGTGTTTTCTGTTTCTGTGATTGTTGTTTAATGTAGCATCAGGGTTCTGGGGGAACTTTGTTTCATTTCACTGTGTACTGCGTCAGCTATATATGGTTGAAATGACAATAAAAGCTACTTGACTTTAAAACTAACCTTCATCTGAGAGATCACAGGGAAATGTATGTGAATACTTAATCTGTTAACTGGTTGCATATGTCAGATTTATTGCATGGCTCGGCCAGAGAAAAGCATTGTTTACACTGACCCAGTTGATTAATGGTGAAGGGAAAGATCAAATAGATCAATTGATGGAAGGTTTGTAAAAAAAAAAAAAAAAAAAAAAAGTCATGCTCCCTTGTAAGTATTTTTAGTATTTTTTTATATACAAAAAATACAGTAGTTTATATTGATACATGCTTTGTATTTTATTTAAAAATCTTTGCCCAACCCTGTGGACTGCCAAGGCTTATTGATGCAGGTGGGGATCGAAGGCTGGCCCATGTGGTCCGATTCAAAGATGAGCTCCTGTAGCTCATATTGCTGAAGAAGTTAATGATGGTAATGTTAAAATAAAGTGGTAGTGTTAATGATTGAAAGGTCAGATCTGTTTTGAAAGTAAAAGGGGGACCGACCCAATATTACATGGTCATGTTATGCCTGATCAGTGTATTTCTATATTATTTTAAAAACTATTTCATTGTGGGGTTTTTTTTTGTTGCAATCATTGGAACTCCCCCATCACTTAGAAAGTAAGAATGAAAACGCAGGAGACCTCTGCTATCTTCAAAGGTGATCATGGCACAGGGATCTGCTGCTTTGAGGGTGATCTTGGAGATCTCTCCTCCTCCGTTTCGCTCGCGCAGAAAGTGGATCAGAAGTTTATCTTCAAGGCGCTCGTGGTCCATATCGGTGGGAAGCCCACGTACACATACCGTGTTTCCTATTTCCGCCATCTTCTGGACAACTGACGTGAAAAATAAAAATAAAGTGGAGAAACGGATTATTATAGCGGTATTGTTAATATATGCAGAGCCTAGTTTCTTAAACAAATATTGCAAACATTGCACAGTCTATTTCCAGACTATGGCGTGAGGTAGCTGCATTACAACAAACGATATTTTTTTCTTGAACATTAGCAGGAAATTTTAGAAAGAACTTGCGCCATAGTCGCAACAGGAAGTTTGTTTACTTATACCTTCCTGCCAAGATGTCCTAAATTAGATTGTTAACCGGTTCCTGGGGTAAAGACAGGTCGACCAGCTGCCCTCTGCTCCTTTTACCACTGTGCAACATTGTTTGCATTTCATTGTCTTTCACTCATTGTATTCTCTCTGATTGTGTGTGTGTGTGTGTGTGTGTGTGTGTGTGTGTGTGTGTGATCTCGAAAAGAAAAGTGAAAGCTGTGTGAGATCGAGTGTCGTAGTGTTCTGGAGATTTAAAGAAATAGTTGCTGCAACTTTATTGGAGGAACAAAAGAAGCCAACCAAAGTGTATTGCATGCCATAATATTCTCCATGGCAGTGAATTCAGGTATAATGAGGTAAATGTATGTATTGCAATTTCAACTATTTTTATTTCCAAAAAAAAACTAAAATACTGTGTAGAGACGTGCAGCCAGGTGAGGCAGTGACCTGTTCCAATGTACAATCCACCTGTTCCAATAAAGATGCATACAATAAAATGTGAAACTGTATATATTTCAATTTACTATTTGCATAACACTTTTTTAAACAACGGACATTATGTCCAGCATGCTCCAAGCAGCTTTACAGAGAGACAGAAGTTATAAAGTTTGAATTTATAATATGATATCTTGACCAAGCCAATTGTGACTGTGGCATGGAAAAACTCTCTGAGATGGTATGAGGAAGAAACCTTGAGAGGAACCAGATTTAAAAGGGAATCCATACACATCTGGGTGGCACAGACTGTGCATTCGTTATAGTTTTACCATTGTTGAAGTGTACTGTTCAGTGATGGATGCTTAAATGCAGAAATGTTCAAACTGTGCTCCTAAACCATAGAAACAGACTGGTTATATTAATTGCAATGCAAATCCATCCTCAAATTTCATAAGTTGCTTAGTCACTTCATGGATCTTTTCAATTAAAAATAACTCCATCCAGAGGTGGTGTGTCAGTATAAATCAGACAGATTCAAGGAGAAGATAGGGACTGGTCACTGGTACCCCAGGAGCATGTTTATCTGGTCAGAGTGGGAGAGAGATTTCTCTCACTTTTTTTTAATGATGTTATGAATTGCTTTATTGTCGAAATTGCCGATTACATCTGAACTGAGCGTGGGGAATAAGCGCGTGTGGGACTATTTCTGTGGATATCACCAATATACTGTTTATTTGTATGTTATCACTTTTCATAGTCTAGGCAACTTACAGTGCCTTGCGAAAGTATTCGGCCCCCTTGAACCTTGCGACCTTTTGCCACATTTCAGGCTTCAAACATAAAGATATAAAACTGTAATTTTTTGTGAAGAATCAACAACAAGTGGGACACAATCATGAAGTGGAACGAAATTTATTGGATATTTCAAACTTTTTTAACAAATAAAAAACTGAAAAATTGGGCGTGCAAAATTATTCAGCCCCCTTAAGTTAATACTTTGTAGCGCCACCTTTTGCTGCGATTACAGCTGTAAGTCGCTTGGGGTATGTCTCTATCAGTTTTGCACATCGAGAGACTGAAATCTTTGCCCATTCCTCCTTGCAAAACAGCTCGAGCTCAGTGAGGTTGGATGGAGAGCATTTGTAAACAGCAGTTTTCAGTTCACAGATTCTCGATTGGATTCAGGTCTGGACTTTGACTTGGCCATTCTAACACCTGGATATGTTTATTTGTGAACCATTCCATTGTAGATTTTGCTTTATGTTTTGGATCATTGTCTTGTTGGAAGACAAATCTCCGTCCCAGTCTCAGGTCTTTTGCAGACTCCATCAGGTTTTCTTCCAGAATGGTCCTGTATTTGGCTCCATCAATTTTAACCATCTTCCCTGTCCCTGCTGAAGAAAAGCAGGCCCAAACCATGATGCTGCCACCACCATGTTTGACAGTGGGGATGGTGTGTTCAGGGTGATGAGCTGTGTTGCTTTTACGCCAAACATAACGTTTTGCATTGTTGCCAAAAAGTTCGATTTTGGTTTCATCTGACCAGAGCACCTTCTTCCACATGTTTGGTGTGTCTCCCAGGTGGCTTGTGGCAAACTTTAAACGACACTTTTTATGGATATCTTTAAGTAATGGCTTTCTTCTTGCCACTCTTCCATAAAGGCCAGATTTGTGCAGTATACGACTGATTGTTGTCCTATGGACAGAGTCTCCCACCTCAGCTGTAGATCTCTGCAGTTCATCCAGAGTGATCATGGGCCTCTTGGCTGCATCTCTGATCAGTCTTCTCCTTGTATGAGCTGAAAGTTTAGAGGGACGGCCAGGTCTTGGTAGATTTGCAGTGGTCTGATACTCCTTCCATTTCAATATTATCGCTTGCACAGTGCTCCTTGGGATGTTTAAAGCTTGGGAAATCTTTTTGTATCCAAATCCGGCTTTAAACTTCTCCACAACAGTATCTCGGACCTGCCTGGTGTGTTCCTTGTTCTTCATGATGCTCTCTGCACTTTAAACGGACCTCTGAGACTATCACAGTGCAGGTGCATTTATACGGAGACTTGATTACACACAGGTGGATTCTATTTATCATCATTAGTCATTTAGGTCAACATTGGATCATTCAGAGATCCTCACTGAACTTCTGGAGAGAGTTTGCTGCACTGAAAGTAAAGGGGCTGAATAATTTTGCACGCCCAATTTTTCAGTTTTTTATTTGTTAAAAAAGTTTGAGATATCCAATAAATTTCGTTCCACTTCATGATTGTGTCCCACTTGTTGTTGATTCTTCACAAAAAATTACAGTTTTATATCTTTATGTTTGAAGCCTGAAATGTGGCAAAAGGTCGCAAAGTTCAAGGGGGCCGAATACTTTCGCAAGGCACTGTATTTCACATATCTATGTAAAATATATTTAGGTGTGTTGCTATCAATAAAACTGCAATAAAAAAGGACCATGAGAGGCAAAAATTACCCCTGCCACCTGGGGGCATGCAAGAGCCTGAGTACTGCTTATATAAAATCCAAATAACCCAAATTGCCTAATCGCCCAAACCAAGTTATTGAGAATGTAATAATTTCATCTCTTTGGGTCAAATCTGGCTCTGTCTCTCCAGCACCCCTCCCTCTTTTGACATCACTGCATGTCATTGGCATTTAATAGACTTTTAATTATTGTGGTAAATATATAAAACGTTTGCTTTAGCAATCAGGACATTATACATTGTTCCTTATACTGGTTGTTCAAGATAGCATGCTAAGAAGAAGTATTATATCTAGCTAGACACAAGTTTACAATGCACATTTGTGTACAACTTCTAGACAGTTCACTATTTAGCCATGTATTTATATCAGTTTTAGGTTTATAGGCACCTGATCAATGCATCCATATGTAAGCCTTCCCTAAACTGTTGCCACAAAGGTAAAAGCACAAAATTGTATAGATTGACTTATGGAGTATCAATATGATTAGCTATTAATATGATTATTAAATTGTAATTTTTATTAGCTATCATTATTATTATTATTAGATATGAAGAGGCCAAAGCTTATTTCTGCATGTCAAAAGCCCAAGGCAAGGTGGTTGAAGACATCGAGTTCTGACCTCAAATACATTAAACACCTTTGAAATAAACTGAAATGCTGATTGATCACTAGATGTCCTTACCAGTACCTGACTTTATTAAGACCCTGGTGGCTAAATAAACATAAATCTCCACAAGCACACTCAAAAATATAAGATTTTCTCAGAGAAGTGGAGAACAGCAACTGGTAACTAAATGTGGAATGAGATTCAAAAAGCATATAGTTTTTGCCATATAATATAAGCTATACTATAGGGCCAAAAGTATATACTTTTTTGAAAATTAGAAAGTAGTATTAAGTGCAGTGGTAAAATTGATCAATAGACCTGTTTAAATAGTCAATTAATGTTTTTTAAACAAACAATAAACAATAGTTATTTTATGTTTGTTTATTAAAATATGTGCAATACAATTTTTCTTAAAATAAAAAATTTGAAGTTATTGTCTATTTTCTTAACCAATAAAATGATTCCAGAACAACAGCCAAAAAAAAAAAAAAAGCTAAAGAGCCAACAGTTAATGTAGGAACACAAAACATAGTATACAGTGGTCCCACTTAAATGCATCATTGAAGTACAATGCAATTTTATGTACTTGTCATTGTACTTAAAGTGGTAATTTGATTCAGTAATCCATGTCCATAATATATTAATTGTGGCTATGGAAAACCTGGCTTTCGGCCTAATAGATTCATTTGTGGTCTTCTAAATTTTTTTATTTTTTTATTTTTAAGTGATCTATTACTTTCCTGAATACAAAAGTCAAGTAAAGCTGTGACAGAGAAATTCAAAGAATTCTTATCTATTAATTGCGCCCTCCACTGGCAGTTCACTGATAATTCAGTGGCCATATATCTACTGACATTTTCTTCTATTTATATATACAGCTTTAACTTGAGGTCAGCATTATCTTGTGACTGGCTGTTTAGTCTCTCACGAAGGACATTAGCTTGTTTAATTGTTTTATCATTTTGAATAGCCTGAAATGTGGCCAACTTTCTTTGGACAAAAGGGAATAGAAGACCTTTTCAAGCTTTGAGGGTGAGTAAATCATTTTTAGTAGGTCAAATAGCTGCAACTGATCTCTGTTTTTAGTGTTGAAGCACACGTGGGCCCAAAAGGATGTTTAGTTCTCTATGTGTTGCTATTGAGAAATTCTCAGATCATGTCTTTAGAATTTGGGCCCTAAAAACTCCTAAGCGTGGACAGAGTTAATTCACATATACACAAGTGTGCTCACTGATTGGAATGCTAAAATGGACCAAATATGAAGACCTTTGTGTTGAAGAAGTCTTAATATTATATTAAATTGTGTTTTACACAACATGCAGCTCTTAACAAGTAGGTTTTCTGAAATCTTGTCTCTTTTGTAGCAGCTTTCCCCTTTAAACCATTATATATTTGTGGAAACCAGATGCATCTCTCAGTGGCATGTCTCAGAAAACGTTTGCTTTTACGTCAGCCACACTGCGTTCTCTGCGGATGGAACAAGAGTTGCAGGACTGGGAGGAAGCACGTAGGGCACTGGAGCACAGGAGGGTAATGAGTAGGCGCCCACTGCCAGCCGCACCGCGGCTCAGACACGGGACAGAGAGGATCCAGACAGTACAAGCTCCTCCACCTCAGATCCACTGCAGAGACCCGGCTGTCCACAACACTTTCATGTACGGAGACATGAGAAGTCTGTATGCTGTACTCAAAGAATCTGGTATGGTGAATGCAATAATGGAGATTGTCCATGAGGAGATGGTGTGGACTCCAGAAATGGGTAAAAAAGCATTCAAATACACATGCTGAAGGAAAGTGGGAATCTGTGGCTAGTTGGGATGTGAGCATCAAGTGTAATGGATTTTGAAAAGTTTTATACTGAATTTCTATATGGGTGGAAGCACAGGAAGACAAAGTTATATACACAGATCAAACAAAACCAAGAGAAAGTATATCTAAGCACTAAACTAGAATGGGGCAAAAATAAGAGTATTGCATCATATGGACAGTTGGGAATGGATTATTTATCTATTTATTGTGGTGGAAATTCTGGGTGGAAATTATATCATATATCATTACTTAAAATGCATGCTGTATCATCACAATATTTGGTCACCATTGTCAAACAAATATGCAACAAATTATCATTATAATGATTTTATGATGTGTGTGTGTGTATGTGTGTGATATATTAAATATATTGTTACTAAATATTGTTTAAATAAGAATAAAACTAGCCTAATCTTCTTATAATTCTTGTTGCTCTGTACCCTAGGCATGTGGACTCTGTCCTCCAAAGTGAAGCAAACGTCGGGCCTGCGCCTGGCTGCCGGCAGAGGGCACTATGGATGCGTGGAGGAACTGCTATTCCGGGAAGCTGAGGTGGACGCTGACCCTGGTGGTCGAACGGCCCTCCATGACGCCTGTTCCGGGGGTCATCACTCCTGTGTAAAGCTGCTGCTGGAGCATGGAGCAGACCCCGATCTGCTGACAGCTGACGGCAATGCACCTCTTCACCTGTGCATCACCGCTGAGTCCTATGCGTGAGTGGACAAAAGTGATATATTGGCAAGGAGCATATGCACTTTGCTTCCTAAAATGTTGCAGTGATTTGTGTAAATGTTCCAAATACAGCAAATGGATCTACATTTTTTCCATCCATGCAAATTATATGCCAATTCCACCACACACCTGCCTTAATCACATGACTTCTACACAAACTGATCCCTGATGGTGAAATAACATTTTAGTTATATAAATTAATGTCAGGTACTCCTGGTATTGTTTTTCTCAGAAATTTCTAATTTCTAAATTTCATTTAGGGCAGTCATGTCAAACTCAATGTCCCTGGGCCGATTCCGATTCCAGGTCCATTACACCTTGAAATGATATTACCTGGTGGGCAAGTCCATTACACTACTATATCCTGCACACGAGGTAATGTCATATTTCTATTATAACTGGAAAGGTTTGACCGTGTGTGTGCTGCACAGCTTCTAGCCTTCAACCCTGAAACAATGCCCCATCTTTGCTCAGACTGCTTGAACATTCTCCATATCATATCAGTGTGAGCAACATTTTCTGTTCTGGAAATGAACAAAAGCCCACACAGGATTCATTTCACTGATGCACAACTTCACTCTGTTCTGAGAGCTGCCACAGCACAGAACCCAAATTCCCAAACATTAATAAACTGATGAGAAACGATGCCAAGCATCCTGCTCAGGCAAATGTGCATAAGCAGAATGTAATGCATTTACTAATGTTTTATAGTTGCACTTTATCCTGTATCCTGTCTTTCTTGTTGTTTAAGTGTTGACAGTATTTTGCCCTTTACTTAGACTCAGTATTTAATTTTGGTCCCCTCTATGATTGAGTTTGACACCACTGATTTAGCGCAAAGTAAACGAATATATAGCTCTGACTGTGGAGCTGCTCTGGTGTCCAGAACCAGTCTTTCAGCCCTGCTAAGGTTTTCATTGTTAGTTAAACCTGCTTGTTGTTTGATTCACAACCCTGTATATTTGTGTCCTTTGTACTCTAACAGCTGTACAGAGCTGCTGGTCAGCATGGGTGCCAATGTGAATGTGGCCCAGCGTGACTCTTGTCTCACTCCACTGCATTTGGCATGTCGGAGGGGTCTGGTGGAACATGTAGAACTGCTGCTGGCCCACAGAGCTGATGTAACTGTGCAGAACCGTGAGGGTGAGACGCCACTGAATGCTGCATGCGCCGGAGCTGAGAGGCCAACTGAGACCGTGCGATACCTGGCCGTGGTGCAGAAGCTATTACAAGCTGGAGCACAGGCCCATACAGCAGGCAGGAAACAGCACACTGCCCTACACAACGCCTGTAGTAACTGTGCTTTTCAAATTGCTGATGTGCTTTTGCAGCATGGAGCTCGAGCTGATGCAGCCAACTGTGCAGGCTATACACCCATGGACTGCCTGCTGCAGGTGAGGCAAGAGAAAGAAAAAACAAATAAAACAGCATTAAACTATGTATTGACCGTGCCATTGTCTTGACCCTGTCATACAGTGCTGGACGAAGTACACAAAACATGCACTTGAGTTTAAAATGAGATCCACTAGGTAAAATATTACTCCACTCAAAGTACAAAAGTAATCGCCTTCAAATTTACTTAAGTATCCAAAGTACTATGATTTATTATGGCTATAATGTCCTATTATCATTTTTGGCATATTTATTTTCTTTTTTTTTTTGAAAATGCTCTTTACTTTCTTATTCTTATTACTCTCAGCACACCAGTCTATTAATAGAATGATATTAATGAGTCAAACACTGATTGATCTCTATTAAAATGATCTTGAGCCCAAAACCTTCTTTTCGACTATAAAAATAAAAATGCGCAAATAAGGCCACGGGTATTGTGACAAGTTAGAGTGAGGACATTCTTCCATCATTTACTACTCTCAAAATGTTCTGCTTGCTGTTGAACTGATGCTGAACTGTATCATCATTCTAAGAAGATACCACCAAGCAGCAATCAAAACAACTTCAAATCAGAGCATGCGCTTTACCATGATTGGTGGCTTGCTGTGTGCTTGACCAGTTAAGTTTTTGGCGCTCATAAATAAAAAGGAACAACTGATTTTGCAAAAAATTTAGTTGAGTAAAAAGTTAAAGATTTGGTGAGTAAAAGTCTTCCCAAATGGAAATACTTTGGTAAAGTACAGATAAGGGAAAAGCTAATTAAGTACAGTAACAAATTATATTTACTTTGTTACTGTCCACCACTGTGTATACTGAAAGTATACACCTAGAGGTTTTAGTGGCATGGTTTATGGAAATAAATCCACACTCTTACTCTTTCACACTAAGCCAAGAACTCGGTCTGAGGCTGTTGTGGGCAGAGACTCACTAAAACTGGACAAAGACCAGCTGATTTTTTCCAATCTTCATTGGTTCTTTAATTTTGGTGAACCAAATCAATCAAATCAAATCAATCTCAGATTACTTGGCTGACAGGAGTGGAAGCCAATGCAATTACTGTTGTACAACCATCTGCTACAGAGTTTTACATGTACATTGTGAGATGATTTTCAGCTCATCAAGATTATAAACAGTGGCTGTTTATTAAATGTATTATTAGTAAATGATAGCATTCAAACCTTTATTAGAGCAACACTAACACATTCATAGCTTTCATTTAATTTTTTTTTAAGGTGGTAGAAGATTATCCCGACCAGCACCCTGAACTAATCGCTCGTTCACTTCTCAACCGCGGAGGAAAACCTCCTTCTACCAAAGTAAGCTGACACAGAAGAGTTGGAATGACCCGTCGATTCGCCATGATGACATTAGATTAGACATTCCTAATTAATTAGCATATAATGAAATTACATTGCAACAAATAAACAACTACAGCAATGAACACATTTTCTTAAGTAGTGAATAGTAAACATAAACTGCAGCAACTACCATAAGGTCAAAATACATGTTTTTTTCCTTTACTGCTTTTTTGCTGTAAAATGTTTGTGTGTGTGTGTTGTAAGATGCTGAAGTTGTGCCTCCTGTCCCCTGCCACTCTGGAAGTGATGCTAAACTGCTACCCAGTGGTGTCAGATTGTGAGCATTTGCTACAGGAAGTCCCAGATGAACTACTGAAGGTATTTTCATTCTGGTTTATACACTGCATTATTGGATAGCTCTTAAACCAAATATGCTTTTCCTACATATCCCCAGGAGCATATGCAGTTCTTCGACTCGGTTCGCCGGGTGAATGGGCAGCCCCGCACACTTCAGCACCTTTGTCGATGTTCCTTGAGACTCAGTCTGGGTGCACGATGCCACTCTGCAATTAATAAGTTAAACATCCCATGTGCACTCAAAGAGTACCTGCTGCTGCCGATTAAAGGAGAGATCCAATGATACTACCTGGACAGGAAAATACAATCACAAATATGAACTTGCATTTAAATAATAAATGTTACAGAACCATATAGCCATTAACCTCTTTGTGCTGAAGTCTTTAATTGTCTTTACCTAATCAGGGTTAGACAAATGACTACAAGCAGTTCAAATGGGACACATTACAGTGTCATTCATATTATTGTCATTTTTGCATTTTTTTTTATTTGCCAGTAATATGAATGTTTCATTAAGTCTGTGACTGACAGATTCAGTGCATTTATGTAAATAGACAGTTTCTGAAGCTGGAAATTCTAATAAAAATATCCTTTGCAGCAGAGGTAATCTTCCTTTCCTTATTTATTTATTTATTTATTTATTTATTTATTTATCATTAAATATATCTTTTCCCAATAGTTTTATTTTTTCAAAGCATTTCTCTCTAAATATTATACATATATTATTATATGTATGTATGATATATACACAATATATGTATGATATATGTATGATATATGTATGATATATACACAATATATTTTAGAAAAGAAAACTAAAAATGTTTTTAAGATGTACATATGGCACAATTTATGTAAAATATATATTATAATAAAAATAAATATTACTGTTTTATTTTATTATTTGTATGATTGTTTAGCGGCGCGAACCCAGCCATTATTGTTGCAAAAGCCAGTGCACTCTTAGTGCCAGTCCCAAGCCCGGGTAAATGGGGAGGGTTGCATTAGGAAGGGCATCCAGTGTAAAAACGTGCCAAATCGAAAATGCGGATCACAAACCAGAATTGCATACCGGATCGGTCGAGGCCCGGGTTACCAACGACCGCCACAAGTATCGTTAGCCAACAGGGTACCGGTGAAATTGGGCTGCTGTTGGCCGAAGGAGGAGAAGGAGAGGAGGAAAATGTCTACAGAGACAGCAGGAAAAGGAGAAGTGGAGGAGAGTGGAGGTGAGGGTGGGTATTTTATATGTTGGTACTATGACTGGTAAAGGGAAAGAGATAGCTGATATGATGGAGAGGAGAACGGTAGATATGTTGTGTGTTCAGGAGACCAAGTGGAAAGGGAGTAAGGCCAGGAACATTAGAGGGGGGTTAAACAGTTCTACCATGGTGTTGATGGAAAGAGAAATGGTGTAGGGGTGATTCTGAAGGAAGAGTTTATTAAGAGTGTAGTGGAGGTGAACAGAGTTTCTGAGTGTTATGAACGTGAAGCTGGAAGTTGAAAGGGTGGTGATGAATGTTATCAGTGCCTATGCACTAAAGTGGGCTGTAAGACGGAGGAGTAAGAAAAATTCTGGAATGAGTTAGATGAAGTGGTAGAAGGTGTACCCATGAATGAAAGATTGGTGATCAGGACAGACTTTAATGGGCATGTTGGTGAAGGTAACAGAGGTGATGAGGAGGTGATGGTTGGGTATGGCTTTAAAGAGAGGAATGTGGAAGGGCAGATGGTGGTAGATTGTGCTTAAAGGATGCAAATAGCAGTGGTGAACACGTATTTTAAGACGTATATCCAGCTTTATGGATGTGGTGAGGGAAGACATGCAGGTAGTTGGTTTGAAAGAGGCAGATGTAGAGGACGGGGGTTATGATTTCCTCTGTAGCGACCCCTAATGGGAGAAGCCGAAAGAAGGAAAATTAGAGGAGGTCATGCGGCGCACGCTACGTTTTATCTGGCAACCTGTTTTTTTTTTTTTTGTTTTTTTTTGCGCTTTTATCGTGTGATCTGGCAACCCGACCCCGACGCCAGGTTGCGACGCGGCGTCAGCTGTCCGTGTTTGTTTATTACACGGGAGGTGTTGTGGCGGCTTTGGCGCAAAAATAGCACCATTACTAAACCTCCGAGAATGATTTAATGACGGTACATTTCTTTACCTTCTTTTCTAACACTCACGCACACGTGACACAGTCGTAACGTACGTTATCCGGAACAGCACATTTTAAAAATGAGTGCCTTTCTGATAGCAATGTTCGAAGGTCGTCCGTCCCTCTGTGGCTAGTTAGCATCAGTAGTTATTATCTCGTTTAAGCAGCAGAGTATATTTGTGTTTATTTATGCTGCTGTTTTTATTTCAAAACACAAATTTGTGCAATCTTTATTGCTATAATCGATCGGTTATTTCCTGCTCTGCATTACCAGGGCTTTACGGAACTAGCCACGATGCTAGTCAGTTAATATTAGGTACAAGTTAACGGCGGAAGAATAAAATAGTTGAACAAGCTGTAAGTTGGTCATAGAAAGTGACATTCTCCTGTTTATAGTCGTGTTACTGCTGGTAAAATCAGGATAAACTCTAATGTTAATGTATAATAACACTGAAGTTAACCATTTCCTTATGTGAGGTGTTTGAGTTAGTCTTTAATAGCTTTCAGGCAGTTTCCTGTATATGCAAAAACTTAAATTAGATTAGATTAGATTAAACTTTGTCATTACACATGTACAAGGCAACGAAATGCAGTTTGGGTCTAACCAGAGTGCAATATCAGCAAGTGCAGGATATACAGTTTTTGCATGATTTACATAAGTGAAATAGAATGGAATATAGGACTATAAACAGTAATTTACAGATGTGTATGTACTATGAATATATATGTACTATGAATATAATATGCAGATGAATATATATGTACTATGAATATAATATACAGATGAATTTATATGTACTAGGAACAATACTATACAGATGAGTAAATATGTACTATGGTATATATATGATGAATACATGATTTACAGATGCCTTTTTACTATAAACAGAGATTTACAGAGGATGTGAACGGTGAACATAATATATTGCTATTACTATAAACAGAAAACGGGTATATGTACAATGGTAATAAGGTAATGGGGAGCAGCAATACAAAGAGAGCAGTGTGCAAATGAGCATAGTTTTGTGTAAACAGTCCATTAGTGCAATAACAAGGTGTGAGGTGAGAAATGAGCAAGTGTCCAAGTGAGCATAAGTTAAAGATCCATGAAGTTAATGAGAAGCTCAAGAACTTTGAGATTGGGTTTGGACTGTAATTAATATGAACAAACAATTACAATGGCTTATGACCACAGTTTGCATGAACAGGTCTGTATTTAAGCGTTTACAGATGAGCCTTAACAATGATGGATCTGTAATGAATGGACATTCAGTGCCCTCCAGATGTGTATGGGTTCCCTTTTTTTTAGTCTGGTTCCTCTCAAGGTTTCTTCCTCATTCCATTTCAGGGAGGTTTTCAACTCAACAAATTAATAGGCAATAAACCTATACCTATACGAACTGTGATTATATTACATGTGAAATAATAAAACTGTAGTGAATTGATATTAGGTAAACATTAGGTGATTCTTTTTTGAGTCTGGTTTCTCTCAAGGTTTTGTCCTAATATCTCAGGTGTTTTTTCCTTGATGCTGTCACCACTTGCTTGCTCATTAGGGAAAAACTTACAGGCACTGACTTGTTCATATTTTATAACCGCTTGATGTCTGTAAAATCTGTATTACTTGCTACAAATCTGGTAGTGGCAACGTTGAAGTCTGAACATAACAAGCTAATGGAAAGAAAGGGTTATTAGAGTTTAACTGGTGGATTTTCCAATACCGAGAGTTATGTTGTATTGTACTCGCCGATAACCGATTAATCATTAATTTTAAAATGGATACTGGTTAAAAAAAAAAAACCAACATAACACTCCATTTGAAATTCTACTAAACTTTATTATAAAAAGAATTGTAATTTCAATGCTCTGGCCTTTGTGAAGACATTTACAGATGGCCGTTTTGGAGCATGAGTTGGGATATATGTGAAATCGTAACACTTTACAGTAAGATTCCATTTGTAACATTACCCAAAGTTAACAGATGCTTGAGAAGTATAGTTTATTGTTTGTTTGTTAATTTGAACATTTACTAATACATTTGCATATGAATGAATTTTTATTTTATCTGTTAACTTTAGTTAATGCACTATTAACTAACATGAATGAGATACGCCTCTAGAGGCCGCTCTTGTACAATGACAGCGAACCTTTTCAGCCTCTCCAGAAACAGATGCAACACGGAAAAACTATCGGTATGGATTTTTGCCAATAGTTCCAGCAATCAAATATTGGTGCCTATTAATCGGTCAACCACTAATTCCTATTACTTCAAGCCCAGTTTAAGTAATAAGTAGCAAAGCAAAGTTGCTGTTTATGCGATCCTGAACTCGAATCCTTATGATTGATTATGTAAGCAGAACATATTTGTGTTCTCTCCATAAGTAGAGAATCTCCATTGAAACTGTCCTTACAGATTTCTAGAGAATTCTACCAAGAATGTATTCAGATACTCTCATATCAGTCACAAGTAATATCCACTTAGCCAGAGGGATGCAAACTATTGCACTTAACTGCAAGAAGAAAGTGGTCCTTGTGATTTTTATGGAATTGCCAGTCATAGGTGCAATACACTGCACATTGTGATTTGTAAATAGCAAACTAATTAACATGTCTCTGAAATGTGCCAACTTCAGAGGCAGTAAGATGGCAGTGTGTGCTCTGTCCATGTTGGATGGCCTGGGTGAAGAGGCCACAGCGCTGGGTGGTGTGCTTATCCTTCTCCTTGCACTGGTCCTGGCCTGGCTCTCCACCCACGTTGCTGACCGGGGCGATCACATCCTGGGCACCATTCTCACTGTCGGTGCCCACGCCTCACTGATTGGTCTGGGAGGCCACGACGGCTACGCTGTCGCACCGTCCAGCTCCGAAACAGGTGAGCAGCAGAGCGACGAGACAACCGATGAGGACAAACAAGAGGATGATGACGAGGAAGGCGAGGGTGGCGAGGAGCTGCTGGATATCCAAGGAGGCAGGAGGAAAATGAGCAGAGAGCGTGAGGGAGAGAACGAGGGCACGGAGGATGAGGAGGATGAGGAGAAGAGCATCACGGTGCGACTGAAGTTTATGAATGATACAGAGGAACTGGCTGTGCTGAAGCCTCAGGATACAGTTGGAGTGTTGAAGAGGTGAGAAGAAACATCACTAATAATAGATTTTTAACTTCATCACAGTAGATGGATTTCTAACCCAGTTAGACTATTTGCATAAGAACAAATAAGTTGGCTGTGATTGGCTGCTTAAATACAAAATACAAAAACACAGATTTGTATACATTCACATGTTAGGATATTTATTTAAAGGTGTACAGTAATATTTTGGATAATTATTGGAGTTTTGTATTACTTCAAGACAACAAATCACTCTTTATCCTCAGTAAGTACTTCTCTGGGCGTGAGCGTCAGGTCAAGCTGATCTATCAAGGGCATTTGCTGCAGGACCCGCGACGCACCCTGCTCTCACTTAACATCACTCACAACAGCGTGCTGCACTGCCACATCTGCCAGGCTCAGAGTCCTGCCTTGCCCCAGGCCGAGCCAGACGAGGGCCAGCGTGCTCAAGCAGGAGCGGGTATCAGCGGGGGCCTGCGCTCGGCCGCTCTCACGTTCAGCACGGGCAGCCTTGTGATCCCGGTGTTCGTAGTGCTGCTAGCCGTGGTCTGGTATTTCCGCTTCAACTACCGGCAGCTGTTCACAGCGCCGGCCACCGTCTCTCTGGTGGGAGTCACCGTCTTCTTTAGTTTCCTCATCTTCGGCATGCACAGCCGCTGAGGATACAGACAGAAGATGGAAAGATGCACGGAGTCAAGTCGTAGAGAGGAAAAAAATTAATCGGGGGAAAAAGATGGCCTATTCACTCGATCTGTTGAAACACATTTAGGAATATGGAATGAAACAGCAGCAGTTGAGTGATGAGGAGCAGGAATCGTAGCAGACTAAAGTACTCAGGGAGCCGTATGGCTTCTGGTGCCATTTAGATATCTGGTGTGTCTGAGAGAGAGAGAGAGAGAGAGAGAGTGTGTAAGAGTGTGTGTGAATGGGCATGTTTGTGTGTTCAAGGGATTAACTTGTGGCTGAGTAGAGAGAAATGATGCTGTAATTGTGCTTTAGATTCATGTAATCTTTATAGTAATTTCATCACAACACGAGACCAAGTTTGTCCTCAAGTCTTCTTTCAGCTTGATTAACTCCGTCACTTTTATTGTCAGTCAGTTTGAAAGGAAAAACGCCAACCTAGACTCGTATCTATCGTTTCTGTAGCATGCAAGAAATTCAGCGTTTCTCTCTGCACCGAGAAATGAGTTGAAAACCTGTTTCATTGGAAGATCACTTAACATAGAATATCACATTTTACCCCCCCAAAAAGCTTCAAATATGTAACACAATAATCTGAAATCAAATAATAAATAGGGTTTAGTATGATACATATGTGACAGGAAGCCGTTAATTTTTTCTTTTTGTAATTATATTAATTGAAAAGAGCATTCCAAAAAACTCTTACATTTTACTTGATGTTCGCTGATAGAATTCAAAACTGCCATTTATTAAAGATTCGAGTTACTATAAGATGTGATAGACTGACGTGAGGTTGGAAAGCGCCGGAGTTTTCCGTTCATGATCGTTTTGTTTAACAGCAGCAACATTTCATCCGTAGTTAACCGAGCGCGACACGATGCGCAAAATAGGGGTCGCGTTTCTTACCAAAACTTTAACAAATACTTTGCGGAAATAGCGGAAGCGCACGCTTGTGTTACTCTAATCATTTAGCAAATGTATTTATTTTCTTTTTTCAGATTCAATTTTTGTATAATTAACGAGTGTGCATAGCTTTACCAGCTAATGGTCCTTTTTTGTTTCCGATCACAAATCAGTTTTGTTCTACAGTATTACCTTTGAGAGGAGAAACATTATCTTAGTATGGAAATATTTGTTCTGTAGCAATACACATTGTGCTCTGTGTGCACGAAAAAATGATCAAAGAAAAATACAGGGATAACAAAGGATAGCTACGCTCTGTAAATAAAGTGTATTCTGTGTATAATATAAAAAAAAGTTGAAAATTAAAAAATGTTCGACATTGAAGGATGCCTCGTCACTTTGCTGTACAGAAATAGTGTCTGCAAATTTCTGCACATTATTTTCACTAGGATGTGGCATCTCGTGTTTCTCATTTGCATATCGTGAATATTCATAGCATTTTTTTCAGGGGGGGGAAGACATCTTTAATTTTAATAGTTTAATAGTTCACACAGTTTAAACTTGTTCATGGTTACATTAAAGAAATATTTTTTTATTGACACAAAGCATTATTGGAAAACTAGCGGAAAACATGCTCCAGGTGGGATGTGGTCCTGAGACACACCAGGTTTTATTCACAATACCACAGGACGTTCAGCACGGAGTGAGAGAACCAACGCCAGCATTGAAAATGTACAACATATCCATACACACTGCACAACTTTCTATGTACAGACAAGAAATAGTGCAATTTTTACCACAGAAATCTGAATCCACAATTTATTCAAATATAAAAGAAAATTAGAGTGGCCCAGAGTCCTGACTTTTGAACCCTGTTAAAACATCTCTGGAGAGACCCCAAAGTGGCCTGCTAACTGATGGTCCACATCCAGGTGTGCAAAGCTTGTTGAGTCATACCAAAAAAAGACTTGAGGCTGTAATTGCCGCCAAAGGTGCTTCAGATAAGTGCTGATTAAAGAGTCTAAATACTTGCGCACATGGGCGCGTTTTTTTTAAAAAAAAAAAAAAAAAAAAAAAAAAAAAACCTTGGTGAACACAATAATAAAGCATACTATGTACAGACAAGCCGTTTGGTTGATTTTTTTTCTTTTTTTACTAACACGTGTTAAGGCGTTCGTATTCTGAATTTTGTGCTTGTCTTTTGCATGGTTTGGTCTGTACTGAGTTTGGTCTTTTAAAAACGTCGTCTTATCGCATTAACTCACGCTAAGCTTTTTCCTTAATGGTCTATGGGAGAACAAACGCGTTACATTTGTATTCTGGACTCGTGCGCCTCTGTTCATAGTATGCTTTATTATTAATGTGTTTACCGAATTTGGTCTTTTTTAAAAACAGTTTTTTTGCATCGTCACGTTAAGCGTGTTTTTCACGTGTCCCTGTACATTTGACCTTTTTTTTTTTTTTTAATGTAGTAATTTCTAGAATTCTGTTTTCACTTCGTCATTATGGGGTACTGAGTGTAGATTAATAAGGGGAAAAAATCAGTTTGAACGATTGTAGTATAAGACCTCAACATAAAATTGAAAAAAGGTGAAGGGGGATTTGAATACTTTCTGAATGCACACACACAAACACAAACACACACACACACTGCTTTGAAATAGCAAAGGATAAAATAAACAGAATTCAGTGTAACGATCATGATGCAGTTTGTGTGGTGTTATTTTAGTTCAGGTCATCATAAATATTAGGGGCCGGTGGAGGTGGAGGTCTGGGTCTCTTCTTACGATTCGACAGGGCAAGGGCACTCTGGGAGTTGCTGCTGCCGCTGCTAGTGCCTGCACCACCCAGGCCGCTTACACTACTGTTGCTGCTCCCTCCTCCACCTACTCCTCCTCTTTCTCGTTCTCCTCGCTCCCCTCCTTTTTCCCTCTCACACACTCCAGCACTACTCATTAGTAGAGAACTCTGCTTCTTTTTCTTCTTAGGTCTCTTAGAGTCTGAGTTATTGGTACCTGAAAGAAAGGGAACAGAGTACAAAGTGAAGATGTATTAGATGATTGGTGATACAGTATCTCACAAAAGTGTGTACACCCCTCACATTTCAGTAACCATTTTAGTAGATCTTATCAATGGACTATACTATAGATATGAAACTAAAGATATGAGACAGGATATATTTTAGTCAATGTGCAGCTCGAATAGCAGTATAGATTTACTGTGCTCTAAAAATAACAACATACAGCATTACTGTCGAATACTGGCAACAAAAGGGAGTGAACATGTCAAAACTGTGTCCAAAGTGTGAATATTTTGTGGGCGCACCATTGAGTATTCAGACCCTTTACTCAGTATTTAGTTGACGCACTTTTGGCAGCAATTACACACGTCTTTTTGGGTATGACCCAACATGATTGGGGTATTTTCTGCCCTTCTTCATGGCAAATCCTCTCAAGTTGAGTAAGGTTGGATGGGGACCATCAGTGGACAGTCATTTTTAGGTCTCATCAGACATGATCAAGAGGGTTTTGGACTCTGGCTGGGCCACTCTATGACATTCTCAGAGTTGACCCTAAGCCACTTCTGTGTTGTCTTGGCTGTGTGCTTAGGGTCATTGACATATAAGATGAACCTTTGGCCCAGTCTGAGGTCCTGAGCACCGTGGAACATGTTTTTATTGAGGATATCTCTGTACTTTGCTCCATTCAGCTTTCCCTCAATCCTGAAAATTTGCCCAGTCCCTGCTGTAGAAAACACCCCCACAGCATGATGCTGCCACCATCATGTTTTACTGTAGAGGTGGTATTTGGCAGGTGATCAGCAGTGCCTGGATTCCTTCAGAATTGAATTCGGGTCAAGCAGTTCAATCTTTTGTTTCATCAAGCCAGAGGATCTTGTTGAGCCACTCTGCTATAAATCCCAGATCGGTAGAGGACTGCAGTGGAAATTGTCCTTCTGGAACTTTGTCCCATCTCCACACAGGAACTCCTAAGCTCAGAGTGACCATCAGGTTCTTGGTCACCAATCATACTAAGGTCCTAACCTCGATTGCTCAGTTTGGCCAGGTGACCAGCGTTTGAAAAAGTCCTGGTTGTGCAAGATTTCTTCTACTTAAGAATTATGAAAGCCACTGTACTCTTGGGGATCTTCAGTTAAAATTTTTGTAGCTTGCAATCTTGTCTCTGAGCTCTGCAGGCAGTTCCTTTGACGCCATAGCTTCGTTTTTGCTCTGATATGCACCATCAGCTGTGAGGCCTTCTATGGTGAAGTGGCTGTCTTTCCATATTTACATTATATACACCATAGCATACCTAACCAATGACCTTTTTCACAGATGGACTTCAGTCAAGGTGTATAAACATCTCAGCAACAATCAAAAGAATTGGAAGGCACTTGAGCTTTGTTTTTGTTTTTAAGTGTTGTGGCGAAGGGTCTGAATAAATATGTACATGTGATAATTTAGGTTGTTTCATGTAAAAAAAAAAAAAAAAAAAATTTAATAATTAACATTTTCTAAAATTCTGTATTTACTTTGTCATTATGGGGTACTGAGTGTAGATTAATGAGAAAAATATCTGTTTGAAAGATAAAACATACATTGAAAAAATGTAAAATAGTGAAGGGGGTCTGAATACTTTGAGTGCACTGTATATATTTGGGTGTTTGTGTGGGTTGCGTGCGTGCGTGCGTGTGTGTGTATCCTTTATAACAGTGGTCCCCAACCCCCAGGCCGCACAGAAAGAATCCATAACTTACATTATTTCCGTTTTATTTATTATCTGATTCTGAACGATGGATTATTTTGGAATATTACCAGATTCTCTCCACCACATCTGTCTATGACTCACTCTTGATGCGTGACGAAATGCCTCGGTCACATGTCTTACATACATCCCCTACCTTCTTAAAGGGGCTGCTCCCGTAACACATAATACATACGTCTAAATTTAAACCCCCAAGCTAGCAAAATGAACCAAAAACAACACAGTGGATTCACGTTTATTATTATGTTTTATGCCGGTCGTATCACTTTATTATGTTGTATTTATCCACCACACCTTAAAAAATATTGTCCGACATTATTCTGGTCCGTGGCGCAAAAAAGGTTGGGGACCGCTGCCTTATAACATTTAATTATGTTCACTACAAAATGGTATAGTACAACCTATGTAAAGTACTCCATACCCAACTAAACAATTAGGATTCAGAGGCAGGTAATACGAACACCTGACATTTAGTGTGTGTGTGTGTGTGTGTGTGTGTGTGGACATTATTCCTTGCATCCACCTGCATGTTCGAACCTTATGTTCATTTTATTTTGCATTGTTATATGAATTACTCACTGGTTTTGGAGGAGGCGGAGTCTGAAGGTGAGATGTCAGAAGAGCCATCCCACTGGAGGCGGGACATGATGAGCTGTCCATCAGGGGTGTCATATGAGTCATTTTCCAGCACTGACTCCGGGTCGGGCAGTGTCGACCTGCCAAACAACAACGAGGAGTCAAGGAAGGAGTCTCCGGTGTCAGCACTATGTAACAATCAGTAAGGTTTTTTTCAGGGAAAGAGATTGAGCTTTTTCCTTGCTACGATGTGAAGCTCCAAAAAAGGTGTTATTATCATTAAGAGAGAGAAACAAGAGGCTAGAAAAGAAATGATTGTTTATATATGCTATAACAGGAAATTTTAAAAAGCAGAAAGATATTTCTAATTTTGAATAAACAATTTGGTTGCAACATTCATTGCTGCGGAATAAGAGAAAGAAAACTGTTTGGGCAATCCCAGTGGTCTTTATTTATTTATTTATTTTTTAAACATAGTGTGTGATTGCATGGCATCTAATATATTGTTGAAATATTACTGCATAAACAAATGATTTAAAAAAAAATTATATAAATTATTTACACGTGAGCTCTTCGTGTCGACCCCCAATATTCATATTATATACTTTTGGAAAACTGGATGTAACTTTGCACGATTCATGCAAGACCTCGACATACTGTATCTCACCAAGGAGATCCTGGGGAGAAGTAAAAATGGGGAAAAGGCAGAGGGGATGTAAAGGTGACTTGAGGACTTTTCTCAATTCAGAAACTAGGCCATCACTTCCACTTGCTCTTCCACTTGAGGCAAAGAGGTAATTTGAAATAGTTTAGGCTTAATCAAAGCACCACCTGACCGACCTAAACATATTTATCCTTCAATGAAGATAAAAATAACAAGAGGAAGAGACACGCTTCCAAATTGTAATTGGGACTTTTTCAGCTTAAAGTCCAGTAAGTCAGGGAGGGAGGGTTAAACTCACGCGGACGGCCCCAGGAGGAAAACTCTGACTGCCCTCCTCTGCTCGTCCGTGTGCTGGGGACAGCGCTGGGACCTGCCAGGACACAACGTGGCATTACGCAATGCATCACACACACTGCCTGGGGACACAGACTTTGCCAGCAACCAGCAAGACATGACGGAGATATCAGGTTAGATATTAGCGGTTAGGACCACACTTGGGTGCTGGCAGATGTCTAAGGAGTCCCACAAGATGAACCACAGGCAGTGCTTGTTCAAAGCAACCTTGACTTGTCCAATTTGAAGATGAAACAATCGTCCAATCGTAAATGGAAATGCAAGAGTTTGGTCGAATGTTACAAAACAAAGCGATAAGCCAAATTAATAATAGAATCTATTAACGGCTGAGTTTCAGCAACATTCATATATAAAAATGAATTCAGAGTCGTATCGAGTTGCCACTTGTGTTCCATAAGATCAGTCCCAACATGGACATGATCATTTCCATTTACACAAATGAAAAAGATCATGCCTTTGCACGATACATGCAAAATCACATACAGCCTTAGGTCTTAGTACACGTACACGAACACACGTACACACAATCTACACAATACTACACTGAACTCCTTTGTATCTCTGGTCCTAATCTTTCACTCCTGAATATATGAAATAAAAAAACTCATGTTCATATATTTATATTTTCAGTTTTTCTAACGGTTTTTCTTTTTAAAAGGTCATTAACAGTATTATAAACATACATTTTTTTTTTGGAGGTGTCTGTAGGCATATGGTCTCTGTGCACGGTTATTCTGAGAGGTGTGTGAGGGCCAACTCACTTACCGTGTACACATCTTCTTAGTGTGCTCGGATACGACCCCACATTGCTGAGGAGAGAAAAGGCTCCTGTTATTCAACTCGGAAATCTCAAAACATGCTTTGTGTGGCATGTCTCGTGGCAAATTCCAAAACAGCAATGACACAGTCACTAATCACATTACATTTCATATTCAACCCGTTAGGAGGATAAACAAGCTGATTAGGCACAATGTTTTGTTGAAAAACAATTAGGGACAAAACAAGCAGAAAAAGAAAAAGAAAAAAAAAGATTACTGTAGTCAGGAGAAATCTGAGCTCTTCTGGTCCTAGGGTCTCATAGCTGATCCCGGAAATGAAGTTGTACTATAGAGAAGAGGACAGAGAAGATTAGAGCAAATTCACAGAAAACTGATAAAAAAACTAGGTAAGAACAGCATCAAAAGAGCCATCGAGTACCTTGTAAAGGTCGGGATTTATGTTACCACTGAGCTCGCCTGTGCAGAAAATGATACTGAAGTTATTTTCAGGGGGAAAAAAAAGAAATCACACCATTTGCCATTCCATAGTTTTATAAGCCACACAAGGTTACCCTTCTAAGGAAATAATAACACATGGTGTGCAGTTTTAAGAAAATAATCAGTGATGCAGTTGGAAATACAGCAATTTATTAAAGAATGACACACTGTAAAATGTGTCGCCTGTCATCACTTATTTTACATCAGCTGTAAACAAAAAAAAAAAAGTACATTTGACAGAAACATAAGCTCCTGAAGACTTTCCAAATGGCAGAAAAACTAAGAATTACAAAGTGCTGACAATGGATATTTGTGTTAAATAGGCATTTCCTTAAAGAAAATGGCTATTTGTTATATTCTGAATGAATAGCATTTTTATTATAGCCATCATTATTAAATGTCCACCATACAATTCATTGTGAATGAGCTGTTACTAAAGGAAAGGCGATGTACTGCAACCCGTGATTACAGGTGGTAATATAGTCGGAGCTGCTGTTAAAGAAACTTAAACACCTTCTGAACAATCATAATCAGGACTGTGGTATATTATATGGTTAATATCATGAAAAAATTCAACTCACCATTTTTGTGTTTCAGAGACTTGGACCTTCGGGGGGAATTTGGATTCTGTGGAGTCAGACGCAAGATAAAGTTTATAGTCTGGGCTTGAAACGATAGTAATTTGCGTGTAGTAAAACTAATTTCCCACTGCGTTTACACAGCTACCGATGATGAAACTCACCAAAAATGTCCTAATCTATAACATTCAGGTGATTTTTTTTTTTTTAATACCTTGTCTGACTTTCTCTTCTTGGCTGCAACGAACAATAAAAACAAAAACCTGCATTAAAACCTGCACAAGTCTTTGTACTGGGTTGGGTTTACAATGAAGACACGGTCGAAATATTGGACAAAATGAAACAGCTCACGTTTCTTTTCGGATCCGTATGACCAGTCGTTGTCATTGACGTCATCGTTGTCCTCTTGGTCACTTTCTGACTTGCTTGTGTTGTTGCTGCTGGCTATCCTGAACGCACACAGAGTGTACAGTACAGACACTTTCAAAAGTGGACTCATTTGTGCAAGACTATGGAGATGCACTGTGATCGGACAACAATAACGAAAACAGCTGCTGCTTTTACTAATGCTTATTCATTTATTGAAAAATGGAAAACCGATTTTTTTTTCTTCTTTTTTTTATGTCTGATAGTTGCTTCCTGGATTCTGCACCAGGCGACAGTAGCAAAACTAGAGATTGGTCACAGTCAGGACATACCATGGAATAAACTGCAATTAAAATGTTTACATATCTGATAAAATTCTGACTTTATAATAAGAGGCAAAGGCAGAGCAATAATATGAAAGAAACAGATTAATAGAATAAGTGATTTGGTTCTCAAACATGTCTGCTTTTATAACATTACATCATTTATTAAGGGAGTGAAAAACACTTTTTATTATTACTTTTCTATATTCTAGTAAGTCATATTGTCCACCTCACATTGAGTCTGCATGACATTACTGAAGAAGTGACTTGAATTTTATGGCAGATATTTGCAGATGCATAATTTCACAACTAAAAACAACAACCATAAGACAGCAAATGTAGCTTAACCGGGGGAAAATGTGCCGTTTTTAATAGTTTAATAGTATAATATTGATTTGAAATGGTATACTTAATCATGAAGGTATCGCTGAGCCACGCAACATCTCTGAAATTATGGTTGCAATTTGAATGTTGACGTAAAAACATTTCACGCTTGCGTCTGCTGCAAAACGTGTTCTTGATATTGACTGTAAGCCAAACTCTACATTTTGACTTGAAAGGAAAGCAGGTGTAAAAATGAACTGACCTGCGGCTGGCAATGCGGCTGCTATTGCGCCCCATTCCCAAACACTTCTCCAGGTGAGGGGCGAATCGTGAGGCTGCTATGCTCCTGTTGCAGTTCGGACACACACACTCCTTGTTCTTCCACTGGTTGTACACTTGTCCAAATATATCCAACCCTGGCTGGTCCACGATTTCTACAGGGCAGAAATACAGAAAAGAGAAATCCGTCTTCAAATAAAGACTCGTCATTAAACCCAAATGCATTGACAAAACGTGAAGAAGTGAATCCTTTTCCGAGTATTCGGGAACTAATAATCTCTGCTTTTGACTCGTGGCTTTTAGAAAAGTCTCTCCAAATGCTAAACCTATCACATAATATTTACATATTCAAATTCCACGTTTTCCTACACATTCCAAATGATATTGTTTATGCAGTTGTGGACAATTAATGGCTGGAAAGCAATGGATTCATTCGTGAAAGAAGGTTCCAAGATATTTGACATTAATTATTTGAATAGCCTGTCTAATTTTTATTGTTACATAAACAAAAACAAAAAAAACTTAAATGTAAAAAGTGTTTTAAGTTAAAGGAATGCCTGGCTGCAAACAGTCTGGGAACCGCTGCACACAGAAATGTTGGACCACCTCTAATGCGTATGATGGCTACTTTTCTACTCACCAAAATCCTTCATGCTTTCTTGATCCGTCTCATCCAGGAAAAAGTAGCCTTGCTTGACAGCTCGGTGCACTTCGAAGCAAAGCCCCAAACACGCATCTTCCACCAAGTCTGAGTAGATGTCATGAGCCGTGGCCTTAAAAAAAACAAAAACAAAACAAGTGGCGATCACTTATCAAGTTTGTTTATAACATAAACTTGTATATATACACATACAATAATGACGTTTACCTCTAGCTTGGTGTTATCCAGGCCTGACAGTGACATATCATCCATTTTCATTTGCAAAAGCTATTGTAGGGCGTCTGGCATAGTTAATGGGTTATGCTGCAAAGAAATAGGAAAGAAGAATATATTTTACTCTCTCTTTCTAGTTGTTCTAGTTTCCAGAACACAACATAAACAGATTTAACTGATACATTTATTTATTTATTTTTCTATGTGTTTAAGTCCAAAGATAAAAAAACAAAACAAAAACCTGAATATCTCCTACTAAATGAAACATCGTAGAATAGGTTATAGACGATCATTGATTTTAATGGACAATTGGGAAACATTCATTTTTTTGTGCAAATTTGTTTAAAATAATAAAGAAATCTGGATAATACATTAGTACCAGGTGCCCAAGTGGCCTGTTCTAGTGGCTGGTCACGATTCGCTGATTCGCTAAATATTAAACAATGAAGAATATTCAATTACAAATAGTTGCTATATATTTTTAATTAACCTCGTTTACAGAGGAAACCTGGAACCTTTATTTCTTGTTTTTTTTTTTTTTTTAATCTTTATTATTATCAGACAGCATATAGGAAATACAGCCACAGGCAACATAGCAGAATCTGCGGGCAGTTCACCGGATAACAATTTTGACATTTAATAAACAGGATTATTTACAACAAAACAACTCGTTTATAAATAGTTAAAACAAAAATTATATTGAGTCTTAAACAAACCGATTCGCTTTCTATCGAATATACAGGTGAATTGAAACAGGAACTGCTATTAGCTGTTAGCTCATTTGGCACATTCAAGATACAGCGCATTTATGAGCTAAATAAATAATGTCAGCAGTGTTATATAAAAACTAATACACTAAAGAATATGTATTTCCGTGTGTGCAACTAAGGAACCAAACGCCATCTGCGTGTAACACAATAACATATTAAACCTACCAACAAGTCCAGCGTTTCAGTCCTTCTAGCAAGTTTCTACACTTCAACCTACTACAGTTAAATATAGTGATTTTTTTACTGAACGTTTTTAGATATAATTATCTAGTATATGGATGAAAACGCCGCTGAATATATCAATATGGAAGAATAATAAAACGCAGCCATTTTGACAGGCGCAAGGCATCGCTAATCACCTACCGATCATCAGCACACCGATCATCGGGATTCCTGCATTTATTTTTCTTCTTCTACTTCTTCCGCATTCTCCCGTTAGGGGTCGCCACAACGGTTAATCCGTCTCCATATCACTCTGTCCTCTACATCTGCCTCTTTCAAACCACCCACCTGCATGTCTTCTCCTCACAACATCCATAAACCTCCTTTATTGCTCTAACTTGTAGCACATCTTTCCCAGCTCGGTACCTCTGCCTGGCCAACTGTTACAAATCATTTTCTCCTTCCTTAATGTCCAACTTCTCATACAGCTCCTCATATGCCTTTTCTGTGTCTTTTGCCACATCCCTCTTTACCTGCTGCCACATCCCTCTTTACCTGCTGCCACATCTCCTTATACTCTTACCTTCTTTTTTACTCTTTATGCTTTCCAATACTTTCTCATTTCATCAAGTCTCTATTCCTTTTTCTTTTAAGATGTCACACCAGGTACCTTTCTAGCTGTCTCTCTCATCACTTCTGCAGTAGTTGCCCAATCATCCAGCACCTCTTCAACACCACCGAATCCCTGACCCCTTTCCTGAATTTCACGCAACAGTCTTTCCCCTTCAGTTTTCACCATCTTGTCTTCACTTTCTTCTTCACTTCCAAAACCATCCTACAGACCACCATGTGATGCTGTCTAGCTACATTGTCCCCCGCCAACACCGTACGCTCTCTAATCTCTTTCAGGTTGCATCTCATGTATAGACTACAGTCCACCTGTGTGCACCTTTCTCCATTTATATCACTCTATGCTTCTCCTTCTTCTTAAAATAAGTATTTAACACTGCCATTTCCATTCTTTTTGCAAAATCAACCACAATCTGCCCTTCCAAATTTCTCTACTTGAGGCCATACCTACTTATCACCTCCCCATAATCTCTGTTCCCTTCACCAACATGTCCATTGAAAGGATTCCTACATCCATCAAAGGGAGGAAAAACATCTCAGATTAGTCTTATTTTATAAGACCAAGAAAAAGACAAAAAGACAGACAGTTGCTAAAGACAGGTTTATTTGTTCAAATGGTATATTTCCAGGAATATAACACCTCTGACTATAGAAAACATCCAAATGTTCCAAATTAGCAGTACAAACTTTTTTTTTGCCATTTCTACAAATAAACAAATAGGTGAGGGGTATAAAAACTAAAACAAATTTAAAAATTTCCCTCCTCAGAGCAAATGACAAACTAATCCAGACCAGTGGCTGCAGCAAACACCTCTTAAGGAAGCTTGGCCAAATGAAAAATACAAATTAAACCATGTTCACTCAATACAAATAAAAAAGAAAAAGGAAAAAAAAAAAGTTATATTTACAATTACCTTACAACAGCAGTGAACCAGATCCATCTGCACTGATCAACACTTCTAGTATATTCTAGTATCTTATAAATAAGCAGTTCATTCAGCGAGATAGATATGACACACACTACATCATGTCTTTGCTCATTAAAAAAAAAAAAAGGAACCGACGGAACATTTCTGGGTCTTTGAACACTGTGTTGGGGCATAAAACACAGTGAGGGAACACCAGTGATCTGAGTGGTGTGCACACGTAGCTCAAAAACTAGCAAACTCTTAAAATGTTTATGCAAAGATTTTTTTTTTTTACCCAACACACAGGGAACAGATGAGAGAGGAAAGTAACAGCTACCCCAAACTGTTCATATATACACAGAACATGAAGGATCTCTCGTCTGTTAAATAAAACATTTGTTTACATTCCTTGAGCTGGTGCGTATCAGAATGCATCAGTGACTATAAAAATACAAAGGGGTTAAAGGGAATGAGACAACAGGAACTGAGAGGACAGTCTTCTGAGGAGGCTGTTCGGGATAAGTGCAAGGAAAAATGCATATGTGCTAGACGTTTAAAAAACTAAAAAAAACAAAAAAAAACTATATTTAAAGGAAATGTTCTGCAAAGCAACATTAAATAAAAGAAATTATACTGAACAACCAATAGCAATTATATTCCTAATTATGTTAAACACAAGGCTTTGGGGAGAAGATTCCTCTCAAAACTGTACCACATCTGGGCAAAATATAACTTTTGTTTTTGCTATTTTTATTATAAAGACTCAAAAAAAAAAAAAAAAACGTCTGTGTTTAAAGCAATCGTTTGAGAATTGTTAAAATCCCAAACAAACTGAGGAATATGCAATTTATACAAAGGAGGGAAAAAAGAAAAACATGAATGGAGTGGCTCTAAGCTCCAACACCTAACAAGCACAGGAGATGGAGGCTTATTTACACATAATCCACATGAACTGACATCGAAAAACAAACAAACAAAAACCTTAAATGTTCCTGAAGTTACCACACCATGAACCGAAGGGCAAAATTACACTACTAGAACAGAATGAGGTGAAAAGCAAAGAAAACTGATGTAAATTATGATGTAAGAGGAGGAGACGAGAATCATTTGGTTCGCTTCACCTCCTCAAAGAAACCCACTGAGCTACCAAGATTCTTTGGCTCATGGGTCATTCATTCCCCGAAAAAGACTGGAAAAGAACCTAAACCATTCATTCGAACAATCCTTCAAAACAGTGCTAAATGTTTTAAATCCCCAGAGGTCTTAAAACATTAAATCACTCATGGGATCCTTTAACCTCTTCTAAAGTTACAGATGTGGGTTACCCCACGGGGAATTTAGGATCTTCTCAGTCCTCAATAAACTCAGGCAAGCTCAGCCAAGCAGGATTGAAGGGGTTAAAAGAAGATAGAGAAGGAAGGGTGTGCGAGAATGAAGGTGGTGGTGCAGTGGAAAGCACTTCTCCCCCTGGTTGCTGGAGAAGTGCACTGCAGGCCCAAGGCTCTGCCTCATGGCTCAGTTCACAGGGTCTGTGGCAGTCTGTGGGCTCACTCTGCTCCAGCACCCATCTCACTCAGAGTCAGAGTCGGAGGAATCCTCCGAGCTGGACCCACTGCTGCTGCTCTCGGATTTATTCTCCTTATCCTCTGCCTCTTCGTCCTCTTCATCCTCATCCTCATTCTGGAAAATAAAAGCACATTTTTCCTCATTATATCTACTAACAAAACTTTCCTACATATAACATTTCACAATACTGATTCTGCATAATTCTTACATCATCATCTTCGTCGTCATCCCCGTCTTCGCTCTCCTCTGCACTGGATGATCCCTCCTCGGACTCCTTCTCCTCCTCCTCTTCATCCTCTTCTTCTTCATCCTATGCAAAAGATAAACATAATAAACATAACATAATGGGTGCATCATCCTACAGAGAACACTATAAATAAGAATGTCAGGTTGAGACACTTACTGAGGTCTTGGCTTTGGCCTTTTGCTTAGCACTGGTACCACCTGGTTTACTTGTGCCTCTCCTTTTCTGAAATAATTTAAATAAAAAATGAAATGTATTTATATATATTTTAAAAAATAATAATAAAAAGAAAAAACAGATCTGATCACTGGTAACTTACCAAAGAAATGAATTCTTTATATGCAGCTTTGTCTTGAGATGATAAGCTCTGTAAATGAAATAATTTCTTTCAGTACAAATTCCTTTCACTATCCAAATAAGTTTGTTCTAAGCCATCCCCTTTAAGATATCATTCCTGTTCCACATCTTAGCACATAATATTTAAGGTGGGTAGATTTGACAATAAATATTTAAACAAATGCATCCCATGTCAATGTCCCTGCAAAGCCACCAGTCGAAATCACCTGCTGTCTAAGTTAGAGCACCTGAATTGGTACCTGAAAGGCCCCTGCAAGGTGGGCTTTCTAATCTAACAGGCAACAGGACTGACAGATAAGCAGAGTTTACAAAGATTCTTTATAGCTGCTGGAACCTTAAGCAAATGTTATTCAGCATTTAATCATTTACTAGCCCCAACCTCGCTTTTGTAACGGAAAACACTGTTAATGAAAGTAGTAAAGTACCGCAAGCCACTGTTCAAGCTGCAATTTGTATTGCTTCTGTTTTTCCTCTGCAATTTTCTTGTAGCGGTCCTTCTCCTTTTGAGGAAGGCTTTGCCAGCGACTACCAATTTCAGTCATGCGCTCTTTCATGGGCAGGTGGTTCAGCTCCCCACTAGACAGCATTTCCTGAGAAAATTTCTGATAGCCATTTCTGAAAGAGCAGAAATCAAAGACAAAGTAAGGGGGAGTGAGTTTGGTCACTGGACTAATATTCAGCTTGAAAACAAAGTGTTGTATTTGTGGTTTAACAAATGCACAGAAAACCACAACAAAAATCACTTACGATGGCGGCTTTTTTGGCTCCCCTTCAAATTTCATCTTTTTCACTGAGGCAATCACCACAGCAGGAGAGCGCATCTCACTCACCTCTCTCTGTTGGAAATATTACATTGTTATTTTCAGATTTTGAATAAAGAAAAGTAGCTAACGTGTCAAAACAACTGTCCAAAAGATTTCCTATCTCAAAATGTTTGACTTACTAGAGACCTTATTTCACGAAGGATGATTGTTAAAGTTGTTGACGTTATTAGCATTTTATTCTATGTATATTGGACAAAAACATTTTGTCAAATTAAAAACTTGAACCGAGTTTTGTTCACCTCATATCTCTTCTGGTCCTCTGCAGCCTTTTTGATCCACATGATTTTCTCCTTCTTCTCCATGGTGTTCCATGTGGACTCCATGAGTTTTTGTGCCTTTGGCCGATCATTCTAGAACACAAAAAATTGGCGGCTCATTAAAAAAAAAAAAAAATAAATGAAAAGAAAATTTGCCAAAATATTCTAAAACACAAAAAGGCAAAATTAAATATATACATATTTTCTACCTTAAACCGGGCCAAGTAATCCCCGATGACACTGTGCTGCCAAATTTCCTGCGCAGTCTTGGGTGGGTCCGGCAGCTTGCTTTGCTCCTCTTTTCCTCGTTTCTCTGATTCTGCCTTCAGCACTGCTTCCAAATTCTTATATTTTTCCTGTAAGGTGGTGTGGAGTTTTCAATGGCCATGGGTGAACACTTGTGCTGTTGTGTTTCATATATCTTTACTGTACTTGATTTAAAGGTTGGTGACTAAGCGCACAAATTTTGTACAAGCTTGTTTTTTGGAGAAATAAACTTTTTTTTTTTATTAAAAAAATTTAAAACAGCGATGCCTAAATAATGAGAAAAGGAAAAAAGGGAGGAAATACCACTTGAAAAACCTTTTGAAAGATGGAATGTTTCATTTCACAATTTACTAGAACTTATATATATATATAAAAAACTGCCCTAGTTAAGCAGATTACAGAATAATTTTTAATGAATACATTTTTCAAATATTATAAAATCCAATATGAGAACAATGGGAACTTTCATTTTGATATAATGCAACATTTATTTTCTCAAGTTTGATTTGCCTTTTATAGGGGAAATGTTTGGGCACCTTTGATATAGAATATGCTGATGTTTATGCTAGAAGTTACCTTCTTCTTCTCGGAGAGGTCTGTCCACATACGGGCCAGAAGTCTGGTGAGTTCACTGTCAGACAATTCGGGCCTCTCCTGGTGAAGCTTCTGCCTCTTTTCTTCAGCAAAAATAAACATGGCAGAGATCGGTCGCTTTGGCTTGACAGGACCACTCTGTATATGGAAGGGGGGAAAGCAAGAAGATCAATACAAAACCACAAAGGATTAAAAAAGGTTACTAGATATGAAAAAAACTATATAATTGATACATTATATGGACATGGGTATTGGGACACCTGACATTTGGCAAGGTAACTGCAAGAACACCGACCTTTGCTTTAGAACCCTTCTTGGAACCAGGGCTGGCACCACCAGTTAACTTTTTAAATCCCACCATCTTTTGCTCTGCCAAAATTCTCTGCTGCTCTTCCTCTGAAATGCTCTACAGAACAGAACATTGAACACATTAATAAAATTATAAAAAAATATATATTTTTTATTATATTTATCTATCTATATATACACTTAATATGCTCAAGTGTATATCCACTTACACACAGGTATCTGTTCATCTCAACTTCATATTCTTTCTTTTTCTGAAACAAATAAGGAAAAGATCACATATAAATCACCTTACAATACTGAATGTCCATTTAAATTCAAATAATCTAGTACAATGTGGTATTCATTAGTTATCAAAACATTTTTTGCAATGAGGTTCTTGAGTGTGCGGTCCTCTTTTACTCTTGCTAAGTGTATTTTGCAAGTTGTTCTCTGACCTGCTCACAGCGTTTTTGATAGGCATCTTTCTCGTTTTGCTTCAGGAGTTTCCAGCGCTGGCTGCACATGACCATGCGCTCAGTGCTTGGAACATCTTTCATGCCAGACATAAGCTCAGCACAGAACATGGAGTAGCCGTTCCTAGAGACACAACACGAGAGATCATGAAAAGATTCCCAAAACAAGTTACAGAAAAAAAAAAAACGGTTCTACCGTCCAACAAATGCACATAACCAATGAAGTGATCAAAACACGCACAATCATACTGCAGTCATGTAATTTCTCAATCATTGGTTCACAAATTGAATGGCATTCTGTATACGTACGATGGAGGTTTGCCTGGTCGCCCATCAAACTTGTCCTTCAGCTGTCTTTCTGCTTTGGTCAAAGTAGTCTTGACAATATCATCTTGGGTTAGGTTCAGTTGTGGGTGCTGTTGAATGAAAAGTCTCATCGTCTCCTATAAAAATGTCAAGGTTTCACAGGTTAGAACGCAGAATGTTAAAAGCTTGGCTCTTCTGTTAATTATTGATGTTCTATGTAATTTTAAACCCCCCCAAAAAATGTACACTTTAGAATTAAAATGGAAAAAAAGAACAAAAATGCACAATGTAGGTAACATCTACACAGCATGTGAAGCACTCAGGACATAAAACATTGTTCGATCAGAATGAGAAAATACTCAAGGTACACATACCTCATACAGCTTATGCTGCTCCAAAGATTTGTGGATCCACTTCAGTCTCTTTTTATCTGGAAGCTGTGTCCAGTTTTTCCCCAGACTGTCTTTAATATCTTTGCTGGTGGCCTGGACATTAAAAACACAAGTATTGACCCTTTACTTCTAGGCTCATACAGTAAATGGATGCTGATTGTGTTTAGACATAAATGCTAAAATTGTGTGGTCAGCGGAATTTACCTCAGGGTGAATTTTGAGGTAAGCTTTTTTCTCATGGTTGTACCACAGCTGCTGAGGAGTCATAGGTTTTTCTGGTACATTGGATGCTTTCTTGCCAGTATTTTCCAGCAGGTCTGGATGCGCCTCTCTTAACACATATATATAAACCATTAAATGATGTACAGAAAACCAAAATGTCACATCAAATTGCCACCAAAAAGCTTTATATTGTTTATTTTACTTGTACTTACTTGAACTTTGACATGTTTAGCTCAAACGATTCCTTCTCCTTGAGGAAATCGTTCACATATTTCTCCTGCAGAGAAAAAAATCAGAAAAATTCAACTTGCAATTTAGTCAGTATAAAAAAACAAAACAAAAAGAAAACAACAGTTTACTCCAAAAAAAAAAAAAAAAAAAAAAAAAAAAAAAAAAAAAGCGTTACAATTGCACTCAATTGTCAGACATCAGTGCACGTCACCATGCCCTTGTACCTTTTTACGTTCAGGCAGCTCCCTGTACTTTTTGGAAAGGATCTTTGTAAGGTCCAGGTTGCTCATCTCTGGGTGAAGTTTAGCATACTTTGCTCTCTTTTCCATGAAGAAGCGGAAGTATGGAGTCAGTGGCTTCTTAGGGAAGTCTGGGTGTTTCTGTACAAAGGGAAAAAAATAATTAATTCCTAGTTCTTTACAAGACTTAGAAAATAGTAACTTTTTAAAAAATGCTATTTTCTAAGAATCAGGTGTACAATGTATACAATAGTATATAATGTATTAAAAACATGTATTCCAATAAATTTTTCTGAATTCTGAAGAAAACAGGAAACATCAAATTACCTTCAGTTTTTTGCCTTTGTAGGGATTCTTGATGTAATCCTGAGCATCCACAATTAACTCAGTTAGTGTTCGGAATTTACGGATCTAAAAGGAAAAAATAAAAATAGAAGATTATTCTTTAATTTTACCGGGCCAGTAGAAAAAAAATAATTACCTTAAAATCTAGTTGAATCTTTGGTTAAGATAGATTATACTATAACCTGATCAGCAAAACCTTTGAAGCGACTACTGATTTAGTTTTGTAATTTTTTTTTTAACTCCATCGTATCCAGTGGAAGCTATTTTGTCATAATCCTCACCTCTCTTGAGACCTCAAGCCATTTCTTTCTGCACATCTCAGCTGAGTAGGTGTTAAAAGCAACTTTCCCCCAGTCTAGATGAGCTTCAGTTGTCTTATACTTGGTCAGGTCTTTCTCTGGAAGATTCACTTTCATAGCTTCCAGGAGCTTAAGCATGTCATCCTGGGCCCAAACTACAACTGCTAAGATTGAAGTTTGAAATTACATTAAAGTTTACTATTTGGACATGTAAAATCACTGCACAGACAATGAAGCAAATATAAAGAAAAAAAGAAATGGAATAGCAACAATATCCTACCTGGCTCTTTACTGGTAGAATCCATGCTTCCATTCATTCTCAAAGATCACTTCTGCAGAGACACAAAAATGCCATTAATGAAAATTTATTTTTTATACATACTGGTATTGTAAAAAAATAAATAAATACATAAATGTGCATACTGTCCACTAAACATATTCATAAAACACTTTCATTCACTGGCTGGAAATTTGCAATGCAATTTCCACAGTACTATAATTGCTCCAATTCCAAGTTAAATCCGTCAAGCAGTGTTTCGAGAACACAACTCGGGGGGGCTTGAGAACACAACTCGGGGGCTGAGACTACACGGCTGGTCCGCGATGATGCGTTTTTGTCTGCACCAGTGTTTCTAAAGTTCTCACCTAGACAAAAATGTACCACACCAGGGTTTGAATCAAACCAAATCGAATTTTATTTATAAAGCACATTGCATAAACATAATATAAATGGAATGAGATGAGACGAGTCAAACTAATTAAATGTTTTATATTAGAAAAGCTCTCGCACAAAGAATATCCGCACTAGTAACACTGTCAGAGTTGTCTCTTTGCCAGTCATCAGAAGGTTGCAAGTTTAAAGCCCGGCATGTTTGGACCCTTGGGGACGACCCTTACGATTTTCAATTGTAGGCCATTTAAAATATTTCTCCAAGTATAGCATTAATGTAATTGTTGGTGATAGAGTTTAAACAGTAAGTAGTCTTTTAACTATTACATTAAAGAATGAAGGGGTGTGTGTGTGTGTGTGTGCGTGTGTGTGTGTGTGTGTGTTGTCAAATTTTACCTAATTATAATTATACTCTATTTTGTCTTTACATTTTGTTGTAGGTGACGCAGTAAGGAATAGGATAGGGTTATAAAAGAAAAACCCTAAAGAAATGAGTGCTTACTCCATGGAGTAGAATTAAAACCCAGCCCAACACATAATAGTTGTTCATTACGCCGCCCCTAACCGTTTACGCTGCATCGGAGACAGAGCCTATTGCCTGTGACGGCTTCAAATCTCAAATAACTCTGCACTCGATACGAAACACAGACGGCCAAATCTTCCATTTTGTGTGGCCCGGGTCTAAGAGTTTTTTGGAAGCCTTCGAGTCCGCGGACATTTTGCGTCGACTCTTTCGCCTACTGGTCGCTTCTCGCCGCGGAATGGCGTTCCCTTTTTTTTCCCTCCTCGGAGCGGATGCTGGCTGGGAGGTAACGTTACGACGGAAGGAGGAAGGACGGGCAGCTGGAGGCGACCAGCTGATCACGGAGTGGATCCGCTTTCTTTCGCTCTCGGTCGAGGCGGGAACGGAGGGCCAGTGAGGAGCCATGACTACAACGTGCACAGACTCGAGTCAGCCTCAGTGCTAGCGGGGCGCGCGGAGCTCCGCTTCCGCCATGGAGGGTTTTTCCCCCCCCTGAGCTGCTAATACACGACCTGTTTGTTTGACTGAAGAGAAAAAAAAAAAAAAAAACATTTCTCGAAATGACTGCCATTTTCTAAAACACAAGTCGACACTTAAAAAAAAAAAAAAAGAATGTGATTTTTGTTCAGAAAGTGTGGTTTTTAGTCACTAAATGACTCGACAGTTTTCTAGGGCGGAGGCGCTGCCATTACTGCAGCACAAGCGGTAATGGCGCCGCCTGATCCGACATCGAGCTCTAAAATGGACACGTAGGAAAACCTAAAACCCGCGTCTTAACATTAAAAACGAGCTGATATCTTCACTAAATCGGCATAATATTATTGATAGAAATTACTTTTCAAACGTATTTCACATGTTTTACGTTAAAATGGTCGAATCCGCACATATGGTGAACTAAAGCTGGTCCAAGATGGACGCGAAAAATACACAGTATCCATATTAAAATGACTTTGTATTAATCAACTATTATTTAAGGGAAAAAAAGTAATTATTTTACAAACAAAACCCGGAAAGCTAGCATTCGATGGCTTAGCGACCTATCCCTGACCTACACTAAGCTAGGCGGTTAGACTAGCTTGCTAGCTCCGGTTCCCCCAACCACTGAAAAGGAGAACGGAGCCCTAATTTAAAAAAAAAAAGGCGTAAAATTTTTTAATCAGGTTTGCGGATGTTTTTTTTCCCTTTTGTTTAAAGCGAGCTTACCGTAAAACGCACAAGCTTACCTCGACGTCGAGACTAGCGGGGGTGAACGCGAGGTGTTGGTCGCCGTATGGCGGCGGTTGGGAGGGGAGCTGGTCCTTTTAATGGCTTGGAGGACGAGAAGAAAGGGGAAAAAATACTGAAATTTTACCGAGATCCGAGCACCAGGTCTGATCGAGAGCGGTGTCCGAAATAAAGATACAGTGGGAAATGTTTACTTTAAACACCCAAATGCGCATATTTTAAGCGGAAAAAAACCGACACGGACAGCCGCGAGTGAGAGCAGCTCGCCTTGGCGTGACGACTGTTCTAGAGCCGCCATGCTTCTTCCCCCCTCACGGTGTACTCAATCACCCGCGCTGGCGGTGAAACGATTTTTTAAGAACAACGACAAGCCGTGGCTTTAGGATTTTACTCACCCAATATTTTTTTTTTTACTCGTGGAGCATCAAAGTGGCAGCCGATGGAACCGGAGGGGAAGCACGCAAACGATCGCGAGAGAGCGTGCGAGCGAGTGAGCGAGAGAGGACGAGCCCGTGCGGTGAGGTATTTAACCGAAGCTCCCTGATGGCTAACCGGAGGCGGCCGGTTCTGCGCGCATACAGACCTGCCTCATGGAGTCCTCAATCGGCTCCGAGAAACGAGTTCAAGCGTGTGCGCGGATATCTCTCGAATATCGTTTTATTAATTGTAATACAAATAAAAAGGTAGAAAAGCACCCGTTGTGGGTTTTTTTTGTACTCTTTAGCGTCGCTCGGACACGGGAAACTCGGTTCAGGCGACCTCGGAATGTACTCTAATCCACCCCCTGTACCAGACAACGCCAATGCAAAATATTTTTAAACAAAAAAAACGAATGTTTAGTCTGATATACACGTGAAAAAAAAAAAAACAAATAAACTGCTGTAGTTTTACCTTCAGGGAATCTGTGTTGTGTATTTTTTTTTTTGTTGTTCTATAACCCAGCGCTTTGCTTGTTGTTGAGGAGAAGAAACAGGCGGCGGCGAGTTCGACCTGTCGCAGCGCGCGCGTGGTTGGAGACTGCTTGTGTGGAACGAGGGGAGGGTTGAACGTTGGCCAGCCGCGCGCCGCCGGTCCAGGGCACGAGGAGGCTCCTCCAGTCCCCGCAGAGCCGCGAGACTTTTTTTCCCCCCGCCTCCATCTCTCTCTCTTTCTCGCGGGCGCGCTCTCTCTTTCTTTCTTTCTCTCTCTCTTCCAATCTCCCTCTCTCTCGCTCCCCCCTAGTCAGCGGGCGCGCTCCATGCCTTTCCGTTCCTTCCGACCATTTCTCCTTCCCGAGACACACAGACATTCCGCATTTTCGATCTGATTACTCCACTCCTTCTTTTCCATTCTCGTCCCTTCATCCAGCCTCGAACACCCTTTTTTCCGCTCCTCCGGTTGCACGAAGTGACTGATGATCGCGCCTCCAGAACGGAGACGCAGCAAATATAAATATAAATGTCAAATTTGGTAGCAACCAGTGCGTCTTTTTTATTTTTATATTCAATTAGACTGCAATATTATTATAACCTAATGACTAAAGAAATATCGGTTTCTGTGTGATCCTCATGGAATGGGGTTGATGCCCCAAAAAACTTTGAAGTGGAAGAAAACCAGTATTGCTTATCACTTTAACGTCTTTCCTTCTATGTAACAGGCTGTTTGACAGCTACATCTTTCTCTCAGCCTGTGAAATATCATCCATTTCCACCACGCGCGTGTGTGGGGGCGTCACGCACGCCGACCAATCAATACTCCCAGGTTTGGTGGAAACAAATGATTTGCCACCAATCAGCTCTCAGCATCGTTAAATCCACAGTTTCACAAACCTACAGGCGCTGCTGCAGGAGCACAGCCCTCAAAGTGCACACTGACTAATGCATGACTTTGAACTCTCCTGAACAATTTCCACAGTGGAGATCAGAGGTATGCATGCAAATGAAAAAACATACATTTTATGCAGAATTTTGCGTAGTATTGTCCCAAATGTCCCTTTATTCATATATAATAAAAAAAAAAAAAAAGTATATATTTTTTTATGATGAATATGCTCTAGTAACTTCTACATTCATCATTTGGACAGATCCATCCATATTTTATGAACTACACTGATACTTTATTCCATCAATTTTATTAAATTCTAATGGAAATACTCTTTTTTTGCACTTATATATAATATATTATATTATATTCATAATTCCTTGCACTTAGCATTCAATTAAGTGTATTCGCCTCAACAAAAATTGATATTTTTATTAATCCACTTCGTGTTTCAGGAAGGTTTTATTTAGTTGAAACTATATGCACATATATACATAATATGATCAATACATATTAGAATTAGAATAGTATATTTATTAACAATCCCCAGCCTTGTAGCTCAAGGTCTATGGCATCAACATAACTATCTTCTTAAAATAGAACAGTCTATTACTTTCCAATCAACTTAGTTTTTTAATATATCAATTTTTTTTTTCACTTAAGATTTAGCCCTAATATGTGTATTAAAAAACCCCACTATAATATTTCATAATGCTGTATTCCTGAAAGTATGTATCCAAAGGAAAGATTTCCCCCAGATTTATATATAAAAATACACAATTGTTAATACGATTGTTTTATTAATTGAATTGGAATAGTTACATGAATTGCAACCTAGGATTAAATATATTAAAAAAAAAAGTATAAAGATAAGACAGAAATGTACATTTATAACTAGTCAAACCCACTCAAAAAAAAGTATAGTAAAATATTCATGATCTCATTAACTGCAAAAACAATCATTCAGCATCTCCTTAGAAATGTACAGATATGATAATTGAAGAAAAAAAAAAAAAAAAAAATATATATATATATATATATATATATATATAGAGAGAGAGAGAGAGAGAGAGAGAGAGAGTGATACTGTATCTACTGTCAATGTAGAAACACATTAAAGGCATAATACTTTATTTAATCTTAAACACTGGCTGCATAGAACAAAGCGTTTGCATAGATCTTAAAAAAAGAAGTAACTAAAGGCTATTAGCAAATGGCATTCATAAAATAAAATTAATATTAATTCTAACAATCACAAAAACTAAAGCAAAACAGTCTTTGAGGACAAAAAAATTGAATGCATAATCTGTTCAAAAGTGAGAAATTATTATATGGTGACAAAATAATAATAAAAACAATTTGCTAAAGCTTGTCTAGATGTTGGATTTGACACTGTAATTCCTGTTTCTGTGGTTCAACACTATAGGTTGGTTCAGCAAGAAGTCATTTACGAGAAGGGGCACTCGTCATACACATCCACCCCCTGCTCCTCCTCAAATGTCACCTTGACATCATCCGAATCCAACTATTGCAGAAAAAAATACAATATTTGCAGTCACAAAATAGATAAGCACATGAAGAAGAACAGTATACAAAGCTATACAATATGACTCAGTAATACAAGACAAAATTAGTAAAGTAGAAACATGTCAAATAGACAATGTTAAGCGATTTATAGTCAGAAGTTTTCTTAAATATGGTAAATATACTTTAATAACTCGTCCTGATCATGGCTTTTACAAACACATATGTGAATTGTATTGTACAGTAGAATAACATTTTCTGTCTTTGCACTTAAAAGTATGTAAAGTGTAGACATAATATCTTTCTATGAGTCTGAATGAACTGTATATGACTTACACATTTCATCTCTTCGGTACTGTAGAGGCATCTGGTCATGAGAATGCGCAGAGGGACGGTAAGAATGAGAACGAACGGCAGGGCCAGTGAAGCTTTAGTGGATTTCACTGCCCACAGGGTGCCCAAACACACCAGCTGGATAATGGTGAAGAGGTTCATTCGCCAGGTTTTTACCTGAAAAGGAAAAAGAAAGGAAGCGTTGTCGAAAAACTATACATTTATAACAGGTGCATGGTTAAAAAGTGTAGGGTTTATTACACAAACATTGGAATGCATTATAATAACAGTGAGCATTTGGCCTAGATTTAATCTTTGTCCCAAAATGACACGACATCATCATCTATATTATAAAGATATTTTGGAAAGAAGATATTATTAGAATACATTCTAACGAAACTCAACATGTTGTCTGGGACAGTAAGCATAGATACAGCATAACAGACAATTTGATATGGAATAATTCATAATTAATACTTTTGCACATATGTATTTTATTCAGTAGCTAATAGGTTAAATCATGTTTAAAATAATGTTTTTTTTTTATATAACTAGGCAGCTTTGACATTTTGCATTATAGTAATGCATTTCTGTATTGCACTTATATACACAGTAATGTTCTAACGTTAAAATTTCTAAACGTTACAGTCTATTCACAGAGATTTCTTTAAGCATTTGATAAACCTATTTAAAGAAAGAATAGAGGATTTTTTGATGTGCAGCTTCTCAGTTTATGTGATAAACTGCACTTTTTCCAAGTTTGAAAGCAAGAAATAGGTGGCTATAAAGGATTCAGATTATGGCTATTAAAAAAAAAAAGAATAATACCTTGTAACATAGACACTCCATGTCATTACAAGTAACTAATCATTTGAAAATGACTGTTATATTACTATAATGTTAAGAGGAATGAAAGTATTACTTAAATGGCTGACAGTTTGCAATTACATATGTATCATTTGTTCATAGCAAAAGCTTTAATAGAAAATAAGTAGCATTAAGATGTTATCATACTCTGGTGGCGTAGGGATGTGATGGGTGATACTTTTTAGGCACAACCAATAGCTGTACACGATCCCAGAGCTGAAGACCACTTAGAGAGGTAATACCCATGTAGAGAAAGATGCCAAACAGAGCTGACATGGGAATCAACTTCAGGATGGGCTCCATGAAGATAGATACACCTGACATAAAAGAAAGCCAAACACAGACTGTTATTTCAGACCAAGTATGAGTACATAGGTTTTGTTTTAGCCAATAGTTCGTTTTGCCAATTGTTAGTTCTCACATGAAAACCCTGAAAAGCAAAGGGAAAGGAAGCTCCAATCTCCTAATTCTCTGGACTTGTAGAAATGAATTGCTCTCACAAATAAAACATCACATTCCTCATATAAGTTCCCCTGCATGCTCACTTTTGTGCTCAGTTCATGCATATATTAAAGATTCTGTTTTAATGCAAAAAGATGTTTTATCAGATCCTTATTTATTGAATCTTTAAGAATACACAGCGGTATGTTTTCTTGATATTTGTAAAGCACATTTTACAACCTGCCTTGCTTTGATTGCTGTTATTAATAGTGAAATATTGTTGTCCAGATTGTTGTCATTCAGCATTGTATGCTTATAAGTGTGACAACATGCATTAGACTAACTTCACTTGATGTTGGCTGTATCAGATGCAAGATGTTGGTATCACAGCATTTGAGAAGGTGAATAGAAGGTAAATGATCCTGGTATTAGAAACAGCATTACGGTATAACGTATTTAGGAAAAAAGCACGCGCGCACACACACACACACACACACACACACACACACACACACACACACACACA